>JAZKJV010009703.1:0-494152 GCA_037367405.1 Ottelia alismoides
TCTGTATCTTGCAAATAAAAACTCATAATGTACCAAATTCACATTTAATTGTATATAATTTTTCATAAGCTATTTAATAGAGGTGGTTTTGTTTTTTTCGGAGTTACGGTTTGAAAGTTGCATTTTGGACCCCACTAGTATACTTGTACAGATTAAAATAATCATTTTATTATTTATTCATTATTTTTATAATTTTATATTTTTATAATTTTGTAAATATTACTTAAATATATTTGTACATTAAAATCAGAATAAAAACCTAAATAAAATACAAAATAAAATACTTGTATTACAATACCTAGGTATAATACCTATATACAAACATATATAATTACTATTTCTATTTTATTAAGTGTATAAATACATCAGAAAAATAAAATAAAAATATATTTAAGTGTATAAAAATATTTTACAAATTTATATAATAATTAACTTAAATAAATAAATTAAATATACAAAATAAAAATTTAATATTAAAATATATAGTTGTATATACCTATATAGCCTATAAAAGGCAACTCTTATTTTTACACCTCATAAAAATAATTAAAAATCATATTAAAATACCTTATAAAACAATAAATAATTTTTATTTAATAATAAAAAAATTAACTAATTCATTTTCTATTTTAAGGGATTTTACAAAGTATTTTTCAGGGGTTTTTCCTGGTTGGTCCACGTGGACCAACCAGGAGGCAGTCTAGGTTGACCCGGGTCAACTGACTGTCCTTCCTCTCTGTGCGCCTGTCAGAGCCTTGTTTGACCCCGATTTCGCAATTTTTTCAAGGAGTCCTCGTGCACCAAATCACCCCACTCCCTTCACGACTTTTGTTCCTCGGGAAATGGTGATTCACACCCTTAGCTTTTCTTGGGCATTGAATCACTGGTCTATCTCCGACACCTCGTTCTTCTCGCCTTGTCCGTCAACCCCTTATATGCCACCTTCAACTTCAATTCGAATTTCGAACCCCTCAATCCCAAGAAAAGCTCCCCTTTTGGTGCCTAAACGATCGAGGGAGGTGACAGCTCCCTTCGGCGTGTCTCTGGCGGGTCGAGCGAAGCCCGAGGAGGCTCCACCACCTCCGCCCTCGCCGGCGTCGAGGTACACCACCTCTGGTCTCCGACCATCGAGGAAGTCTTCTTTATCCCTTTATTTCTTTCGCATTTTGTCCGCATTAGCTTCATGATCAATTCCCCTCAAGAAACTTCACGTTTCACTTATCCAATCACCCTAACGAGACCCTCGCCGGAGCGCACCTCCGGCCACCACCGCGCATCGCCTTCCTTCGTCGCGTTTCCACCTTCGCAGGGTCCAGGCACTTTGCCCTAGACCCTCTCACCCTTTCTTGCAGGCCAGCGAGCCTTAACGAGCGCCTGGGAGTCATTTTGACCTTCGTCGGAATCCCGTGGAGCTCTCCAGCTCCACCGCCCTCCCTCGCGAGCCTCGGCCGTCGCCGAGCCATTTTGGAGCTCCCAGGAGATAGCGTCGACCATCAGGAGTCTCCGGCCCCTTTTGAAGCCCTAAAGTTCGCCGAAGAACGGAGCTAGAGCTCGGAGAAAGTCGCCTCAACGGCGCTCCTCCGCTGTTCTTGCTCCCACCTCCGAAGCCGTTGGATCGAGGCCTGAGCTCCAGGTGGATCGTGACCGTTGGATCATCCCCCGCTCCGCACCGTCAGATCCGCGGGGATCTTCTAATCCAGGCCGTCAGAGTGAAGCGTCATCGTTGCATGAGGGCGTGACGCGTGACAAGTGAAGTGCTCTCGACCGTCGGATCGCGCACAAGGCCTTAGGCGTGGGAATTTTGCATCTCAACCCTCGTCTATTTTTGTATTTATTTTTAGTCCACGAACTTTTGTCTGTAGTGTAAAAATATTTGTAATATTTGCATCTAGGACTCAGAACTCTGGTTAATTACATTTAGGTCCAGTCCACGTCACCTCACGTGATCTGTACACGTGGGGTGGTGGTGATTTTGCACTGGACCTCTCGTTGGTTTAGTTATTTAGCTTTAGTCCAGGAACTTTTATATCACATGTAATATTTTTGGGTAAATTGCATCTAAGCCCTTGGGTGTTTTTGATATGACATTTAGGTCCTTCCAAGCGCGTGCTAGTCACGCGTAGGGTTGGGAAATTTACAGCTGTGCCCTTACGGCTTTTAATATTTGTAATCGGTCCTAGAACGTGGTTTAATAGTTATATATTTTGCGTAAAATTTGCACTTTGGCCCTTTAACTTCTGTCTATTTACATATATGCCCTTGCTAGTAGTGTAGTTTCTTGATGTTGTATCTATTTATTTCATGCATCTATAAATTGCTAAAAATCACCAGAAAATTAGTTTAAGCTCCTGTTTGTTTGCTCATTCACGCCATATTTTTGTATTGCATTTTTATTGCATTTGCATAGTTATTAAAAATAAAAAACATGCATTTTCATCATTGTTTGCATTAGAAAATCCATAAAAATTATAAAAATGTTTTGAAAAATTCCAAAAAAATTATATTTTGTGGGTTTTATCATCTTATAGTTCAGTCCAAAAATCATTAAAAATTTCAAAACAAAACCCTAAAAATTAGAAAACCCCTAAAAACTTCATAAAAATCTAAAAAGTTCTAGAAAAATCCTAAAAATACAAACTCAGTGTGTGTAGTTTCCTTAGTTTATTGCCTTTATTGTATAATTAATTTGAGGAATTTTGGATACTTTTTGATAATTTTTATCCTCATTTTAATTTCGGCCAGTAGCTTAGTTCACCATTTTCTTGTATTTTGACTTTTAAAAATACCAAAAATATTTAGAAAAATCTCCAAAAATAATAAAAACATCGTAAAATTATAAAAAGACCAAAAACATTTATTTTCTTGATTTTTGAGCATTTTTTCTCATTTTTATAAATACCTCATCTTTCTCTTCCTTACTTTGTGTATATATTCTATTATTGAAATAGAAATATAAAAAAAATATAAAATACAAATAAAAAATACAAAATCAGTAAATTTAAAATCAAAATACAAAAATTTAAAATCAAAAATTTAAAAAAATATAAAATTAAAAACCCACAAAAACTTTGCATACTTGTAGACACTTAATCACATTCATTCTTTGCACTTGCTTAATCTATCCTGTGTGCTCCCTGTGTTCGACACTCTACACATACTTGCACTATACACATTTTATGTAGATTTAATAATAAATTTTAACTCCACTTTTGCTTGTCATTGTTTGATTTCATATCGTGGGTTAATTGTGATTAATACGAGATTTGTGAGCGGTCAATACACCGACTACGGTTTCGCCTTGTGAAACCGTACGACCCTCGGATTTCCCGTGTTATCAGCAGGGTCGTGGACGAGGACATGGGCGAGGACATGAAGGAGCAAGAGTTTAAGGAGGTCGGAGGCAACATGTCCAAGCATCTATTGCTGATGATTTCCAGACTCCTTTTCATGAACATTGCACCCCCAGTAGTCCGTCTTCACCGCTGCCCTGGTGAAGGCGAGGGCCCTACTGACGCCAGCCCTTCGCGTTGCTTTCCGCTTCCAGTACTTCATATGGACGACGTTGCGGTTATTGATGGATCTATGATTTTAGAGATTGATCAAGCTACTAGCCAGATCGTGCCCTCAAGCCAACTGCAACCTGAGGCGATACCGCATGAACCCGAGGAAAGGCCACCAAACCTTAGATTCTTTCTAGAAGGAAACATGTGCGATGAACTTGTCTAAAGTAGTGGTATGCATCACATTGTGTATTAAACGAAGAGCTTCTTGTTATATTGTGACTCTATGTAGTTTTATGTATCTTAAATGGAAGTACTCTATTTGGATTCTGATTTTGGAGGCGAGTACTTTTTTTTGGACTAAAGTTAAAAGTATCTCAAAGTGTGTGTCCAATCCTAAGTAGCTCCGTCAATTGTGTTTGTTTGGCTTTACGTAACTCTTGCAAATGATATGCCTTGCCATCAAAATCCAGTCCCACCACCAAGATTGGGGAGTTGCTATTTTGGAAACAGACAAAGCCGTAATTTGATCACGGCTTCCTAGAGCTGTGACTTCAAGTGACGGCTTCCTTCGAAGGGAGCCATGATCTCAAGTCAAGGCTCCCTTACAAAGGAAACCTTGATCTCAAGTCACGGCTCACCTTACGGTACTTAACAAAATACATATTCACATGGGGGACCCGTGGAATAAGTTCCCACGAGTACCCCTCAGGCGAATTTACTTCCTCTTTTAAAGGCGTGTTATTGAGCTCGAGGAAATACTGGAAGAATTCACCTCGTTCCTTGTGGAAAACATAAAGGGGTGTTGCTGGAATCCATCGAAGAAGACCCTCGAGATGAAGGATTTGAAGGCAAGGGTCAGATGGTGTTTCTTGATGTGGGCAACGTCCGGGGTGATGGCCTCGACGACCTTATAGAGGACCCAATTGGCCCATTCCATCTCGCGCTCAATATGTTTGGGGAACATCCTCGGTTGGTTGCATTTCGGAGAGTCATCAGGAAGTGGGTGGTATGTCACATTGTTGTTGAATCCCTAGGCGACTCCACCTCCTTCATCCCCAACATCCGTCGATATGTGTTTTGAGAAGAAGGGGAATAGAATATCCACCATTAGATTCCATTGGTTATATTAACTCAAGACTAACCCAAGCAATTGACTCAAATAAAATTAAAACTGATAGCAGGGTCTGTGAGGTAAGACAGAGCAAGTTTATAAGGTTGAGGGAAATACATTTTTTAAAGATATAAGAGGTAATTGATAAAGTTTATAGGATCTTCCGAGTAAATACCCCTATAAACTAGAGAATAGCTTATCCAATTACCTCTCTATGTCCTATGCGTAGATGGTTGGTTCCCAATTTTCAACATATTATTTTTAACAAATTTGTTTTTAGATCCGTGCTCCTAATTTCTGATCATCCTTATCATCTCACATTTATCTAATTTCTACCATAGTCCATATATTTGAATTTACTCCCACCTGGAGGAAAATGCATAATAATAATACGATTTGTTTAACAAGATTTTTATCACTTGTGTCTTTATAATCTCTACAACATCAGTTGTGCCCCTTCCTTTTTATAATACTATTTACAAAATTCACAGTTTAGTCCTAATGTAATATCAGTTATGTCCCTGCTTTAGCTTGACGGAAAGGCAAAACTACAAATTTTATAGAGGTAACGAACTGATATTGCATAAAAGGAAGTTGCATAATTGAAATTGTAGAAGTTATAGACACAGGTGATAAAATCCCAAAAAACAACCGTTTGCAAAAAATGTGTCCCCAACAAGAAAGGAAGTGATACGATACTTTGCCATTCTAATGTGCTTCCTGATCGCTTATAAAGTCTATAAAACAAGTGATCTTATTTATCACATAAAAGCCATAGACAAAATCGTATGCATTTTTTTTCTTAAGCGCTGTACAACAATATATACTATTAACTCTCGAGAGATCTACCAGTGCCAAAAGAACCAATGCTGATGTTTTTTATACCCTTTTTACAGACTGTTCTAATGCAAACCAATCATCAGCTTGGACTTCTTCTGCTATTTGAGATGAATGTAATATAAATGCGCAATCAGATATCAAAGAGCAATCATCCGCTTCAATGAAGCACTATATAACAATGTGGCTGGGTGAATCAATCCGAACAATGACTTCTTCCTCGCCACCTGATTCATCATCACTTGATTCGTTTTCTCTTTTTGAACCAGTGCTGACTGGTGGTATTGGGCAAGGAGGTGGTGTAGTAGTGGTGACCTGGTGACGCAACCTTTCCCTTCTACGGAGCCTCTTGCCTAAGCTATCGCCTTCAGACTGCACAGAAACCAGTGGACGAGGTGGTGCCACTGTCGATGGTACTTGTGAAAATGATAAACTGCGAACATCTTTAGCAGTCCTTGGCATGCTTCTGTGGCGCATGTATGTCGAGTTAACCTGCATTTAAGAAAATGAGAATCAAGGTTACTAGCATGATGCAAGGGGTTAGTTTTGTAATGTAAGTAAAAACTAAGAAACATACAGTGCTGCCGAAAATGCTCAATTCCATTGCTTTGGATGAGAAGCTGCCTTGTTTGTTGGATACATTATGGTGGGATCTCGTTTTACTGATATTTTCTGGCCAGCTCATTAGACCACTGTGATTGTGCTCTCCACTGTGGAACATCTGGTGCTCTGCACGTGAGATCCATGAAGGCTGCCTCCTTGTATGAGGGCTTTCGCCTTCCATTGTACCCTGAAGTTCAAAGAAAATGACCCTAGCTCTTGCTACAACCGAGTAGCAAGTCCCTCGATGACAAGAGCTGTTTTCGTGCCCATTACCTACATCATGAACCAGAAAAAAAGTCCGACAGAAATTAGCAGGTTCGTTTCTCAGAAAAAGATGGCTGTTCTATAAATTGTAGGGCAGAATCACATAAAGACCCCAAAGTTAGGGATAAGTATAAAATTGGAACCGATAGAAATTGTGATATATTTTAGCTTGAATCTCAGTACGAACTTTCTCAATGACCTTTTATTTTTTAATTAATATGAAAATATTACCTTATGGATATAACTTACTTATTCCACGATTTTAGTCCATAGTGCCTGATTAGTTTACAAAGTTGGTTGTTGTTTATTATTATAACAGATATACCTCCACAGTTTTGATTACGATAAAAATAAACGACAATGGCATGCACTAGTTATGCATTAATTAACAAAACCTTGGATTACAGAGTTTATATCCATACGAGTATTTGTCAATCTTGATGAAAAATAGAATGTTATTGGCAAGTGTGTACATATCAAATTACATATCTCTTTGCTGTGCCCCCATGAGTATTAAGCATGCCACGAATGGAGCCATGTTCCACGCTTCAGTCTGAGCTTCACTATGTACAAGCTCTAGCTAGACCAGTAAATATAAATCTACAATATTTTAATATCGAATTTCCATTATATTTCTGCATATATATATATATTTTTTCACATTCTCCTATCATATGCAAAGGATATGGTATCGATAATATTTACTTAAAACATCTTACATATTTCAAAATGATTCTCATAGGTCAATACAGTGAAAAATTTAATTCAAGATTGCCAAAAATGGGATGTGCATGAACATTTTAGCATTGACTTGCCTGAAGTGTCTAAATTGGTGAAGCTTAGACCAACGACAGGAGGAATCAACGCTGCTGGTGATGCAATCAAGTCTTCATGTGATTGCTGGTTTTTTATAAACCCTTCCAGCAAAAAACATACTGCACCTTTAGGTATCTCAATAAATTCTCCACTTAAATAGATGTTCATCCTTGACTTTTCAGCAATTATAGCTCGCAATTCATGTAAAGTAAGTTTCTCAAATACTTGTGGAAGAAGAACTTTAGCTATAAATATAGCACTTTCCTGCAAGAAAGTTCATCTGTAAGACAGCAAGCAGGTCTATAATGCGAAGAACATGCCAAGTTTACCACTGACAAAGGTTGCACAACTATGGAGTTGAATGAACAATCTAACTGATAAGCTCCCATAAATTTCCACAAAAGAATGGAGAATTACTGATCGATTCATCAGCAGTAGGGGATCAGTCCTCTAGAGGGAGAAAAGAGGGAAAGGAAAACGTGCAAAAGATAAGGAAAGAAATCCAATGGCCCAAAAAACAATTAGCCACATTCTTAGGTTACGGAGCTTCTCATGACAAGCAAAATCCTTGAATAAACATGGAGTTGGTGAAACAATAGCACATGCATTTGGTTTTGCTTACTGTTGAGTGTTGTAGTTGGATAAATGGATCTTAGTTTTGGATCCATTTGGTCCTTATCCGTGTAAATATCGCACACATCCCATTGTTAAATAAGAAAACGTAGCCATTGTATGTGCAATTTCATCCCCATGCGTACTTTTTCCATCATGTGAAGAATTTCCATTTAAATCCTTGTTTCATGTGTATATTGATTTGATTGCTTTTTTTTAACTATTAGAGCCAATCTGATCAAGGATTGGAAATTTCGTGGAAACCTGCATAACGATACACATTAAGGTGTACATACAATTAGCCGTAAGGCCTCACATCTATGTTTCTTATACATGGACCAATTAAGGTATTCCTTGAAAAAATCAACCACAGTTCGATCTCCTTGCACTACAGTTTGAATTCCTTTATGACCTCGATCAATCAAATGCTTTTTATTGATCTGTAATGCAACATTTTATTTAATTGATTTGACATATTGATTGAAGACAAACTCGAGAAGATTGCTTTCTAGCTATGAACTATGGTGTATTTACTAACAATGGGTATAAGGACCTTTATATAGTAGTAGCGTTGGACCTTTGAAAATATGGCTGTTGGAAAAAAATGGTAAAGAATCATGAAGATTCTACTAAGTTGATCGATCAGTGCCAATCAATTGATTGATCAGGTCGACTGTAGTTGAGCTGTAATAGAGCCATTGGGGTAACTTTAAAAAGGGATTGATTAGGGCTCTCAAATGGTTGATCAAGAAGTGACCGATCATGTACAAATAGTTGGTCGTTCAATATGCAACAAATACAAATATCAAATGATTGATCATATGTCAAAGTTGGTTGATAAAGGTCTGGTCGCTCAGATATTGAAAATGATCGATCACGTCATGTTCTAAGTTTTCTGATTTGTTCTAGATTTGGCAAATTCTGAGGTGATACAATGAGCTTACAACTTGATACAAGAGATAGAATAACTTTACAAAAGAATTACATCAAGTTACAACTAGAACAAATCATCTTGAAACAAGCTTTTGATCTTTTTGACATCTTCTCGAAAGATTGTGACAATCTGTATGCATGCAAGTCAAAGATATAAAATATGCGAGCGACTTGTGATAGGTGTGTGCCATCATTAAACAAATCCTATATTACGAACACATGATTATATCATATATTTAATCACTAAGAGTGATAAAAGAGATTTTTCTATTTAATCAACAAGAATAAAATTAATCTTGATTGCCTAGGGGTTCAATATTATCTAGTTATAGTTGATTTCTCCCATGTGGGGACTTTTTTTTTGCCGAAAACAAGTCAGATGTCTACTCTATTATAGTGAGACTTTATTAATAAAATAAAAACCCAATTTAGTACTGTAGAGATATATTTAATGTTTATGTATCTTTTTATCTATTTCCTTTTTTCTCTGTCTACTTTATGTAATTTGCCCATAGGTTTCTCCCTATATAAGAGAGCCTAGGGCTCAAGGAATAAGCTATCTCTTTCTATTTTCCCAACATGGTATCGGAGCGACAGTCCTAGATTGGAGCTGCTGTACTGAAATCCTAACCCTAATCCCCACCTCAAACCTCTCGTGTGCGTCGCCACCTTGGGCCTCGCCAACCCTAGCCCGTCGCCTCGGGCCCCGTAGCCCCCGCTGCCCCAAGCCACCTCGCTCTGGACCCGACCGACTCAGGATCCCGCAGCCTAGGCCCTCGCCACCTCGCTCCTTATATAGCCCCCATTGAATCTCCAAGTCCCAGAATAACCGATGTGGGATCAAACATAAGAGGTATAGTAATTGGACTATGGAAATCCAATTACCCACCTGCTGACACATACTCTGACACTCTCCCTCAAGCTGGAGCATGCAATGCTCAGCTTGGACAAATAGAAAGAATCATTTACTCACAATACAAGACATTACAGACAATATCGACTAAATGCATAATCTATTGGCTACCTATTGAGGACATTGCTTCTTATGCCATGCTGGTGAGGAGTGACCAAAGGGATGTGGTGTGAACTCAACTAGGTCTCCTAGTTGGAGAATGTGTGCTACGTACTGCTTCTGTCAGAGTCATTGGAACTAGAACGAGTCTCCTCGTCGGAGTATTCTGGCCCATCAAATGGAGAAGACTACTCATCATGTGGACAACTACTCCATCTCTGAAGGGCCAAACAATTGGAGAAAAATAAGAGGGATGTTTACTTATTGTAACTCTAGGCTCTCTTATATAGGGGAGAGGTCTATGGATAAATTACATAAAATAGACATAAAGAAATAAAATAACAGTAAAGATACACGGAATGTAGAAATATTCCAACACTCCCCCTCAAGATGGAGCATAGATGTTAATCATGCTCAGCTTGGATGACCAGTTCTGAAATCATACCCTGGTAAATATATCTACTGTTTGCTCTCCTGAACTAACATGAGAGGTAGAAATCATGCCCTTCTGAATCATATCTCTAGTATAATGGCAGTCTACCTCAATATGTCACGTCCTCTCATGGAATGCAGGGTTGTTGGCAATAAAAAGGGTATCCTGATTGTCACATTGGAGGTGCATGGGAAGTGGCTATAGTCAGGTTGGTAGAATAAATCTGACCCACATCATCTCCGTGGAAGCTTGGGTCATACCCTGTATTCTGATCCGACACTCGATCTGGCAACCACAGTTTGCTTCTTACTCTTCCATGAAACTAGGGAATTCCCTATAAACACAACAAAACCCGAAGTAGGCACATCCAGCATAATCTGCATCTGCACATGCTGTAACTGAAAGAGATGTGCCGCTGCTGAAAACAAGTCCCGTACTAGGTGAAGTCTTTAGATATCTCAGAATCATATGGATTGCATCCATATGTGCCTGTTTGGGATGCTCATAACCTGACTTACTTTACTCACAACAAAGGATATGTCGGGCCTGGTGATGGTCACATATATCAGCTTGCAATTAAGCTCTCTGTACCTCCTCTTGTCGACCTCCTCCGTGTCATCATCATATAGCTTCATGCTCAGATCAATAGGAATAGTGGTAGGTCTGCAATCTGCCATGCCTGTCTCTGAAAGAAGATCTGCAACATACTTTCTCTGAGTCATCAGAAGACCTTGCTGGTTCCTTGCAAACTCCAACCCAAGAAAGTAACATAAGTGTCCAAGATCCTTGGTCACAAACTGCTGACCTAGGAAGTCCTTGTCACTATGAATGCCCTTCTTGTCATCCCCTGTAACGATAATGTCATCAACGTACACAAGAATGACAATAGTACCTCTCTGAGTATTCAGCACAAACAAGGAGCGATCGGCAGTCGATTGCACAAACCCATGTTGCTTTATCAAGTTCGATAGCTTCTGGAACCATGCTTTTGGACTTTGCTTAAGGCCATAAATAGCCTTGTGTAGCATGCATACCTTCTGACACTCCCCCTTAGCAGCAAACCTAGGTGGCTACTGCATGTAGACCTCCTCCTGTAGATTACCATAAATGAAGGCATTCTTTACATCAAGCTGATACAAGGGCCAATCTCGTGTCACAACAACTAAAAGAAGAATACATAGAGTAGAATGCCGGGCCACTAGAGAGAAAGTATCCTGATAGTCCACCTCATACGTCTAGGTGAACCCACGTGCCACCAGTCTCGCTTTATAGCGATCTACACTGCCGTCCGCACTATGTTTCACAGTGAACACCCATTTGCATCCCACAATGGATGCGTCAACTGGAGCAGAAACCAGACTCCACGTCCCACATGACTTCCTCTTCCATGGCTAAGCGCCAACAACTATCCTTCAGTGCCTCCTCATAGTTCCGTGCAATTTCCACTGCAGATAGAACCGCTGCAAATTTATGGAAATCCCCTGTTAGACGATGGAAGGATACACGAGAAGTTAGGGGGTAGGAAGCACAAGATCGCTTCTGCTTTTGAATTGTAATAGGAATATTCAGGTCAGAAGGACCATCTTCCATCTGTGTGCTAATTTCCTGCAATGATTCCTGCACATATACATCTCCAGACCCATCGTTAGAAGCAATGTTATCAAAACAAACCTGGGGTTCCGTGGATTGATGACCATGAGTAGAAGCAGTCCGATGAGTGTAGAACTTACATAAAGACGGAACGAGTGGCGCACGTGACTGGGTAGTAGGAGGGGTGGAGGAGGAGGTGGTGATGGTGGTGGTGGACATGGAGGAGTTGGAGGGACATCAGGCACTGGAGGAGGTGGCATGTAAACTTCATCATCTGAGTACGATAAGGCCAACCTATCACCTGTAGGAGAGAAGTACATCATAGACTCAAAAAATGTGACATCAACACTAATATAGTATTTTCTGTGCAAAGGATCATAACACAGATATTCCTTCTCTCTTTTGGAGTATCCAACAAACACATATTTGACAGCTCTAGGAGGGGCTTGTCAAGACCAGGAGTCAACTGGTGAACAATGCGACCGAACACACGAGGAGTGAGTGAGAATAACTCCTTCTCAGGAAATGCAAAGGAGAAAGGAATTTTCTCACCCAAGACAGATGGTGACATATGATTCACCACATAGCATGCTGTGGGAACTACATCACCCCAAAACGAATGTGGTGCATGACTCTGAATGAGAAGAGTCCGAGTGACATCAAGAAGATGATGATGTTTTCTCACAGAAACACCGTTTTGCTGAGAGGTATAAGGATATGAAGTTTGATGAATAATGCCTGTAGATGAAAGAAAATGAGATAAATCACGAGTACAAAACTCCAAAGCATTATCAGTTCGAACAAACTTCACAAAGGTAGAGAAAACATTTTGCACTTCAGTAATAAAGTTTTGATCACATCCCCTGCTTCAGATTTATTTTTCAAAAGAAACATGCATGACAAATTTGAAAAATCGTCCACAGCAACAAGATAAAACCTGTGTCCCTGGTGATCAGGCACACGACTCGAACCCCAGATGTCAACATGAAATAAGTCATAAAGAGAGCTACTGCTTTGACTCTGACGACTCGAAAAGGCAGACCGATGATGCTTTCCTAACTGACAAGCTTCGCACTGAAAGGAAGAACTAGGAGAAATATGCAGCAACATATGCTACATCTTCTGAAGAGGGAGATGACGAAACCGTAGGTGCCAAGTGAACGGAGAGATTGATCTAGACGAATGGGAAGATAAGCCAGCATATAGAGTCCGAACCAAGCAATAGAGACCTCTCCGCTCACGGCCACACCCAATCACTTTGCCCGTAATAATGTCTTGAAAAACAAGAGACAATGGGTCAAAAATAGCTCAGCAGTGCAATAACAACAACAACAAAGCCTTTTCCCCACAATTAAGTAGGGTCGGCTACATGGATTCTTCGCCTCCATTCAGATCTATCTTGGGTTAATCCCGGACTTATATCCATCAAACTAAGATCCCTTCGTATAGTTTCTTTCCAATACTTCTTGGGCCGTCCTCGCCCCCTCTTTACTGGCTCAACATCCCAACACTCGCATCTCCTAACTGGTGCATCAACTGATCTTCTTTGCAAATGACCAAACCATCTTAAGCGGTTTTCTCGCATCTTATCCTCGATCGGAGCTACACCAACTTTCTTTCTGATTGCATCATTCCGAATACGATCTTTACGTGTGTGTCCACACATCCACCTTAGCATTTTCATTTCTGCTACAACCATTCTCTGCACATGTCTATGGTTCACAGACCAACATTCAGATCCATAGAGCATAGCCGGTCTCACAGCTGCTTTGTAAAACTTTCCTTTAATAAAATAGCTTAGCAGTGCAAATCCTTTATAATCTGACTAACTGAAAGTAGATTCATAGAGAAATCTGGAGCATGTAGCACATTCTATAAACACATCGAAGGCGTCAAAGTGATCTCCCCCTGTCCGATAATCAGAGAATGAGTCCCATCAACTATTACAACTATTCTTCCTGGTGTAACCTGTCTATATAACATAAGCTGATGTCTGTGTCCACATAGATGATGTATTGCACCAGAGTCCATAATCCACTCTGTAATGTCAGATCCATGACAAGATGTAAAAGCATAGGTACTTAAGGTGCTGGCTGTAGCAGAGGTATTGGCAGACGCTGAGGCTGCCACATCTGAATGATCTCCTGATGATGGTGAAGCGGAAAGTGGTATAATATCCCTCAGTCTGGCAACGAGGTGATCAAACCTTTGATTTAGAGTAGAAGCAACAAGAGACTCAATCTGCTCTGCAATGCGTGCTGATGCCGGGAATCCATGCTTGGAATAGCATGTCTGGGCGGTGACATAAAGTACAGGGCTGATGAGTGCGACCTCCTCTACCATGACATCTGCATCCACGGAAGGTAGAATGGCCTCCTCTTCCTCGAGAGGCTGCCATGGTCGAGGAAGTCTGAGTAGAAGTTGTAGATGGAATAGTAATCCTTCCGAGCCTACAGAACGCTTCCTCCATGGGGGAATAGTGGCATCTGCTAGAATCTGAGAGCGAGCATCATCATATTCATGGTCAAGGGCTGCAAGAAATACCCCTACCATGATAGCATTCCTATATGTCTTCTGCTGCTCTAGAGTTGCCGTTAGAGGCATAAAACTGTGGAGCTTCTCAAACAGCCCACGCAAGGATGTATATACTGAATGCAGAGGGCGCCCGTTCTGCTTGATAGTAAATATGTCATGTTGAAGTTGGTGGATCTTCGTCTCATTCCTCGCTTGAGAATATGTAGCTGCGAGGATATCCCACGTCGCCTTAGCAGTAGACTGATGTAACACATCATTGGCGATTTCAATAGTCAATGTTCCAGAGAGCCAAGCCTTGACATAAGCATCATCTGCCTCCCATGAGGCATTTACCCCAATCTTCTCCACCGGCTCTTCCTCGGTAAGAGTATGTTTCTTACTATTTGACTTCATCAGGCTCATAAACTGCATAGCCCAGAGCTCATAATTTGTCCCGTCCATTTTGACAATCGGTGTTAGACCTCTGAATGTGCCTGTGGCGGGTACATCAACTTTGTTTTCAGACATCTTGCTAGATGTATAAGACTAGGGTTTTGTAGACTAATGAAGCAATGTCTACACAAACATACTCATATTTGAATGCATATGTAGACTTATCCACCTAAATTCATTGATCACGAGGAGACCCCAACGCTGGAGCACTCAGACACAGCACACTGACAGGGTCCGCGCGCAAGGAATCATGCGTGAGTGCTGCGCTAGGAGGCAGAACGCGCGGGGGCGCAACGTGCGAGTTAACGTGAGGAGGCAGAATGCAAGGGGCATCACCACTGCGGCTCTGCGATGCACGTAGAGCCCGTGCAGCGGTGCTGTGGCGTGCGAAGGAGTCCTTGCTGCATGCGAAGAGGCGACGCTGCGGCATGCGGAGGCGACACACAGAGAGGAAGGGAAGGGCGGCACAAAGAGAGTAAGGAGAGGGGGGCGACTGGTAGGATTAGGGTTTCAGATACAAGAGCTCCGGTCTAAGACTGCCGCTCTGATACCATGTTGGAGAAAACTAAGAGGGATGCTTATTTCTTGTAACCCTAGACTCTCTTATACAGGGGAGAGGCCTATGGGTAAATTACATATAATAGACATAAAGAAATAAAATAACTGTAAAGATACACGAAATGTAGAAATATTCCAACACAAACAAAAAAATCGTTAATTATCCATACATAGATCTCTGAAGATGGGTTTCTCTCATAGAAACCTTGAAGTGGGTTCTCTCTCAAAGGAACTTCGGAAAGATCTAGTATCAGAGTTCATGAACACTGGATAATGGAGTCTGAAAGTCTCTTCATCGAACAACTGTGTCTCTCCCATACAGGTTCAGAGAATGGGATCTCTACTCTGGACTCCCTTATGGATGAAAACCTTGAGTCCAAATCAAAGATGAGGACTCCACAAATAATAATCGCAGACATGTGCGGATCAAATGGTAGAGTATGAAATGTGGATGTTTTTGACTCTGAACCAGATAGTTAGAATTCGTCCTGTAGAACTCTACATAATACTCTCCCATTTTCCCACACTGATCAGAATACATGGCATCGACCAAGTTG
The DNA here is from genome assembly GCA_037367405.1 of Ottelia alismoides. Classification (NCBI taxonomy): domain Eukaryota; kingdom Viridiplantae; phylum Streptophyta; class Magnoliopsida; order Alismatales; family Hydrocharitaceae; genus Ottelia; species Ottelia alismoides. The sequence goes on from JAZKJV010009703.1 coordinate 15,797, forward strand.
GGAGAAGATCCGAAGATAGGGAAATAAAAAAAACAATTATGACTTTTCCTCTTTTTTGTCGTATATTTTTTTGTACGATACCTTCTTTTTCTCAAAATTCACAGCCTAATTGGGCCTAAAATACCTTCACTTTTTTATGGTAATAGCAGACCAACATGGGCTCGAAAACATGACCTGCCCTCTTTTTTTAAACAACAGACCACTGTTGGGCCCATAGGATGCCATCTCTTTTCTCTCGTCTTTTTTATAAGGAGCATCCCAACATGGCTTTTAAATCCCAACGAAGGGTCTCTCTCTCTCTTGATCAAATTAGGGTTCTCCCTTGGAGAACCCATTTGCACCATTGCCGCCCCTTAGAGATACCGTCTGGAGTTACAAGAAGGTACCACCATCTAAGCACGTCGAGGAGTTATAGTGAGGCTTGGCGATCTGGAGGGATGCTGGAAACGATCTGGAGGAAGGTGCGTGAGGATGCATCATCTGGAGGTGCATGAGCCCAAAGGGGAACCCATCTTGCGACCTTCAAAGCAATGGAGGTGCGAATCCATCATGCGGCCTTCGAAGAAATGAGGTACGATGGAGGAGCTCGAGTCTGGGAGGAGTGTACGGTTGCAGGAGCTCAAGGGTGTTGCTCCACCGCATGTAGGATTTTGAGAGGGGAGAAGGTGCTACTATTGCTGCCTTGTGCTGCCAAGGATTCAGGTGGGGGCTTGCTGCAGGCTGCAGCTGGTTGGAGCCGCCTGCTACCCGAAGAAGATGGGGGAAACTTTGCAGCTTCCGCTATTGCTATTTGAGATTCGATAGAAGCCATCATGGTTCGTTATTGGGAAAATCCATCATTGATGGAAGGAGGCTTGGATTTAGAGGTACTCATGCGCCTTCTTCTCCAACATATAGAACTTTCTTGACATCACAAATGCAACAGATCTTGATCCTTTGTAGGTCGTGCATGTACGAGAATCGTGCACGGAGAGGCGTGCTCTAGGAGATTGAATGTGCATGATCCTTCAGGTCTTGTGCCTCAAAATTAGGGTTAGGGGAAACCCTAGTTTTTTTCTTAAACGAACTCCAGATCTTACACATATACACATAACTTGAATATCTTCAGAATGTTGAACGAATCATGTAGAAAAATGAATACGACCTGGGGATCTAGGTTTTCATGAAGAAACCCAACACATGTCTAAAATCGATATGTATAAAATTTCCAGAATTGCTCTTGAATATGAACAAATAATAAATTTGTAAGAAAACTCAAAATTGAACTACAGAAATGTGTTGTTGATGACGCTAGAGAATTAGGGTTTCAAATCGGTGTATCCGATCAGATTGACATTGACGACGATCGCGTAAAATTCAGGTTTCAGAGACCCTAGAGCTCTTCTGGAACTTGAATAAATCACGATCAGATCGTGAATAATAATCTTCAAGAAGACATCACCAGAATTGAACCCGCTTGATACCATGCAGAAAATGATAGTGCGGAAACGTATCAGAAATAAAGAAATATAGAACAGTGGAAGAACACCATGATTTTACGTGGAACCCTACTCCATACGAAGCATGATGAAACCACGAGAGAACACCACTAAAGGCATGGTACGAATAGCCGATGTGGGACTAAACATAAGAGGGTATGGTAATTGGACTTGGAGGGATCCAATTACCCATCTACTGACGCATACTCTAACATGACTAACACAACTTCCCAAATAGGTCCAATTTCACATTTCCATCTTATGCATATGTCCAATATTAAGTAATTATACATATGAACAAAATCTAAGATAGATATTAGAATCCATAGAGAAAGCTCTCATTGGCAGCTAACAGCATTGAATTATAATAACATCCAGTGTAGAAACAATAACCAAGATCTAAGAGAAAAAAACACTTCTGAGATGGGCTTATATGCTAATTTGATCTAAACTGATGGTTGTTGCATGAAGGTATTTTACCTGCCATAAGAAATTTTCAACGTCAGTATCTGCTTGAAGCAAAGAAAGTATCTTTTCAGATTCAATAAAGCAGCAGCGAACAACAGATTCTGTGATTATGTCGCTGATGTAGGGTTTTCCAATTAGAACCTCATATAAACCCAATGTACTTCCATGTGAAAAAGTTGGGTGCAATGACTGTCTGCTTTTAAAATTATTGCTGGCCCACTGCATGAAAGCTAATTTTACATGAAAGGTTTCGCAGAATCTAACAATTTCAGTTAGTTTTGACATACCTTTACAACACCATTTAGAACAAGCCAAATACCATTTGGCTTTGAGCCCTCCTTATACAAGGTCATGCCACGCATTTTCAGTATCTCCTTGGTGGAGACTCCAAGAGTCTCCTGAGCTTGCACGGGAAGAGCCCCAACCAAAGGATGAGTTTTCAGTAAGTCCCTTAGCTGCGGAACCTTTATAAGTGGAGGGTTCCTTTGAAGCTTTTTCAAGTCAGTCTTGCAATCAAAATCATCAAGAAATTAATGGCACAAGAACAACTAATTAACACAAGAAAAAATCGGGATTGCCACAAGTATACCTGAACAACGTCATCAAGATGCACCATCTCCTTCTTTTCCAGTAAGCCAACTTTTTCCAGATTTTGCAGGTAGTCACTCAACTGCGTCAATATGGAATACGTGGCTTGCTTCGTTTTCACAACACGGAGAACCTAAGATCACAACAATTCCAAATCACATAAAATAGTTTCACATCTTATTTATATAATCTAATATAGGAAGAAGTTTTGAAGGTCTCATCAGAAATGTCGAGAAGAATGTTAATGCTCTCCATTTCAAAAATAATGATTACATAGTATGAACTCCACTGAGTTTGCAGAACAGCTCATTGAGTCCAAGGCAAAACAGTCATGGGTTGGTAGCTATACTGTTCATACCATAAATAAGAGGAATAGTTAAGTATATGTCTCACATAATACTGGGGATGCAAGGGTCGATAAAACATATCTCCTCATGCCACGCCAACCACAAACCGACAATCTTGGTGTTCAAAAAGGAACTTCCAAAATAAGGTTAATGCACCTTTTACAAAGGTACAAGACCATTTAAAAATGCAATCCATAAATGTTCTAGAATGCAAATAAACGTCAGCAGCCTCTTAAATGCAAGCAGAAGTTTGGCACTCCCCTTCCAGAATCTGCTTGCCTTCGGAACTCCCAACTTGCGTATGACTGTGTCAGGCGGGCAGTTTTTCACCAATATTATTGTTTTTAGCGGACAATCACACTTGTGTAGATTTGATAAGCTAGTATTATAGGTAGACTCCAAGAGGCACCCAATAAGGTTTAGTATAAATCTAAAAAAGGGAAGGCAGAAAACTTGACTTTAGCAATATAACATGTTGCATATTTTTAATATAGATCCAGGGGAAGATCTAACTATATTTAGCAACGATAGACTCACATCTTTGTCTTTCACGTTGGTTGTCTTCAAAAGTGGCTCAAGTTTCTGTATGCTAGTTTTTTTTGAGAGAAAAGGGTGGCCTCCCAAGCTGGGACTCACCTCAATGTGCATGTATATATATTATATCCAAAAGGTTAAGTATTACATCATATTATATTTTCCATGAGACACACAATGCCCTACAATGCTCAATAACATTATATGTGTACAACATTTGCCCCAAAAGATGAGTTCATTCCTGGCACACCTAATGGACCACGCCACTGCAAAGGGAAACAAATTGTCCTCATCCCCAAAGCCGTAGACCAATCTAATATCTCTCCAAAAGGCGGTACAATCCCGACTCGCAAGCCACAAGATGTTGGCCCTGGTCTACACCTCCACCGAGAAAGGACAAGAGAAAAGCAAATGGTCCACATCCTCCATCGCCGATCCACATCTATCACAAATACCATCCTGTATGCCCAACAACTGACCCCGGTGACCTTTTGTAAGAATCCTCCCCAACCTGAACAACCAAAGCAAAACCTTAGTTTGGTTCGACACTTTAGATCTCCATATCAAACCCATGTCCACCCCAACCTCATCTTGTACCTCCTTCCCGTCCTCCACCAAAAATACACTTTCTTCACCGTGAGTCTCCCGCCTCCTCAAACAAAGTAATCCCTGCCCGAGGACGGGCTCTTGCTTTACAATAGCTCCGCTTGTACAAAGAACTCCTCCAACTTCTGATCTGACAGGGCCGAAGAGAATACCTCGCCAACCTCAAGAGTCTAAAGCAATCGTCCATCCGAAAGTGGAATCTTGCTCCACCCCTGAGCATCGGTCGCAGCTTTCTTCGGAACAACCGCGGTAATCCCCTTCCACAGCGAAGAAGGTAGCCACCCAAGGTTGACCTCCAACGACATGGCCACCTTATAGATCTTTCTCAGCAAATGACAAATCAACTCTTGTAACTTCCGCACATTTGAACCATCCATTTTACCATAAAAGCCTTATTCATCTCCTCTATCTGCAACACTCCCAATCCACCCTACTTCTTCGATGACGTCACCTTGGCCCAATCCACCAGGTGTAACCCCTTCTTGACATCCATTAGTCCAAAAAATTCTTCTCATCAAGGCTTTGGTCTTGTTTCGCACCCTTGTCGACAACGACCTCGTGGAGCAGAAGAATATATGCATCGTTGAGAGAACATGCTTCAAAAGAACCAACTTCCCACCCCTAAGAGCATAGACACCTTACACCCACCAAAGTCGATCATTCAACACAACACCCGCGGCTCGGATGAGTTGAGTATAGTCCTCCTCTGGAACACCCCCACCCGTTCATCTTGGGAGAGCTTTAGAGAGACGTCTGCCTATTTATTTGTAGCTTTTTTTCGATTTTTTGCCACAAAATATATAATATAGGGGGAGTTCCTATTCCAATATAGAATTTGAAATTCTCTGACTGACATTCCATATTCTTGAAACAGATCCCCATAAATATTTGACATTTTCGATTGGCCAACCTTGCCTCCAACCTCTTTAGCAAGATCCTCCAATCCCAGACTTCGGCTTACCCGCCTTAGAGGAATCCCCAAGTATGTAATCAACAAAGACACAATCAAACAACCCAACATCCCCTTCACGTTTCGCAGCTCCAACAACGTGAGGCCGAAAGGGACCACCACTGACTTCTCCCAGTTGATCCGAAGACCGGACATGCCCCCAAAAATATCCATAATACACGACGCACATTGAAGATTCTATGCTTCAACCCCCAAGAATAACACAGTATCATCAGCATACCGTAACAATGGGATGGATATCTCCATATAACCATAACACCAATACCTAACCACCAACCTCATCATCACAACCAGAGCGTCATACACCATCACAAAAAGGAGCGGAGCCAGCATGCAACCCTGTCTGATTTCTCTCTGCAGCTGAAAGAAACCCCCTTTTGGTCTACCATTGACAAGTACAACATGGGATGCATCCAAGCTAGAGTGCATCCCCAGAGTTGTGGATTGCATCCCATGTTGTGGATTGCATAGATTCCACAAAGTTAGATGCCCCAAAAAGTGGCACAAAAGTTGGATTCCCAGAGTTGACTAGAGTGCAGCCATCTTCTCCTCCATAGCCAGGACTAATGATTGTTTTGTATAGACTCCGGATATGTGTGTGGGATCTTAACAATTGACAGTCCCACCACACTTTGTGAAATCATCTGATTGACGCTCTAAAAAACATGGGCAGCAAGAGGATACATAGCATATGTACGCCTTCGCTTCAAAAGTACAATGGGTTGGTCAAGATCCTTTGGATGATCTGTGTCTTGTAAAATAGCCTCATGAGTTGCTTCTTACTCAACATGTAAAGTCTCTTGTTGTACTGGCAAATCACCAATACCATTAATAGAAACCAAATGCTCGGGATTTACATGGATTATGTTGAATGATGGGGAAGGCACAAGAGCATGGGGTACATGAGGCAGCATGTGAAACTAGTATCTAGGCGAAGTCTGAGCCACAAGAGGACGTGGTGGAGAAGCCACGAGAGTAGGAACCATAGGAGGAGGTGGAGTAGGAACCACTGGATGTGATGGATGAACCACAAGTAGAGGTGGAGGCGGTAATGGAGGCAAAGGGGGTAATGGAACGTAAACCTACTCACCAAACTCAGACGGGGTCATCCTGTCACCAATAGGAGAAAAATACAGAAAGTGAAGTCAGCACTAACGCAATACCTCCATATGATAGGATCAAAATGTTGTACCCTTTCTGGATCTAGGAATATCTCATAAAAATACACTTGATAGCCCTAGGAGAAGGCTTTTCATGACTAGGAGTCAGGTGATGAAAAAAAGTTGCCTTTCCAGAAAAAGTTGTTATAAGTGAGGCCTATATAAGACCTTGTAATAGAGGTTCAATGAAAAGAAGCGGCATTCAAATCTTGTTATTAGGTCACTTCTATTGAGTGTCTTATCCTGACTATTTTGAACCACGTAATTCGAGATTTAATATCGTTGTTGCTACAAGTAGAAGAGTTGAATATTTCATATTGAGCAATAAGACTCTAGCCCTCTTTATATATAAAGAGAGACTAAGGTTAGGGTTACACCATAGAAAGAGAAAAGGCGAAAGGGCCACCGAAGGGGTATGACTCATATCATGAAACTTTCCCCCTAAAGCTGGATCATATATAACATGCATGCTCGATTTGCTATAATGTCTCTCAAACTTTATGGGGTGATGAATAACGTATTCATTAATTCATGACTTTCATCTTGAGCTCAAACCCTCGGCAAATACATGTATATTCAGAATAAAATCATATTTTGCCTAAGGAAATGAATGAGTTATTTACACAGAGGCCACAGGGATCCTTTATATGTAGGAGAAACCATAGAGAGCAAAATAACAAAATGAAAAATATATAGAAAAGGAAATAGCAAACGAAAGAAATGACATTAGTAACATTTCCTGAAACATTCCCCCTCAAGCTGGAGACTAGATATCTATCATGCTCAACTTGGAAGAATACTTATGAAATGGTCCCATGGTTAGAGCCTTAGTGAATATGTCTGCAGTTTGCCCTGCTGATCTGACATGGGAAACATAGATGAAGCCATTATGTACCATGTATCCGGTATAGTGCCAATCCACCTTGATGTATATTGGTTTTTTCATGGAATGGTGGATTGTTGGAAATAATAGTGCAGTGTGATTGTCACATAGCTAACTCTTATTTTTAAGACACAGCATAATCAGCATCCGATTGTGGTCTTAAGGGATGTTCATTTGCTGAGGAGTAAACTTATACATGTTAAAGACTCAGGTACATTAGGGGCATGGAGATTGCGTCCATATGTGCATGGCATGGTTGCTCCGTAAATTTACTGAATTTGCTCATGTCATAACTGTTTTGCTCCGTAAATTTACTGTTGTAAAAGTCGGCCGACTAGGATTTCATGAATTTCATGAATTCGGATGAAAAATGAGCGCCTTGTTCAATCTCTCGAGCCCCCTATTCCCCTCCTGGAACTCCTCTATCATCTCCATCACATCCCTCTTAACCATTTCCCAGAACTCCCTATAGAAACATTACTGGGAACCCATCCGGTCTCGGTATCCCATCCGCATTAAACTGGAAAAGCACCCTCATGGCTTTCGCCTCCGAAATATCTTTGATCAATGCCTTCTCCGAGTCCAATTTCCACGGGACTCCTCTTCCCTGTCAGCCCCAGCATGATCGATCCCGTTGTCTGCCTAAAGCATGAAAGTGTGACCGCAGTGCCGATCCTACTTCCCAGTCCTCCTCAACCACCACCTCTCCAATGTCTACCGAATGTATCAAATTTCCACACCTTCTCCTACTAGCCATGACATGGAAAAACTTCGTGTTCGCATCACCCTTCCTCATCCATCTCTGCCTGGATCTCTGCCTCTAAGACACTTCCTCCTTTTTGTCTTCTAGTAGAATCTCCTCCAAGTGATTGCCCCTCTCCAACACCTCCTCCGTCGTTAAAGCCCTCTCATCCTCCAGTTTGTCCAGCCTGCAACATCCTCTTGCTCCCTCAACCTTCTGTTCCGTTGTTGCATCCAATTCTCTCTATTGAACTCCATCAAGTGCCTCCTGAGCGAGGTTATCTTAGCAACCAATCTACACGTTGCCAATCCATTATGTCTATATTCCTCCCAGAAAGCTGCTACAAACTCCCGAAAGCCCTCCTCCAAAATCTACACCTGTTCTAAGCGGAAAAACGTCCAAGGTTGCACCTCCTCTCCAGAAGACCAAAGCAACGACGTATGGTTTGAGTGTATCCGAGGCAAAGCCCGGGCCCCAACCAAAGGGAAAGACACCAGCGCATCAATAGACATAAAAAAGCTATCAATGCAGGACCTGGATCTCGCATTCCGCCAAGTGTACAAACACATTGCCGCATTGATCACCTGAAGACCAAGATCCTCTACCAAACTAAATAGCTCCACTGAGCCACAATCTTTCCCCGCGACCACCCGGACGATCCTCCAAAAGCAATGTCACGTTGAAATCCCCATCGATGATCCAATCGGTGTCAAGCGCACCATCTCTGGCCAAGAACAACTCCTCCACAATGTGAGCCATGCCAACCCTGCTACGTGGGCCATAAACATTTGTGGCCGATAACCTTCTCCCATCCGCCTTTCTCCAAAACAGTGTCATGAGAGAAAATCTTCCCTGCAATTCGACCTCCTCCAAGATGAATTTATCATCATCCCATCCTGTCACTAAACCACCAGGCTCCCCCTCAGATTCAATAGCTCTGTAGCCTCTCAACTTGTTGCCCCAACATCTCTCCAAGCCCCATCAATTCCCTATGAGATTTTTGTCTTCTACAACATGATTATGTCTACCCTACGCTCCACCATCAACTGAAGCACCACCACACTCTTCTCTAGCCATCCCATACTCCTAACATTCCATGTGAAGACATTTATTTAGGAACTGTGGATAACCCTTTTCATGCCACCAATCCAAGACATTTCAGCATGTCCTCCAAAACCTCCCTTTGCCCTTCTTCCGCCGAATGCATAACTCCATTTCCAACCTCGGGCTCATTGCTTCCCATCATCCCAAAATGCTGGTAAAAGTCCATCCTCCATCGCTTTATCCACTCGTTCAGCCTGCGACGAGAATACCTCCATCCATGGGAATACCGAAGGGAAATTGCACGTTGATTTGGCGAAACAACAAAAATAAGGGAATCTACCCTCCGTTTTCATCGAAATTTTCACATATAACGAATTTTCACTTATTTATTCACTGATGTGTTGAGTCGTTAGAGTGCTTTACATTGTTTGAAGAAGTTTTTTAAGTTAATTTCTAAATTTTAGATCTAAATCTAAACCAAAACAGTTATGACATGAGCAAATTCAGTAAATTTACGGAGCAACCATGCCATGCACATATGGACGCAATCTCCATGCCCCTAATGTACCTGAGTCTTTAACATGTATAAGTTTACTCCTCAGCAAATGAACATCCCTTAAGACCACAATCGGATGCTGATTATGCTGTGTCTTAAAAATAAGAGTTAGCTATGCGACAATCACACTGCACTATTATTTCCAACAATCCACCATTCCATGAAAAAACCAATATACATCAAGGTGGATTGGCACTATACCAGATACATGGTACATAATGGCTTCATTTATGTTTCCCATGTCAGATCAGCAGGGCAAACTGCAGACATATTCACTAAGGCTCTAACCATGGGACCATTTCATAAGTATTCTTCCAAGCTGAGCATGATAGATATCTAGTCTCCAGCTTGAGGGGGAATGTTTCAGGAAATGTTACTAATGTCATTTCTTTCGTTTGCTATTTCCTTTTCTATATATTTTTCATTTTGTTATTTTGCTCTCTATGGTTTCTCCTACGTATAAAGGATCCCTGTGGCCTCTGTGTAAATAACTCATTCATTTCCTTAGGCAAAATATGATTTTAACTTGAATATACATGTATTTGCCGAGGGTTTGAGCTCAAGATGAAAGTCATGAATTAATGAATACGTTATTCATAACCCCATAAAGTTTGAGAGACATTATAGCAAATCGAGCATGCATGTTATATATGATCCAGAGCTTTAGGGGGAAAGTTTCATGATATGAGTCATACCCCTTCGGTGGCCCTTTCGCCTTTTCTCTTTCTATGGTGTAACCCTAACCTTAGTCTCTCTTTATATATAAAGAGGGCTAGAGTCTTATTGCTCAATATGAAATATTCAACTCTTCTACTTGTAGCAACAACGATATTAAATCTCGAATTACGTGGTTCAAAATAGTCAGGATAAGACACTCAATAGAAGTGACCTAATAACAAGATTTGAATGCCGCTTCTTTTCATTGAACCTCTATTACAAGGTCCTATATAGGCCTCACTTATAACAACTTTTTCTGGAAAGGCAACTTTTTTTCATCACCTGACTCCTAGTCATGAAAAGCCTTCTCCTAGAGCTATCAAGTGTATTTTTATGAGATATTCCTAGATCCAGAAAGGGTCCAACATTTTGATCCTATCATATGGAGGTACTGCGTTAGTGCTGACTTCACTTTCTGTATTTTTCTCCTATCGGTGACAGGATGACCCCGTCTGAGTTTGGTGAGGAGGTTTACGTTCCATTACCCCCTTTGCCTCCATTACCGCCTCCACCTCTACTTGTGGTTCATCCATCACATCCAGTGGTTCCTACTCCACCTCCTATGGTTCCTACTCTCGTGGCTTCTCCACCACGTCCTCTTGTGGCTCAGACTTCGCCTAGATACTAGTTTCACATGCTGCCTCATGTACCCCATGCTCTTGTGCCTTCCCCATCATTCAACATAATCCATGTAAATCCCGAGCATTTGGTTTCTATTAATGATATTGGTGATTTGCCAGTACAACAAGAGACTTTACATGTTGAGTAAGAAGCAACTCACGAGGCTATTTTACAAGACACAGATCATCCAAAGGATCTTGACCAACCCATTGTACTTCTGAAGTGGAGGCGTACATATGCTATGTATCCTCTTGCTGCCCATGTTTTTTTAGAGCGTCAATCAGATGATTTCACAAAGTGTGGTGGGACTGTCAATTGTTAAGATCCCACACACATATCCGGAGTCTATACAAAACAATCATTAGTCCTGGCTATGGAGGAGAAGATGGCTGCACTCTAGTCAAGTGGCACAAAAGTTTGGTTACAACCATAGAAGGAGATTCTATGGTTGGCTGCAAATAAGTCTTTATAGTGAAGCAGAGAACAAATGGCTGTATTGATTGACACAAGACTAGCCTTGTGGCATGCGGATTCACCTACACATATGGGGTGGACTATTAAGACATTTTTTCCCTTGTGGCTTGACATCCTACGTGTACGATCCTCCTCTCCGTCAAAGAAGTACAAGATTGGTCAATTCCGCAACTTGATGTCAAGAATGCTTTCTTATATAGTGACATGAAGGAGGAAGATTATATGCAACAACCACCTGAGTTTGGTATTGAGGGGGGGTGTCAGAAGATATGCAAACTTCATAAAGTGATTTAACTTAAGCAAAGTTTGATAGCATGTTTCTAGAAGCTCCAGAACTAGATAGAGCAGTAAAGTTTTATGAGATCGATTGCAGATCACTCGCTCTTTGTATGCAGAATATCGAGCAATATTGTTGTCATTCTGGTTTATATTAATGATATAATTGTTACAAAAGATGACTTAAAGGGAGTCAATGAGGCTAATGTATTTCTTGGCAACAGTTTGTCACCAAGGACCTTAACAAACTACGATACTTCCTTGAGCTTAAGTTTGCCAGGAACTTAGCAAGGTCTAGTGATGACATAGTGGAAGTATGTTGCATGTCTTCTCATAGAGACATGGATGGTAGACTGCAGACTTAGCATTACTCCCATGGACCCCAACATGAAGCTTTACCGATAATGATACATATGAGGTAGGCAGAGGAGGTACATGGAGCTCGTTGGAGCTCCTTTATGTGACCATTACTAGGTTAAACATCTCCTTCGCAACGAGCAAAGTCAGTTAGTTTATGGTGCAACCATGGCATGCTCACATGGATGTTGTTCATATACTCCTAAGGTTTCTGAAGTCTTCTCTAAGTACAAGGTTATTCTTTAGCAGAGGGGATTCTCTTGCCATCACGGTTTGTGCAGATGTAGATTATGCAGGATGCCCTAAAGATAGTTAGTCTGCATTTGGTTTTGCGGTTTTCATAGGGAGTTCTTTGGTCTCATGGAAAAGCAAGAAACAAACCGTGGTTTCTAGATCTAATGCAGAGTCAGAATACAGAGCTATGATGCAGGGGAGCACTGGAACGATGATATACTTGCTTTTGACGTGCCTCTTCCCATGCAGTTGGTATGAGACAACCAAGTTGCTATTTTCATTGCCAACAATCTCACTTTTCATGAGAGAACCAAACACATTGAGGTAGATTGCCATTACATACGAGATATGATATAAAATGGCTTTATCTCTACATTCCACACCAACTCAGGGGAAAACATATATGTTCACCAAGGCCCTAACAAGGGGGACAAATCCAGAGGTGTTATTCCAAGTTGAACATGATTGATACCTATGCTCCATCTTAAAGGGAGTGTTGAGAGTTATTTGTATTTACTTATTTATTTCATCTCTATTATATAATTTGCCCTCTAGTGTTTCTCCTCTCTATATAAGAGAGCTCACCCTCATAATACACAAGTCATTGCATTCTTTCCACAAAGGCATCGCCACAAACTTTATGTGTACATACACACTATAGAATCATACAATCCAAAAGCAACCATATAACATATCATGACTTGTTACCTAAATAGCATTTAGTCATCATGATTGTTGATAGTCAAACTTCTCACATTTTTGCAAATGTATGAATTTTTTCAATATAATGAGTCAAGTTTCGCTTGCAGATGGGGATAATGAATTGATACATACTTGGGGAAATGATATTTGAACATCTTCTAAGAACTTCCTAGCATCCTCACCTTCAACATTACTTTCGTTTATCACAATTGACGCGATTTCACTTTCTCCTACAAGAGAAAACTTACATGGAAAATTTAGAGCATGAACAAAATAGTTCTGTTAACAAAAAATGTTTTCATCAAAATTTGCCGCAACCTTCTCATAAAGGTAGAAACCTTACTAAATGGTCCAAATGAGCCAGTTGTATTATTATTATTATTATCAATAATTACCAATTAGTAATGCATCACCAGAATCAAAAACATTTTACAAGGGCAAGGAGATACACCATTACATTAAAAAATCATTTCAGCAGGCATTTATCTTGACTATCAGAAGCCAATGATTGTTTGCAGGAACTTTGAAGTGATTGCCTAAAACATGATATTTGCATACACTTTTTAGCTTTGATAATCATTTCCAAATAAATAATACGTATGAGATATCAAGAAAGATCTTATGAAAGTTACAAATGATAACCTGAAGAAAGCTAGAGCATGAACGATAGTCTTATATGCAAGGCAATATATAGCTGTGATATTAAACAAAAGTACCAGATGCGTATATTCCCACTTAATGAAACATTCAGTATTCATTATTCGACAATGTCAAAAATTTTGCTTAGCCAATTGTTGACTAGTATACGATATCCATGTTCGCTTAGCCAATTGTTGACTAGTATACTATATCCACGTCAAGTTTTATTTTGGAGGAAATGGTATTTCAATAGTAGAAAATTGGAAAAACATGAGACAGAATGGGCATTCTATGGTCTCTTATATGGTGGAAATAAAAGAGAAGAAAATCCCTCATGCTAAAATATATTTCTCAATACTCCCTCTCAAGCTAGTGAATAAAGTTTTATTATGCTCAGCTTGGAACTGCATCTCTCAAAAGTGCCAACGAGGTTCATCATCAACTATTAAGCGGATGTTGTCCCTCGTCAAATGATATTTTCCCTCGCTAGGTATACATTCACAATCCTGCAACTGCAAATTGACATCACCTGCATGAGGCAAAACTAACACCGTTTCTCCAATTACTACTCTGTGATGGACTCCTTTGAAAGGCTACATAGTACGCTCCCAAGTATACATTCACCGTTGAATAATGTTTCAGGGACAGAACATGATCGAATACTTATTTTCCGGTCTTAACTGTGCATCACTGACCTTACACAACCATATGCCAATCCTTCTCGAGATATCTACCATTAAGAAGAAGGTGCACAATTATCTTAAATGATGTTAATTTCAATGAGGTAAATTCCTTAGTAATGCAGTTGAAGAACATAATTCCTCGAATATGGTCCCAAAAATGTTAATTCCCTGATTAGTGTTGTGAAATCGCATGGAATCTATGCAATATACATGTCGCATATATAAAATGCGATACTTGTACAATAATAAATCAAAGTTGACATTTTTTTACGGTTAATAATAATGACAATCGCATGGAATCTATGCGATATAGCTAAAAATATGAAAATCGCATTTTTTCTATGCGTTATGGGCTTTTTTTGAAAGCTAATAATAAATGAAAGTCGTATGTCTTATATGCGATATACATAACGCATAGATTCCATGCGATTTCACTACATTACTCACGGAATTAACTTTTTTGGGACCATATTTGAGGAATTATGTTCTTCAACTACACTACTAAGGAATTTACCTCTAATTTCAATGGTTGCATCGCAAACAATGTACTTTCTTTTATGACGGTTTTACATAGTTGTGTCATGGTTATAAACATGGAGTACGAGGACATGACTCTAACATTGGAGGGCCGGGGACATCTCAACAATGTGCCCATTACGCCCATTACGACATGTTTGGCAACAATGAGGCCGAATTCTGGCAGAAACACAATTACTTGGCCTCTGCTAATCAGATTGTTAATGAGGAGTTCGCGCATGATTCCTTTGTGTGGTGTATGAAGTATGATGAACTGGTCACTAAACCTAACTAAACATCAATCGGAGATGCCTCTTCTTCTAAATCGGCCCTCTTGTTTCCGTCGATGACCCAGGAACATGTTATGATGCAATAGATTGGTAAATGGACTTTGTAACATCCTATCATCTCTATGCTGATGTTCAACTTCATGATGAGAGGTACTCAACCATCACTGGTCAAGATAAGATCCAAATATCCCCACATGCTCAGCCTCAATATGTTTAGTTAGCTCCTAAATCCTTTTAAGCCTATAATTTCTCAATGATATTACAGAAGAATTGGACCATTAGCTATAATTGACCCTATTTACCTTGTGATAGTAGATTATTAAGGAGCGGATGGTTAGTTGTAGCCACGAAGAAAATGGTGTCTATCATCACTGTTGAGGGAAAAGAATAGAATGCATTATGAGAGGCCCTAGGGTTCTCTTATATAGGAGAGGAACCTATAGGGAAAATTACAGAAAGAAGAAAAGAGAAATAGAAAATGAGAAAACAATAATAAAGATATTAATATCTCAACACTCCCCATCTAGTTGGAGCATAGATATCAATCAGACTCAGCTTGGAACAACATCTCTGATAAGGTCCTCTCACTAGGACCTTTATAAGTACATCTGCTGTCTGGTCTCCAGAGCTGACATGCCTAGTGGCGATAATACCCTTATGTATAATGTCACGAGGGTAGTGACAATCCAATTCTACATGCTTCATCCTCTCATGAAAGGCTGGGTTGTTTGCAATGAAAAGAGCAGACTGATTATTACATTGGAGGTGCATGGGAAGAGGCACCTCTATAGTCAGGTCAATAAGAACATATCTGACCCACATCATCTCTGTACTAGCCTATGTCATGGACCTGTATTCAGACTCAGCACTTGATCTAGCAACCACAGTTTACTTCTTACTCTTCCATGAAACAAGGGAGTTCCCTATGAACACAACAAAGCCTGATTTAGACTTTCTATCCTTTGGACACCCAACATAATCTGCATCTGCACATGCTGTAATTGAGAGAGATGTGCCTCTGCTGAAAAGAAGTCCGGTACCAGGTGAAGTCTTTAGGTATCTCAAAATCATATGGACTGCATCCATATATGCATGTCTGGGCTGCTCCATAAGCTGACTCACTCTACTCACGACAAATGATATGTCGAGCCTGGTAATCGTCACATATAGTAGCTTGCCAACAAGCTCTCTGTACCTCCTCTTGTCGACCTCCTCACTGTCATCATCATAGAACTTCATGCTTGGGTCAAGAGGAGTAGTGACAGGTTTGCAATCTACCATGCCTATCTCTGAAAGAATATCTATAACGTACTTCCTCTAGGTCATCACAAAACCTTGCTGGTTCCTGGCAAACTTTAGTCCAAGGAAGTAGCGTAAATGTCCAAGGTAACGTAAATGTCCAAGGTCCTTGGTCACAAACTGCTGACCTAGGAAGTCCTTGGCAACCTTAATGCCCATCTCTTCATCCCCTATAACAATAATGTCATCAACATAAACAAGAATGACTCTAGTACCTCTCTGGGTCCTATGTACGAACAAGGAGTCATCGAAATTTGATCTCACAAACCCCTGCTGCTCTATCACGTCCAAGAGCTCCTGGAACCATGCTCTTGGACTCTGCTTAAGGCCATAGATAGCCTTGTGTAGCCTGCAAACCTTCTGACACTCCTCAACAACGAATCCAGGTGGCTGCTGTAGGTAGACCTCCTCCTGTAGATCATCAAAGAGGAAGGCATTCTTCACATCAAGCTGATAAAGGGGTCAATCTCGTGTCACGGCAACAGATAGTAGAATATGCAGAGTAGAATGTCTGGCAACTGGAGAGAAAGTATCCTGAAAGTCCACCCCATATGTCTGGGTGAACCCTCGTACCACAAGCCTCGTCTTACAACATTCCACGCTGCCATCCGCACAGTGTTTCATAGTGAACACCCATTTGCATCCTACAACAGATGCATTAACAGGAGCATAAACAAGATTCCACGTACCATGTGAATGTAGCGTAGCCCTCTCCTCCTCCATGGATAACCTCCACTGACTATCCTTGAGAGCCTCCTGATATGTCCTTGGTATCTGCATGGCTGATAGTGCCAAAGTAAACCTCCTGAAATCCTCTGACGACCTGCTCAAACAAACCTGGGCTGCAAGAGTGTAAGTAGCATACACCCGTTTCTGCTTTCGTAGAGCAATCGACACGTCTAGATCATCTGCCAAGTCCAGATCCTGTAGGTTTCCCTCTGGAGAGGGCACCTGCTTATCCTGTCTAGACCTGCTGCATAGAAAACTCAGTAGTGCCATCAGTAGAAACAATATGCTCATTACATACCTGAGACGTACTGGATGATGGACAAGGCTCGTAAGCAGGGGGAACAGGGTGAGACCTGCGAGTAAAAACACGTGGCAAAAACCGAACCAAAGGAGCAGGTGGTGGAGGTGGTAGAAGAGCAGGAGTAGATGAAGGTGAAGGACCAACTGTAGGAGGTAGTGGCACATATATCTCATCATCAGAGTCAGATGGAGCAAATCTGTCACCAATAGGAGAAAAATACATGATAGACCCAAGGAAAGTAACGTCAACACTAACAAAGTATTTCTGCCTTAGCAGATCAATGCAGTGATACCCCTTTTGGGTACGTGAGTAGCCGACAAACACGTATTTGACAGCTCTAGGAGAGAGCTTGTCATGCCCTGGAGAGACATCATGGACAAAGGCAACAGATCCGAACACACGATGTGTAAGGGAGAAAAGATCCTTCTCGGGAAACGCAATTGAGAAAGGAATCTTTTCTCCTAACACAGACGAGGACATACGATTCATCAAATGCAAGCAGTAAGTACATCATCACCCCGATAAGCATCATCACAACTCTATATCAACAAGGTTCTGGTCATATCTAATCACCCTGCCCGTGAGTATGTCCTGAAACACAAGAGACGAAGGGTCAAAGATGGCACGACAATACAGATCCTTAGTGATCTGACTGATAGAAAATAAATTCATCTGAAAGGTAGGAGCATATAAAACATTCTTAAGATGCATGGATGATGTCAAATGCACCTCCCCCTGTCCTGTAACGGGTAAATGGTCGCCATTAGCAATAACAATCCATTTGCCAGTGGTATGATCCTGTAGGACCTCAGCTGCACTCTGTCTCCACACAAGTGTGAGAAGCACCATAATCCACTCTATCATGTCTGGATCTGTACTATCGATAAAAGCATATGTGATACCTGAGGAGCTCGAAGAGGCTCTGGCTGCTGCTGCGGTATCTATAGTCGAGGTGTCAGCAATGGGAGTCATGATATATCGAATACGAGAGACAATATCATCCAGACGAGGATCGACCTGGGGAACTGAAGTCTCTAAACACATAATTTGCTCTGCTACTCGACTAGAAACAAGATATCCATGCTTCTGATAGCATGTATCCTTTGTATATATAGGCTTGCGACAGTAGGGGCAAGGACCACGCTGGCGTCCACCGCCTCTTTCGCGAGGGGTGCGTCCTCTGGACTGGATCGCCCCTCTCGGCCATGAGAAGCGGCCATTGCTGAAGAGGGCGAAGACATGGCTGTCAGAGGGATGATGATCCGGCTAAGACGGCTATAGGCCTCCTCTATGGGAGGTATGGTAGCACTAGTAAGAAGCTGAATACGTATAACATCCGGATCCGCACAAACCCAACCCTAACCCGATTAGGATCCGTATAACTCAATAAAGTTATTATCAGTGTTGAATAACTTAAATCAATCAATTGATCGTGAATTAAAAGTCGTTCGATCGAAATCAACTAAAAATTGAGCGCATCGTAATGTGTACCCAAAAAAGCCGCGACGCTAATTCGAAAACCGTGAAACAAATCGAGACCGCCATAAAAACCGATTCGATGAAATAATACCAACAGAATTGACCGTTTGTTGATCGGAGATCGTTTGGTATTTTAATTTCACAAAATTTAAAACCCAAGATAAAACTGTATCTCTAGAAATTCGGGGATTCAAATCCGATCGGAAGTATGCCAATATTATACTCATTGTGATCGTTGTTCAGAAACGATCAAATTGAGATATTGCACGTCGAAATCAGAGGCACGATGTGCGCATACGGACAATTTTAACATCTTAAAAAAATAAATAAAATATATATATATATATATATTTTTTAAAAAAATGATAACAATAGTAGCAGACTATTACTGTTTCAAAAAATAAAAATAAAAATAAAAATAGAAACAAAAATGATGATATTGCTCAATGATGTCATTGGTGATGATGTCATCAATGACATCACTAATACTGATGTCATATTAAAAAAAATAAATATTTTTGAGAATTGAGAGGAAGGTTCCAGGAACCTTCCCTTCGACTCCCTTTTCCCCTATCATATATCCCTTTTCTCCAATTTCTCCCACAACCCAATGTTAATAGGCCCTTTTCCCTTTCCTTCCCTCAGATTTCCCCCAACTTTCACCAACAATCCTCCAACAAGAGAGGAGTTTCCAGCTCTTTTTCCTTCTCATCTGCTGCTGGAAATTAATATCCAGCCACTATTGAAGGTCTGGACACTCCCTTTCTCTTCTAACTTGGAGCAATAACAAGGTGCAATCAAACCTCCTAGTTTTGCTGGATGTTGTAGCAGCAGTTGCTACTATTTCTGGAGCTTGAACAGTTGCTAATGCAGCTGTTCTTGAAGCCAGTACTCCTGCTCCTTTGCTGGAAGAGCTTGTGCTACCACAAGTTGCAGCTGCTACATCATATTTCCAACCCTGCATGCAAGAATAGCCATCAAAGTTTTGAAGAATCTAATTATGTACAATCCAATCTCCATCTTCTTTGCTGCCATGCATGTTTGTTGACGCATAGGATATTTTGTATCTCTTTGTTATTTTATTTTCCTGTTAGTCTCATTATGTAATTTACCCATAGGCTACTCTCCTATATAAGAGAGCCTAGGGCTGTGGAATAGAACAACTCATTCACGTTTTCCAACATGGTATCAGAGCGACGGTCCTAGACCGGAGTTCTCGACACCGAACCCTAACCCTAACCCCACCCGCCGGCCCATCTTCTCTCTCCTCCTCCTCGGATCGGCGCCGCCTAGCATCGGAGAAGCTACCTAGCCTCTCGCCTGGGCGCCGGCGATCAACTGGGCGCATCGCCCCTCGCCTAGGCGTCTGTGCGAGCACCTCTCGAGCGCCTCTCGCGCCTCTCGCCAGTGCATCAGCGCATCGCCCAGCCTCTGCGTGCATCAGCGCACGTATCCGCACATCATCGTGCGCCTGTGCATTGATCGCACGCATAATCTCCAGACTGCGTACGCACTGTTGCGCGCACAACCTCCAGTTGCGCGCACAGTCTGATCGTGCGCTCCAGTTGAGCACTCCAGTGCGCGCGTGATCCTCCAGGTGCGTGCGTGCTTCTCGCACGTGCGTACGTGCCCTAAGTTCCAAAACTCTAGGGCACAGACCTTGATACATATGGGGTTGGTTGCTTGACGTCTACACATGCAACTGATCCCGTCTATGTCACTGTAGACAAAAATTATTGTCTCTCGGTCACTCCAGTCTTCCATCTCCAGTATGTCAGAAAGCAAGGCTGATACCCCATCTATGGGCGCATTTCGTGGCCCAGCGCCCATCGTCAAGATGGATGGTACAAACTATGAACTGTGGGCAATGCAGTTCATGAGTATGATGAAGTCCACGGGCAAGAAGCATATTCTCACAGAGCCCGAGCCTGCAGAGAAGACTGGAATTCATGCCTCATGGGAGGCAGATGACACATATGCCAAGGTGTGGCTGTCTGGCACATTGGCTATTGAAATCGCCAATGACATTCTACATCAACCCACAGCAAAAGACATGTGGGATATCCTGGCATCAACATATTCTCAGGCGAAGAATGAGACAAAAATTCTGCAACTACAACATGATATATTCACGATAAAGCAGAATGGTCGCCCGTTACATTCTCTCTACACATCTTTGAGGGGAATGTTTGAGAAGCTTCATAGCTTCATGCCTCTTACCGCCACGCCAGAGCAGCAAAAGATATACAGGAACGCAACGATGGTGGGTGTGTTTCTTGCTGCTCTCGACCCAGAGTATGAGGCTGCACGTTCACAGATCCTGGCGGACTCAACTATTCCTCCCATGGAGGAGGCTTTTCATAGGTTGAGTAGGATCACTATACCTTCTGCAGCCACCAGTCAGAATCCCTCAGCCATGGCAGCCAACAGGGGCCGTGGCGCTCATTACCAGGGCCGTGGACGGATTCCCCGTGGAAGGGGTGGCCGCACTAGGCCAACATGCTCATACTGTCATAGAGTCGGCCATACTGAAGACACATGCTACTCAAAGCATGGATTTCCTGCATCTGCACGAGCCGCTGAGCAGATAGAGCCCCCGTCTGCATCTACACTGGATCAACGATTTGATGACCTGGTTGCTCGTCTCAGGGGCATTATCCCACCATCCGGCCCAGCACCGTCGACAGAGAGTCATACTGATATGGCTGCTTCTGCTTCTGCGTCTGCCTCTACGAGTACTTCAGGTAGTACCCTTGCACTTCATAGTAGTAGATCAGATACATTGCCATGGATCATGGACTCGGGCGCTACACATCATCTATGTGGCGACCAGAGTCTACTTTCAGGATACACTCAGATCCCTCCAGGACGGACAGTAGTGATTGCCAACGGCACACATTCCCCCATCACGGGTCAGGGGGAGATTAGATTGACATCCTCTATGCAGCTCAAGAATGTTTTACATGCACCGCACTTTTCTATGAATCTGTTGTCAATTAGTCAGATTACGAAGGATCTTCAATGTCGTGCTATTTTTGATCCATCTTCTTTGATTTTTCAGGACATCCGTACGGGCAACGTGATTGGTCATGGCTATGAGCAAGGAGGCCTCTATCGTCTGAACCAGACCCCATTTGCCGGAATCACATCTCCTCCTACTGGACAAGTATCTTCCCTACTGTGGCATCTGCGTCTCGGTCATCTACCGCTTCAGAAGTTGCGTCTTGTCTTACCTTATAGTGTTTCTCACACACCTATCCAGTGTGAGGCGTGTCAGTTGGGAAAACATCACAGGTCATCGTTTCCCAATAGTCAAGGTCGGAGTAGTAACTCCAAATTTGAGTTGTTTCATGTTGATGTCTGGGGTCCAAGTCGTGTTCCCGATCATCAGGGACACAGGTATTATATTGTTTTTGTGGATGATTTCTCTAGAGCATCATGGGTATTTTTAATGAAAAATAAATCTGAAGCTGGAAATATTATTATTCAATTTCTAAATGAGATTCAGAATGTTTTTTCCACTACTATAAAATTTTTGAGAAGTGACAATGCCTTAGAATTGTGCACCAATAATCTAGCCAACTACTACTCCTCCAAAGGAATTGTTCACCAAACATCCTGTGCCCATACGTCTCAACAAAATGGGGTTGCAGAAAGAAAACACCGTCACCTCCTTGATGTCACAAGGTCCCTTCTCATTCAGAGTCATGTTCCGTATTCCTACTGGGGTGACGCTGTTCTTACTGCATGTTATCTTATAAATCGTATGCCCTCGTCCGTCTTGAATGAACAGGTTCCCTTCTCTCTTATTTATCCAGACAAGGATTTGTTCACGCTTACTCCTCGTGTGTTTGGGTCAGTCGCCTTTGTTCATCAGTTGTCGCCCGGTTCCGACAAGCTCTCTCCTAGGGCTGTCAAATGTGTCTTTGTGGGGTACTCCAGAACTCAAAAGGGGTACAAGTGTTTTGATCCTCTGCGTCGGCGGTATATGATCAGTGCAGATGTTACATTCTTTGAATCCATCATGTATTTCTCAGATTCTGGTAATATGCAGCCACCATCTATACCCCCTGATACTGTGTTTATGACACCACCAACATCACAACCGCCACAAACATCTCAACCATCACCACCACCACCACCGCCACCATCAATAGTACCTCCATTACCATTCCATTACACCCGAAGGCCGAATCAAGCTCATGGTCCTGACCAGTCAACTAGCTCGCCTATGGTATGTAATGAGAATATTAATGTTGATGGATCTGACGACATTTCTCAACAGGATACATTACAGGAGCATGGTGATGCCACAGAGGATCTAAATGTACCAATTGCTCTGCGCAAGCCGAAGAGAAGCTGTGTCCAGTATCCAGTATCAGCAGTGGTGTCGTTGGAGAGGCTATCTGGACCATTCAGGACGTTTGCATTGGCACTTTCAGCTACAGCCATTCCACGGAACCATCATGATGCTATGCAGGATGCTAGATGGCGACTAGCAATGGAAGAAGAGATGGAGGCACTTCAGTCTAGAGGAACCTGGAGTTTGGTTCCTATACCTCAAGATGTCAGCCCGGTAAGTTGTAAATGGGTGTTTACAGTCAAGCACAATGCAGATGGTTCCATTGACAGGTACAAGGCACGCCTTGTTGCTCGGGGCTTCACGCAGACATATGGGGTAGATTATCTAGACACCTTCTCCCCTGTGGCGCGTCATTCCACTTTACGGATTCTGCTGTCTGTTGCGGTTGCTAAAGACTGGCCACTCTATCAACTGGACGTAAAGAATGCTTTTTTGTATGGAGATCTGCAGGGGGAAGTATATATGCAACAGCCACCTGGTTTTGCTGTTGAGGGGGAGTGTTCCAAGGTTTGCAGATTGCATAAGGCCATCTATGGTCTTAAGCAGAGTCCCATAGCATGGTTTCAGAAGCTTTCAGATCTCTTTGAGAAACAAGGATATAAACGTTCCAATGCTGATCATTCCTTGTTCGTGCAGAAGACTGCGAGAGGTACCATTGTAATCATGGTTTATGTTGATGATATCTTGATTACAGGTGATGATGACCGAGGCATTAAGCAAGCAAAGGAAAGACTGGGGACTGAGTTTGTCACCAAGGACTTGGGAGTCCTTAGATACTTCCTGGGGCTGGAATTTGCGAGAAATCCATATGGATTAGTCATGACACAGAGGAAGTATGTCACAGATCTGCTGAGTGAGACAGGTATGCTAGGGTGTCGACCTGCTACGACACCAATGGACCCTAGCATGAAGCTGTATGATGATGACACAGAAGAGGTGGATCAGAGAAGGTACAGAGAACTGGTAGGCAAATTACTGTATGTTACTATCACTAGACCTGACATACAGTTTGCAGTGAGTCGTGTGAGCCAGTTTATGGAGCAACCACGCCAGGTCCATATGGATGCTATACACATGATTCTGAGATATCTAAAATCTTCCCCAGGTGCAGGCTTGCTATTCAAGAAAGGAAAGGAGATTTCTGTTACAGGATGTGCGGATGCAGACTATGCAGGATGCCCCAAGGACAGGAAGTCAACATCAGGGTTTGCAGTCTACGTTGGAGATGCTCTAGTTTCGTGGAAGAGCAAGAAGCAGACAGTAGTAGCTAGATCCAGTGCTGAATCAGAATATAGGGCTATGGCCCAGGCGAGCACAGAAATGATGTGGGTAAAATCCTTACTTGCAGATCTATTCATTGATATACCTACTCCTATGAGGTTGGAATGTGACAATCAGGCCGCTTTGTTCATAGCAAATAACCCAGCTTTTCATGAGAGGACCAAGCATATTGAGGTCGACTGTCACTACATACGTGACATGATTCAGAAGGGGTTCATTGCTACATCTCACGTCTCATCAGAGAATCAGACTGCGGATATTTTCACCAAGGCATTATCTAAAGGCCCATTCCAGAAGTGTGCGTCCAAGCTGAGCATGATTGATATCTATGCTCCATCTTGAGGGGGAGTGTTGACGCATAGGATATTTTGTATCTCTTTGTTATTTTATTTTCCTGTTAGTCTCATTATGTAATTTACCCATAGGCTACTCTCCTATATAAGAGAGCCTAGGGCTGTGGAATAGAACAACTCATTCACGTTTTCCAACAATGTTGCTTTCCATGAAATCTAAAGATCCAATTGTATAATCAAAGCTCCATTTGGACAATGGATTGATTTTTCTGCTACATTGCTTTACAACATATACATTCATGTGCTTTCGTCTATTCCTATCTTCTTCTCAACAAGAATCATGCCGACTGGGGTGAGGAAGAAAATAGAATCCTTGATGAAGCAGTTCTTTTGGTCGGATGGGAACCAGAGGGGCCGTGGCCTTCATCTTGTCAAGTGGGTTGATATCACAAGGATACACAGGGAGGGGGGGTCTGGGAGTCAGGGACATCGGTTGCATGAATAGGGCCCTCATCGCCAAATGGATTTTTCAAATTTGGGGTCCCTCCATCTCTCTGGTTGCTTCTCTCTAGAGGAAAGTGTACAGGTTGGGGGGGCAGCTGATCACAAAGAGAATCCCCTTCGAGTCTCCTCTTTGGTTGGGCATTCGCGAGGTGCTGCCTTCCTTCACTAATCTTTTGCAGCCTATGGTGGGAGATGGCCAAATCTTTAGGTTATGGCGCGATGATTGATTAGGGGATGGCTCCCTGGAGGATAGGTTTCTGCGGCTATTTGCGTTGGCGGTGGACAAAGACGCCACGTTAGCGGAGGTGGTTGATGGTGGAATTTGGTCACTGTCCTTTGCATCTGGGCTATCTGACCAGCGATTTGAAGACTTTATGGCAATGCAATTTGTTTTACCGCCCGTGGGGATTCGCAGTAACATCAGAGACCATTTCCAATGGGCGGCCAACACCTTCTCCGTGAAGAAGGCATACAACGAGCTCTGTCAACGGGAGGATCTGGATGCCGAGATCCGTCAGGATGTTATGATCATTTGGGCGGCGAAGATCCCTTTGAGAGTTAAGATATTTCTATGGTGCTTGAGGTGGAACTGTATTTGCGACAAGGTACGGAGGGGGCGCATCCTCGGGATCTTTGATGCGTGCTGTGATAGATTCGGGGTATCGGAAGAAAACACATAGCATATTTTCTTCCAATGTCCTTCCTCGACTGGACGACGATGGCGATCTCTTGGGTGCGGAGAGGGGATGTCACGGATTTTTGGAGATTCATCAGGGTGGTCGGCGACAACTCAAATGATGATTGCTCGAAGCCTTTTGCTGCATTATGGGCCATATGGATCGGAAGAAACAAGTCAATATTCAACAACCATAGGTTTTATGTTGAAAAAGTTTTGTCCCACTGTAACGCTCTTCATACTCTCTTGACATCACGGTAATGTACTCTAAAACTTACAATTGGAATATATCGGCGGCGACCCCCAAAATTGGGGGCTCACCCCTTTTTCTCTCGTAAAAAAAACATATACGTTTATGCTTCATGAGATGTATGGATAAAATCAATATATATTATCATGCTTAGGATCTGATTAGCAGTTAATAGGCTCATATTGTATTATCTAAATTAAAGGGGGGAAAAGTTCAATGGTAGGTGTTGATTTATAGATAGACAAATGGGGACTCTTTCGATAAATTTCATCAAGCTTATACTCTTGACATTTCTATATTGAAATCCTCATTAATTAAATTAGAGAAATTAAAACAACAAATTTCTGTTCATGGTTATCATATTTCTCTGTTTTGTTTTTAATGTAGGTTTAATTTGCAGTGGCACTTACTTTGATATTCATTTGTTATAAACATTTGCATTTCCAGCTTCAGACAACTTACTGTCATTGAAATGTAATTAAGTTAAAAATTACTGTTTGTTAACATTTATATTACATTAATTTACTGTCTATTATAAATAGTTAAATTCAAGTTACTACTGGAGTTGATAAAGTTAAGTTGATAAAGTTAAGTTACTGACTGCAAGTTTCTGCAAAAATAAATAAATAAATATTAACAATAATATAGACAACTTTGATTGAGTGTAGAGACTGCCTTGTGAAATAATATCTAAGCAAGACTACGAAATTTACCATTAATATCTGAGCATTTCATTCAAAAATAATGAGCGGGTCTAAAGCATTTATATTAAAGGGTTTGAGTAATAAAGTTTCTAATATCATAAAATGTTGTCATCCAGTTAGAGTTCTTAAAAGATCACCGAAGCGAGCTTAGAGTGCTGATCTATCTTTGTTATCAAACAAGCTATGAAAAAGTATGTCAAGGGAAGAAGTTCTTATGACAATAAATTGGAAGGGTGTCCAATATATACGAGGCGATATTTAGGGCACCTATATGGATATTCAACAGATATGTGCAATAACTTTATCCAGAAGTTAAATGACGACTATTAATAATCATTCAATAATATAAACAATGTTTATATGCCAAATTCCAATATATAAGTTACCTTAATCTTCACACACAAAACGTCAGATGCATTGCAAGGTATGTCTGAATGCAAAAGCTCACAGTAGCATGATGTTAGAAAAAGATACTTTTCGAAAGGATCATGACTAAGGTATGGCCATAAAAATTTGTGCGAAAGCAGTTTTGGCAAAGATCACATATATGTTGCAACCATATGCATACCCTCATATAGGTTGTAACTCCTCAATCTTCACCATTCCTTGGCAATTTAAAATACATACTGTCATGGACATGCTCCAGTTCATATGTAAATCGATAGTTAATAAGAATCAGTCATGATTAATAATACCAGTCACGGTGATCTTTACACCTGACCGTGCAAGGGCGCGGTGACCCTCACCTGGGTCGAGGAAAGGAAACCCAGTTAGGGCAGTGACCACCAAGTGTGCGGGTCTGGGATCCCAGTCCTTTTACGTTTTTTTATGCGAGCTCGCAGTGTTTTTACGCCTCGTTGGGATCCCGACTTTTGACCAATTCCGCCGACCCTCTATTTTAGGATATCCATGCGAGGAATCCTCGATTTTCAGTTTTTCGTACGAGCTCGTTTGCCCGTTACCGGTCGGGCCAGTTTCTAGAGTGACTTTTCTGGAGAGTCTCTCTCACCGTCTCTGG
The DNA here is from genome assembly GCA_037367405.1 of Ottelia alismoides. NCBI lineage: Eukaryota > Viridiplantae > Streptophyta > Magnoliopsida > Alismatales > Hydrocharitaceae > Ottelia > Ottelia alismoides. The sequence goes on from JAZKJV010009703.1 coordinate 43,579, forward strand.
AGCGTAGTTTTGGAGTAGACCTTTCTCTCTATTTGACCGTACTTCCAATTAGAGGGCGAGATGGAAGAGTCTCCTTAGGAGACTACCTCACCACTTGAGTTTTGTTTACTTTCCGCCAACAGGCTTGGCGATGTTACATCTAAATTTCAAGGCGAAATTTGAATCATTCTAAGCTAGATCTGAAACGGCTATAGTTGAGGTTTGGAGGAGTAACAATCAAAGTTGATTGGGTTATAATGTATCTTGGTTAAGGGATGAAATCAATGATAAGTTGAGTTGGATAGAACTAACTATAAATTGGATTCGGAATCCCTACAAGCTAGTGGACGTGTTGGGAACTTAGTTAGGATGCATTACACAATATCGCATGTCTACGAAGGCACCCTAACCCTAAGGCACTCTTTATGCCTTAGAGTCATAGTGTGAGGTCACATACAAACCAAGACCACAAACTATCCACTACACTCGAAAAGTTAGATAGAATTAAGAACCATATTGAATCTCTCATTCCATCCTCAAGACCAACAAATATGAGATTTAAATAACAGAAGAATAATATATAAGTATTGTTGGGAGAAACATTTTTCATATCATAGAAGAGACCCTAGGGCTCTCTTATATAGGAGAAAAGCCCTGAGTTAATTACATAAGAGATACATAAATAAAACAAAAATAGAAAACTAAATAGTCATGAAACATAATTATCTCAACACTCCCCTCAAGCTGGAGCATAGATATCTATCATGCTCAGCTTGATGCAACACTTCTGGAATGGACCTCTAGTAAGTGCCTTGGTGAAGATATCAGCTATCTGATCTCCAGTAGAAACATGAGAGGTGGATATGAGACCCTTCTGAATCATGTCTCTAGTGTAATGGCAATCCACCTCTACATGTTTAGTTCGTTCATGGAAAGCAGGATTATTGGCAATAAACAGAGCTGCTTGATTATCACATAACAACTGCATAGGAAGAGGAACCTCAACAGCAAGGTCAGTCAACACGGATCTAAACTACATCATCTCTGCACTTCCCTGTGCCATGGCCCTGTATTCAGATTCTGCACTGGATCTTGCAACCACTGTCTGCTTCTTGCTTTTCCATGAAACAAGGGAGTTGCCCACAAAAACAGCAAAGCCAGAAGTAGACTTCCTGTCTTTGGGGCACCCTGCATAATTAGCATTTGCACAGGCAGTCACCTCAAGAGATGTATCCCTGCTGAAGATAAGACCAGTACCAAGTGAATTCTTCAGGTACCTCAAAATCATCTGAACAACATCTATATGCACTTTCCTGGGTTGCTCCATGAACTGGCTAACTTTGCATACCGCAAAGCAAATATCTGGTCTGGTGATGGTGGCATATAAGAGCTTTCCAACAAGCTCTCTGTATCTCCTGCTGTCAACCTCTTCAGTGTCATCATCATACAATCTCATACTTGGATCCATAGGAGTAGTAGCAGGTTTGCATTCTGTCATACCTGTCTCAGAAAGCAGATCCATCACAAACTTTCTCTGGGTCATCACAAGACCACGCCGGTTCCTGGCAAACTCCAGTCCAAGAAAGTATCGAAGAGTGCCAAGGTCCTTGGTCACAAACTGCTTACCAAGGAATTCCTTGGCAGTCTGAATGCCCTGCTCATCATCCCCTGTGACAATGATATCATCTACATAGACAGGAATAGCAATGGTACCTCTCTGTATCTTCTGGACAAAAAGTGAATGATCTGCAGTAGATCGTACAAACCCCTGTTGCTCTATTAGCTCCGATAGCTTCTGGTACTAAGCTCTAGGGCTCTGCTTAAGGCCATAAATCGCCTTATGGAGCCTGCATACCCTCTGGGACTCCCCCTCGTAGCAAACCCTGGTGGCTGCTGCATATAAACTTCCTCCTGTAGATCCCCATATAGGAATGCATTCTTCACATCAAGCTGATAAAGAGGCCAATCCTTGAAAACTGCAACTGCTAAAAGGATACAAAGCGTTGAGTGTCTGGCTACTAGGGAAAAAGTATCCTGGTAGTTGACCCCATAGGTTTGGGTGAACCCACGTGCCACAAGTCTTGCCTTGTAGCGATCCACACTGCCATCTGCTTTGTGCTTGACTGTAAATATCCATTTGCAGCTGACTACGGAGGCATCCAAAGGAGCAGGCACAATACTCTATGTATCCCGCGACTGCAAGGCTGCCATCTCCTCTTCCATTGCCAGATGCCACCTACTGTCCTATAACGCCTCTTGATATGTTCTTGGGATAGTAACTGCAGATAGTCCCACAACAAAGCGCCTGTACTCTTCGGAAAGATGATCCAAACTAACATGTGCAGCAAGAGGGTAAGTAGCACACTGACGACGAGGCTTCCTCAAAGCAATGGGAACCTCCAGGTCATCATCCACACTGTTCTGTACAATCATCTCAGCCTGTGTACCATCCAAAAGACCAGCACCATCAGATGAAACAATATGCTCATGACATACCTGAGGCGTGCTGGATGATGTAGAGGGCATATGAGCAGCGGGGTGAGTAGAAGACCTACGAGTGTAAACACGTGGAAAGAATTGAGGTGGAGGTGGAGGTGGAGATGGAGGTGGAGAGTTTTGTGGTGGAGTAGGCATAGTTGGAGGAGAAGGAGGTGGTGGAGGAAAGAATAATAAAAAATAACACTTATGGAAATAAAAATGGGTTTTGTTCTTGCTTCAATAACAAGGATTTTTTATTTCAAATCATATCAATCATTTGATTTATGAATGATTAATTAGAACAAAAAAAGGAATGGCCCGGCTAACAACCACATCCTCATCAGAACTACCATTGGACAATCTGTCACATGTAGAAGAAAAATACATAATAGACTCAAAAAATGTGACATCAGCACTCACATAATATTTCCGTCCTACAGGATCAAAACAACGATACCCCTTTTGGGTACGAGAATATCCAATAAAAACACATTTGACCGCTCTAGGTGAGAGCTTGTCACGACCAGGAGCAAAATTGTGGAGAAAGGCCACGCAACCAAAAACTCTGAGAGTGAGAGAAAATAGGTCCTTCTCGGAAAACGCAATCAAGAAGGGGACCTTTTCTCCTAGCATAGTGGAAGGCATCCTGTTGACTAAGTAACAAGCTGTAAGAACATCATCTCTCCAGAAAGAATGAGGGGCTCGACTCTGAATCAAAAGCGTGCGGGTAACGTCTAGAAGATGACGGTGTTTGCGTTCAGCTACACCATTCTGCTGTGACGTATAAGCACAAGAGGTCTGATGAATAACACCAATAGATCTGAGAAATTCAGATAATTGTAGGGTAGAGAATTCGAGAGCATTATCCGTACGAATAAATTTCACATTAGCGGAGAAAATGTTTTTGACCTCAATAAGAAAAGATTTGATTAGAGCACCGACTTCAGACTTATGTTTTAACCAAAACACCCAAGATAGTCTAGAGTAATCATTAACATCAACCATATAAAACCGATGTCCCTGAATATCAGGAACACGACTAGGACCCCAAATATCTAAATGAAATAACTCAAACAACTGACAACTGTTACGACTCTGACGAGACGGAAAAGAAGAGTGATGGTGCTTCCCAAGCTGACAAGCGTCACAATCCAAGGTAGTACGAGTAGATAACTGTGGTAGAACATGACACATCTTCTGAAGAGGAAGATGTCCAAAGCGTAGATGCCACATGAACGGTGAAACAGATCCAGAAGGAATAGTAGCGATCCCAGCATGAGATGGTATGGTAAGCTTGTACAATCCTCGCTGCTTACGGCCACATCCAATCACTCTGCCCGTTAGTATGTCCTGAAACACAAGGGAAGATGGATCAAATATGGCACGACAATGTAAATCTTTTGTAATTTGACTAATGGACAAAAGATTCATCTGAAAGGCTGAAGCATGTAAAACGTTCTGCAAATGAAAAGAAGGAGCTAGAACAATCTCCCCCTGACCAACAATAGGTAGACGAACTCCATTAGCAATCACCACGAATCAACCAGAAGCAATCGGTCTGTAGGAAGTAAACTGTGCTCGATCTCCACACATATGATGTGATGCTCCCGTGTCCACAATCCAGTCAGACAAATCGGAGCTGCTACAACTGGTAAGAGCATAAGTAGTACCTGAGAAGCTAGACGAAGCGCTGGCAGTAGCTGCAGCATTAGAAGAAGTCGCAGCCGGAATAATAGGAGCGGACATCATCTCTCGAAGTTTAGAAACAATATCATCCGGGCGAGCATCCTGGGATGGAGCCAAAGTAGGTTCGGTCTGTTCAGCAACCCTTGCAGATGCTGGATATCCATGCTTCTGAAAGCATGTCTCCTCAGAGTGACCAGGACGATGGCAATAAGAACATGGGCCATGCTGACGGCCTCCTCCACGACCACGAGGACCACGTCCTCGAAACTGGGAAGACCCTCCCCTTCCGCGTGAGACGGCCATAACGGAAGGAGTCGGAGCGACAGTAGTGGAAGTAGTAGTAATCCGATTGAGTCGCTTGTACACTTCTTCCATAGGAGGTATCGTCTCTCCAGTTAGAAGTTGTGTATGTACTGCATCATACTCAGAATCAAGAGAGGATAGGATAACTCCTGTCATAGTGGCGTTCCGATACCGTTGTTGCTGCTCGGTGCTGGCAGTGATAAGCATGAAGCTGTGTAGGCATTCAAACATGCCTCGAAGATGTGAAAAATGCACATGGAGTGAGCGACCGTTCTGTTCGGTCGAGAAAATGTCAAACTGTAACTGAAGAATCTTGCTCTCGTTCTTGGCTTGCCCATATGTGGTTGCCTGCTAAGATATCCCACATAGCCTTTGCGGTGGGTTGGTTGACAATATCGTTGGCAATCTCCGTGGTGAGCGTCCCGGAGAGCCAAATATGAGCATAAGCGTCATCCTGCTTCCACGAATCATTGGCCCCAGTTTTGTCTGCCGGTTCGGATTCGGTGAGAATGTGTTCTTTGTTGTGGCACTGCATAAGAGTGCGAAACTGTATGGACCATAGTTTATAGTTGGTCCCATCCATCTTGACCATTGGTGCCGGTCCTTTGAATGCACCAGAAGAAGAGAACACGCCACTTTTAATTTCAGACATTGTATCAACGAAATGAACCACGGACAACTGAGGAGTAGATCAATCGGAAAATGTCTATACAAGCATGAAGAGTGGTTGTACGTGTAGACTTATACAACCATCCTTAATGAATTTTATTGTGGCATAGTGGCGTTAGATGTGATATGGAAGACAAGAAAACACCATCGACGACCAAAATCAGACCAATAGTTTGCAGAACAGGGGCTGAAATACCAGTTTCAGACAACAGAAAATCAACCGGAGCGCACTCGGGAATTACTGGACACCCCAACGAAGCACAGCAGGGCGTAGACCCCTTGGCGGCAGTCGAGATGAATCAGATGCGCGCTGGCCGTAGCGCAGGAGGGCTGGGGAGCGCCCAGGCGGCGACGCGAGGAGGCCTGGGCTGCCCCGACCCACTTGTAGCCGTGCGGGAGGGCTACAATGGGGCAGCTGCGGTAGGCCTGGGGGCCCGAGGTGGGCTGCTGGCGGTGCTGAGAGGAGGAGGGGGCGTCGACGACACCGGGAGGAGGCAGGGGGGGGGAAGGGTAGGGTTAGGGTTTTGGGTGGGATACAGGAACCACGGTCTAGGACCGTTGCTCCGATACCATGTTGGGAGAAACGTTTTTCATATCATAGAAGAGACCCTAGGGCTCTCTTATATAGGAGAAAAGCCCTGGGTTAATTACATAAGAGATATATAAATAAAACATAAATAGAAAACTAAATAGTCATGGAACATAATTATCTCAACAAGTATGGGCTACCAACTATTTTAAAATGTTAGATTTAAAAAATGTTGGGTCAATGAAAAATCATGGGAAATAGTCAATACAGGTAGTTGTTAAAAGTTAAATATCATGCATTTCTACATGTTTCTTTTGCAACCACTTTAAATACCTGCTTATTTTAATAATATGACATATGGAAGTACCAGCGCTTTCTGGCGCCTCTTCTTCCTTTCATGTGTGGCAGGCAAGCTGACTGCATCTCAGTAGCTGTGGATGATTCCTGGTACTCAGGTATATTTCAGAAGGTACAATTTCTTTTGTTCCAATTTTTGTTCAGTTATGATGTAAATGCTTACTTTTCTCTTCATTCAGATTGTTGGGATATATGTATGTGCTGTCAACCCTTTTGTACATGTTGTATATATTAATGAAAGTTAATGAAATGGAATGTCGATGGCTCTTGTTGGTGTTGGTTTTGTGGTGATTACATTGAATGTCAATGTCTTGGCAACAAGGGGAAATTTTTTTCCTATGATTTACATTAACTAATGTGATGTTTAGTGAATGTTGTATTATGAATATAGCGTAAACGGATGCCCGGATCCGACGGCGTCATAGTACGTGCAGCATCATACTCTGTATCAATTCCAGCCATGAAGATTCCAACCATCGTGGAGTTCCTATATGTCTTCTGCTTCTCAGAAGATGTCGTAATAGGCATGTGTTGGAAGAAAAATAAGAGCCTTTTTTTTATTTCTGAGAACCCTAGGCTCTCTTATATAGTAGAGAGGCCTATGGGTAAATTACATAAAGTGGAAAACAGAAAAGAGAATAAAAAAAAGATACACATGAAATATGAAAATACAAAACTCTTCACACTCCCCCTCAAGCAGGAGCATCGATATCGATCATGCTCAGCTTGGATGAACACTTCTGAAATGATCCTCTGGCAGTGGCTTGGTGAAGATGTCCGCGGTTTGCTCTCCAGAGCTGACATGGGAAGTAGAAATCAGGCCCTTCTGAATCATGTCTCCGGTGTAGTGACAATCTACCTCAATATGTTTTGTCCTCTCATGGAACGCAAGATTGTTTGCAATGAATAGAGCAACCTGGTTATCACAGTGTAACTCCATGGGTAGAGGAACCTCTACATGTAGATCACATAGCACTGCTCGGACCCACATCATTTCTGTACTTGCTTGAGCCATAGCCCTGTATTCGGACTCAGCACTTGATCTTGCTACAATAGTTTGTTTCTTGCTTTTCCAAGAAACGAGAGAAGTGGCAACAAATATTGCAAATCCCGAAGTCGATTTCCTATCCTTAAGACAACCTGCATAATCCGCGTCAGCATATGCGGATACAGAGAGTGTTTCTTCTTTCTTGAATAGTAATCCTGATCCTGGAGATGATTTTAGATATCTCAATATCATATATATTGCATCCATATGTACCTGTCTAGGTTGCTCCATGAATTGACTCACTTGACTCACTGCAAATGCAATATCCAGTATGGTAATTGTAACATAAATGAGTTTTCCAACCATCTCTCTGTATCTTCTCTTATCGACTTCATCTGTATCATCCAATCATACTAGGATCCATAGTAGTCGTGGAAGGTCGACATCCAATCATGCCTGTCTCTGCAAGCATATCTGTAACATACTTTCTTTGGGTCATCACAAGACCCTGTGCATTTCTAGCAAATTCCAACCCCAAGAAATACCTTAGGGTGCTCAGATCCTTAGTCACAAATTGACTGCCCAGAAATTCTTTCGCCATCTTGATTCCCTGCTCATCATCTCCTGTAACAACAATATCATCAACATACACCATGATAGCAACAATACCTCTAGACGTTTTCTGCACAAATAAGGAATGGTCTGCATTTGACCTCTTGAATCCCTGTCGTTCAATCAAATCTGAAAGCTTTTGAAACCACGCTTTAGGACTCTGTTTAAGGCCATATATTGCGTTATGGAGTCTACAAACCTGTTGAGACTCCCCCTCAGCAGCAAATCCCGGAGGCTGCTGCATATAGACCTTCACTTGTAGATCTCCATATAAAAATGCATTTTTCACGTCAAGCTGGAACAACGGCTAATCACGTGCTACAACAACTGAAAGGACACGTAAAGTAGAATGTCGAGCAACTGGAGAAAACGTGTCCAAGTAATCAACTCCATAGGTCTGAGTAAAACTACGTGCCACGAGCCTTGCCTTGTACCGATCAAGGCTTCCATTTGCATGGTATTTAACAGTAAACACCCACTTGCAGCTAACAATAGATGTTCCGGGAGGAGGAAAAACAAGTGTCCAAGTTCCACGGGACTGCAACGCGACCATTCCTTCTTCCATAGCAAGACGCCATTTGCCCGAGGGTATGTTCTGAAAAACAAGAGATGATGAGTCAAAAATAGCTCGACAGTTCAAATCCTTTGTAATCTGGCTAATGGACAGTAAATTCATAGAGAAATCAGGAGCATATAACACATTCTGCAATCTCATGGAAGGTGTCAAGTTCATCTCCCCCTGTCCTGTGATCCCATTGGCTATCACCACAGTTCGTCCTGAAGAGATCAGTCTATATGAAGTAAGCTGCTCTTTGTCCCCACAAAGATGATGTGTCGCTCCAGAATCCATGATCCAGTTTGTAATCATAGATCCGCCACAAGAGGTGAGAGCCTAAGAACTACCTGAGGTACTGGCTGTGGCAGGTGAACTGGCAGAGGCAAAGACGACCACATCTAACTGACCTCCAGGAGCTGTATCAGGAGGCATGATATTCCTCAGTCTGGCAACAAGATCATCGAATCGCTGGTCCAAAGAGGAAGGTGCAGGAGACTCAACTTGTTCTGCTACTCGAGCCGAGGCAGGAAAGCCATGCTTAGAGTAGCATGTATCCTCGGAGTGACCAGGGCGATGACAATAATTGCAGTGCTGACGAATGCGACCTCCACAACCACGGGGACCTCGTCCACAAAAAGTAGAGGAGCCACCTCTTCCTCTGGAAGCAGCCATCGCCGATGGTGACTGGCTAGTAGTAGAGCTCGGGACAGGAATTCTACTAAGTCGGCGGAAAGCTTCCTCCATAGGAGGAATAGTGGAGTCAGCAAGAATCTGAGAGCGGGCAGCGTCGTATTCTGGATCAAGGGCAGCCAGGAATACACCCACCATGGTAGCATTCCTGTATGTCTTTTGCTGCTCAGGAGTCGCCGTCAGAGGCATGAAGCTATGGATCTTCTCAAACATTCCTCTCAGGGACGTCTACAGTGAGCGGAGATGACGTCCATTCTGTTTGACAATAAAAATATCATGCTGCAACTGTAGTATCTGTCTCATTCCGTGCCTGCGAATATGTTGCCGCCATAATATCCCACATCGTCTTGGCTGTGGGTTGATGCAGCATATCATTGGCGATCTCTATCGTCAACGTCCTAGATAGCTAGACTTTGGCATACGCGTCGTCTGCCTCCCATGAGGCATAAATCCCTGTTTTCCCCGTCAGCTCTTCGTCGGTAAGGATATGTTTATTACCGTTAGACTTCATGAGGCTCATGAACTGCATCTCCCAGAGCTTGTAGTTCGTCCCGTCCATCTTGACAATCGGTGCCGAACCTCTGAAGGCACCGGTGGCGAGTACATCGACTTTGTTCTCTGACATGATGCTGAACGAAGATCACAGGGTATGTCGACCAAAGAGATGTGTCTACGATGACATACGGGGATTTGATTGCATATGTAGACCTTATGCAATCAAATCCATCACCCTAGATGCACGGCGCGGGAGAAGAACGATGAAGCGAGCCAGTGGTACTTGAGGTTGACGGCCTAGGCAATGGCCTAGGGGACCCCGAGGGCCAGGAGGCTGCCGAGGAGCCGCGGGGCCCTGTGCAGCGGCATCGACAACGCCTGGGCGGCGACTAGGGCAGCGCCGAGCGGGGCCTGGGGCAGCGACCTGGGGCTGCGCCGCGTGGCGCCGAGAGCCTGGCGCTGCACTGAGCGCGGTGGAAGGCCAGCTAGACAGCGACACAGTAGTGGCGACGGTGCCGAGAGATGGGGAGGAGGAGGCTGGCGAGTAGGGGGGGTAGGTTTAGGGTTAGGGTACACGAGCTCCGGTCTAGGACCGCCGCTCTGATACCATATTGGAAGAAAAATAAGAGCCTTTTTTTTAATTTCTGAGAACCCTAGGCTCTCTTATATAGTAGAGAGGCCTATGGATAAATTACATAAAGTGGAAAACAAAAAACAGAATAAGAAAGAGATACATATAATGAAAATACAAAACTCTTCACAGCATGTAGCTATGAAGCTTCTCAAATATGCCACGAAGCGAAGAGTAGTAAACATGCAGAGGGCGACCATTCTGCTTGGTATTGTAGATATCAAACTGTAGTTGAAAGATCTTGGTCTCATTCTTCACCTGAGCATAGGTAGATGCCAAAGTTCCCACATTGCCTTGGCATTGGGCTGAGTCAGAATATCATTGGTCATTTCTGTAGTGAGAGTCCCACAAAGACAAACACGCGCATACATGCCATCTTACTTCCAAGAAGCATTTGACCCAGTCTTATCCGTTAGCTTTGGATCTGTCAGGATGTGCTCCTTGTTATATCACTGCATGGGGGTGAGAAACTGCATGGACAACTCATATTTGGTCCCATCCATCTTAGCGATGGGAGCCAGGTCCGTCAAGGCTCCGGACAAGAAAATGTCACCTTTGTTCTCTGACATGATGATAAGAGGACCAAATAACGGAACTCAACTAGGGAGTAAACTGGTATAAACAAGTCTACACGATCATACGAAAGATTTGTTGTACGTGTAGACTCATACAACCGTCCTTACCAATCTTTTTTCGTGGATAGGGCTAGAAAACGTGAATTATAGGTCTGAAATCATGCTTTCCGGTCAAAATCAGATCGTAGAACGGCTCACAAATGTGTTTGGAGGCGTACGAAAGGGCTGACGACAATTTGGGCAGTCAAGGTAACGGTCTAGGGCCGTAGGTGGCAACCTTAGGGGCCGGGGCGGAGGCTCTTGGGGTCGGGGTGGAGGCTCTTGGGATCGACGACGCTAAGGGACTGGGGAAGGACTGTCGCTCCGATACCATGTTGAGGGAAAATAAAGAATGCATTAGGCCCTAGGGTTCTCTTATATAGGGGAGGAATCTACTGGGAAAATTACAGAAAGAAGAAAAGAGAATTAGAAAATGAGAAAACAATAATAAAGATAACTAATATCTCAACAATCACCAAATATAGCCTCACTGCACTGACATACTACAATTTATCAAGAGATTGTTTCCAACTTCCTATGACATCTATGTTTTAGACATCTACAACTCCAGATTTCCGAACATGGGAAACACCTCAATGATTCGTTTCCTAAAGTGTGACATGGCTAGTTCTTCGAGTTATAAAGCATTTGGATTTGGATGTTTAAGGTCCCAATTACGTTGTAAGCGCATCAATCTTATCTTATCTTTGGGCATGATTTGTCATATTTTATGGATATCTATGCATACATGTCAAATCCGAAGTGGGAATGTCATAAATGTTTTTCTCAAGTTAACACAATGGATATCTATTTTGTGGAGGGAAAATACAAAGAAAAGGAAATAACACGTGAAAGGAATATAAATGATATTTCCTGTAACATCAACCATACAAAAAGGGTATAAATGCCTTCACCTTACAACTGACGAATGATATGTGAGAAAAGATGTCATATTATTCTGAAATCGGCGCTACTACTAGAATACTTCTCTTTTGGGTAGAGAATATGATGAAGCGAAGATATTATATGATTTCAACATTTTTGCCTTTGAATCTGAGGTTGTAGTTGAGGATGGGTTTGTCAGTAGGGGGAGCAATGATCAGGTGATAAATGACAAAGGGGAAAACAGCCAGACAAATGAATGTGTGTAAGTTAAACATGATTTACATCCATGCCAATTCAATGCGAAAGGTCGAATAATGTAATGGCTTAATCAGATTTTGGGCATGAATCTATTAAACCCTTATCCCTAACCCATATATATATATATATATATATACCCCACTTGTGTTCCATAACAGAGAAAAAAATAATTATATCAGTGAAAATGATCATTCACTGTTGACTTGCTCTCACTTTCATAGAACAAGATTCATGGGTTCCTTGTGTTCGCAGCGGTTTCTAAAACTTGCCGAACTACTATAATGCACAGTTAAGATCTCATAACTTGTCCATGCCTGTTTTCAGTTCATTGAAGTTGAAACCCGACTCATCGAAAGAAATTGCTATCGTGCATGCCAATGACTAATCCACGTGGAAAGATGGAGGAAAAAGGTGGAAAACTTTATAAGGCTCCATCTTTAAGAACCTATCTAGGTGTTTTGGGTTCATAAAACACTACATGCAACCAAACACCTTATTTTATGACACGAATGCATGGCTACATACAATGCCATTACACACATAACTCATGTTTGATAAAAACATGGCGAAGCCTTCTCCCACTATAAGTAGGGCCGGCTACATGGATTCTTACTCAAATCTATGTTGAAAGATTCGAATATTTTTTACGCTGGCTGTTGACTACCTAACGTAACCCCTGCAAGGGGGGATTCGAACCCTGGTCTTTTGGGTGGTAGGCCCAGTGTCGACTAACATAACTCATGTTTGATAAAGAGGAGAAAAAAAATCCAATACCTGCTCAATTTGGAGCGAATTAACAAGCCCATTTAGCCTAAACTTCTTCAATAAATTAATATGATGAAGAATAGAGATTGAGTTATTACTATCATTCAAAAAGAAAATCATTCTACAACTTTCTTGATTGTTCTTAAAGGATTTACATGCTGTTCAGAATGCAGTAGAATTAAGTTAGCCATAATTCAACAGAATCCGGAAAAATTAAGCAACGATCATCATAAAAAAGCAACGCCATTATCAAGGTATTGCGGATAAAAGAAGATTATCATCAATACCAATGAATTCATGAAGCTGTGTCCTGGCTATTCTGTGAGCACGGAGAAATGCAGCACATATATAACATGCTGATTCCAATCTCTCCACAGTAAAGTATGTGACTAGGCGCTGGGGAATGCGGCTAACTTGGAGAAATCTATAATAACCAGGAAAATGAACATGAGCTTTCAGGTCCTTCCAGTCATTCAGAGGCTCATTACGTGATACCAAATCCATTGCCTCATCAACAGACTGCATCAAAAGAATCCCCGTACTCTGAGTTACTCTTCCCTCGTCAAGCATTTCCCAGTATGCAGCCTGGACACCTAATAATAAAGCAGAGACATTGTAAGACAATACACAAAGCTACATATTGGGGAATACCAGTACTAATGGCATTACAAGACAATTGTAAATATACATATTATATGAAGAATTGCATTACAGATGCTAAAATTTACAGCTTGTTGATATATCTTTAATACCGATAACAGTAGAATGTCGAAGATATGGTTGGCAGAGGCAACAAGGGGTGGAGGGAGGGGGGTGGGGTTAATGTGTCATAGTACTTTCATTTGATAGGATCAAAGCATGGGTACCCATTTTGGGTCCGAGAATAGCCAACAAACGAGCATTCGATCGATATGAAACATATCTTGTCACGACCATGAGTCGGGTAATAAATTGGTAGTGGGTCTGATCTGATGGGTCAAGTTTAGGTGTAGGTCATGCGTAGACAACTCTTCGCTCAATCTGGAGACCACTTTCCGTGATGCGATTCTGAGGTTCACTTTCATTGATAGTATACCGACTGGCCTCAATAATCTGCTGAGATCTAAAAAGGGATGACAAAAGTCAACTGAAGGCTCAGAACATGGGAGGCTGAAGATTTGCACGACGGTTTGGTGCCTCTGGTTGAAAAGAAACAGTGTGATGAGGTTTCGAGATTCTATCCCGAAAATGTACTCGGGCATGTCGGGGCCCTCTGTGATTCATGGCGGGTGTAATTATTTATTCTATTATTAATATATTTTTTGGATGGTCCTCTCAAGGAGGCCCACCCACCGTTAAAGTCAACTGAAGTAGAAGAGGATGAAGAGCCATGACCCTGAAAACCTACTAGTGGAGAAAGGCATCCTAGGCATAAGAGGCATAGGGTTGAAGAGAGAGCCAAAAAAGGATCTTCTAACCAAGGGGACCACCCTCACCAACTTACCTCCACGCATCTTGTCACATGGAAACGAAGTGTCTCCCCCTCACCCTCATTCCTATGAGAGCATCAATCACAATCCTTTGGGTCCTTCACCTCCTAGATAGAGTAATCCTTCGTACGCCTCTTCTATTGAAAAACTTGCAGAGCCTACTCCTCTCTAGCCCCATCTTCATGCCTGCCAACACTTCATATGACCATAACACTACAATCTCCTACCCAACCTAAAATCAAACATGTATTCACCATGTTAGCATCTATCCAACATATTCCCCAAGATTACATGATGTACCTGTTGAAGGATATTGTTAGATCCTCAAGCTCATCACGGAAGCGTGAGCGTCGTATCGGATACGACGAAGAACGATTAGTTGGACTAGTTGTTCTAGGCAGCGGAAATTAAAAAATTTTCATGCGACGAAACCACATGATCCAAGAACACTTCTCGGATCGTTTCGTCTAAACCACAAACAAGTAATAGGACTACCTCTTGAGGCGTGGTTGCGATCGAGTCTCTAAACGAAGAGACCTCCTGTCTCAAGTCCTATCCGACGGAGGAGATGCTTGCGAGCGCGGGGAAGAACCGCATGCTTCTCGCAATCCATGTTGATGATCCAAGCGGTGGATCTCTTGACCTCGACACACGAGATCCATCGTCTTCTTCACGAGCGAGGCACACCGAAGGAGACGCAGATCCACGAACAAATGATCGGGCAACATAACGACGACGCTGCGACGATGGAGAACCTCTCTAGGGCATCCATGGTGGACGACCATGAGAGGAAGAGAGAAGGCTGACATGTAGAGAGAAAGAGAGAGGGAGACTAATGTTCTCTCTTGTGTCAAGAAGAGCAAAGGGGTGCCTCTCCTTTTATAACATTTTGGGATCCATGGATCTCAATCCATGGGACAACACAAATCCAATGGCTCTCATTGATTGTGTTTCTTTCAATGGCTAGGATTTTGTTGGTAAAAAACCAACAACAATTAATTGAATAAAAATCAAATATATAATAAATATAAATTTGATTTATATCAAATCAATCTCCATTGGAGAAATAGGAAGGATGCAAGCCTCCTTCCATAAAGGGGGGAGGACGGCTATGAGTCCTATAAGGACTTGGTAGCCGTCCCCTCTCCTTATTAGGAAGGGAGCCTCTTTTCTATATTACATGAGATTGCATTATCTCATGATTCTCTCCAATATTTGCAACAACTTTTGTTGCAAATAATTTCACAAAAATAAATCCAATTTATTTTGTGAACATTGCAATCATGCCATTGGAAATTTGTGAATCACATTCACAACCCAAAATAAAATGTAAATTACATTTTCAATTTAATGTCCAATGTGAATCCAATTCACATCAACATTTAATTAACAAATGTAAATTACAAATTGCTCTCTCTTATATATTATAAATAACATTTATAATATATATATGATTAATATGGATATTGCTATCCATATTATTCATATCCATGATAATTTAATCACATTTAATCATCTTGGATCTCTATTCTCATGTGCTCAAATAATACGAATCATATTCACATTATTTATATCTTTGATAATCAAATCACAATTAATTATCTAAGATAGCTCTCTTTATAATCACGATAATTAAATCACATTTAATTATCCATTTTCTCAATGCTCGGATACATATTATCAACAATGAAATTATCCTGAACCCTTTCAAGGATAATGCGCTTTCTCCGCGAATACTTGGAGATAAGGACATGACGATTGTATTGTTCCACGTATAGTGACTTGGATATTGAGATCATATCTCAAATCCAGATCGCGGGCCTCCCATAGATGCTTGATTAAATCAAGACCGCAAATCTAATCTTCTCATTGCATCTGAATCACATTCAGATCAATGTCCAACATTTGGACCAAGATCAGATTACTTCTCCACTGAGAGGAGTCACTAAAATCCAGACCCATTTCATCACTCCCTAGGAATGGAAGCGTCATAGTTATACAATTGTTTATGATCACATCACCCTCAGGTATTCCCAATACCTGTACATCCTGCATACTGGAAGACCCAAAATAAACCCGAAGTATTAGATCAACTTTACACTGTCTACTTTAGGGTTCTATCAGTAAGTTTCTCACTCGATCATTGGGAGTCGGTATCGATCATACACTTTCCAAAAGCGTATATCATACCTAGGTCTTGATCATATACTTCCTGGAAGTATATATCAAACCTACAAATTCAGTCAAGCTTCCAAAGCGAGACGACCGTGTGCACGAAATTTGATTCTTCCCAATATCTCATGAGTGAGCTCATGCCTTCCGGTTCAGTAATGAACCTGTCTGATCCCTTTGAGAGATCGTATTACTCATATGCCCTTATATGCACACCAGTGCGCCGGTGTATAGACCTTGATTAGGTCATCAACCTATTGGTTTGCCAAATGTACATACTCAGACATATAGTAACACATCTGTCTCCGATCAGAGGATGCGTGCCTGTATCGTGACAACATACGATATAGGACTTTGGTTATCTCGATCTCGTTAAGTCAACTCTTTGACCTAACTAATCTGACACCTCCGAATCTCTATTCCTATGCAGAGGACCTGCATCAAGAGGTTGGTCAGATATCAGCCTAACTGAGAAAGGATTGCCATCTCCTACTCAGGCTGGAGATCATCTCTTAACAATCATTTGACGGTGCTTGATGAGTACTCAATCTAACTCTTTAGATATTCATCCAAGCACCAGCCTCTATTATTCAATAGTTGAATCAACAGCTGTATGATTATTAAGATGACCATGGTACATAACCCTAATTGTACTAAGGGACCTATTATGCAAATTATTCATTCTTCATTTCAGATCAGGGAATGATATTTGCAATAACATTTATTGCATAATGGCTCGCCGCGGGCTCGCATGTCCAACACCTGTAGGGTTAGAGCCAATGTTTGCTTGCGTGAGAAGAAGTTGAAGATATGGGTGCACTCATATATAGATTGGTCGATGGTTCTTGCCTTATCAAGTTTATTGCAGTTCTTGTAGTGGGAGCTTCAAGGGGTTTAGTCTCTGTGTCTTCCTATTCAACTTCGATCACCCGATAATTTCCACAAGAAAAAATTCCTCTTTTAGATTTTCAAAGATACTTCCACAAAACAAGCCATCGTTTTCCGATTTACTGGAGCCATATTGACCGAAAGTCTTATTTTATAATTTTATTTTATCTATAAGTCATTTGTTAATGGTCGACTCATGCTGACGAGGCCTTCTCTCTCTATACTGCTGCACAGGTGGTCTAATGACAAGTCGTTTTTGTTCTTTTTAGTGTATGTAACCCTCGAGCTCCTCCATCTCCTTATTTATGAGATGGGCTGGTGAGGGCATGTTTTCCTGATCATCAATGGCTCGTCGAAAGTGAATTCAACATCACCTTGTTTGTTGTTACCCCTTGGATATAGGATGCTAATTTTAGTTCTCTGTTGTTCCTTGGCTTTTTGGGGGACATGTCCTTGGCAGTGTTAGATATGATGAATCCCCTCTCCATGTACCAAAAGTCATCTCATCGTTGCTTCGTTTGCTTTATTGGTTCATGGGGGCCATTGGATACCTTATCATTGGCATATGTATTCTCCTTTCCACATTTGCATTCATACCACACATTTATCTGTTGAGACTCTAGCGAGGGATGCCGTCAGGTTGACCTCTTTCGTATCGAGCATTTGTGGTTGCTTGACAATGGTTTTAGGGAGCATGTGGCTCTTTGTTTGCAATTTCAAGCGACATCTAGTTTGGCTTTGCGGGAGATAGCCATGGATGTCCAAGCTTTGTGCAAGATGTTGATTGATTTCGATGGAGAGAATCATACTCACGACTAACGAGGCCCCCACAACAATGGCCTCACGTTCTACCGATCACCTGAAATCTTCTACATGGGGCACTAGTCCAGATCTTGGAGGAAAAGCCACGCTCCAGGCTCGTCAATCCTGCCCTTTCATCCAGCTTGAATCCAATGAGTTCTCTCTCGATTTCACAATCGGGTTCACATTCATATTCGAGAATTCCCTTTGGGGGACTATTTCTTCCAGGGTCCAAAAACACGTCCAAAAGTACACCCCAAGCCCACCAAATTTGGCTTGCACACAAAGCACATATGCAGAAGAAAGACCCCCTTTGGATTAAATCCCAAGAACGACTCCATGGGAACTGCTCGCTTCCTTAGAACTTTCCTAACAGATCATGAAATCCTCAGCGATGATTCAAATGATGGGAATTTCGATGAAGCTACAACTTTCCATTACCAATAGATGACCATCGACGATGCGGGAGGAACCATACCTCACTGACCGACTTGCGCCCCAATGACATCGCTCATCCCCGGAGATGCCACAAAACTAATTGGCATCGATGTGCATGCTTGATGCACCTCGAGCCGAAGATTCTAAGATTCTAACCATTAAAACTAACATGGAACGTGCAAGGCAAGGATTATATAATGTCTGCTATATAAACCACCACATCCAACGATTGCCTCCGCTGCAAGCCATAAGAGACAAGCCTTCAAACATATTTCGATGACTCCATCACAACCTGAACAACTTCCAGACTTCTGAGCATCAACGACAACCCCTTGATTTGCAGATTCTTGAAAGCTTGCACATCTGATGCACCATCTCGTAGTCTTAGATTTCTCCAATGGATCATAGCAATTGCTCTGTGGCTGAATGAGAGCACCTTCTCAGCATCTTGTATGGTGAGCCCGCATACCTACCCCACATGGCCTTCCATCTTGATAACATCTACAACAAACAAGTTTTCAATGGCCCTACCAATATCCTTCATGGTGTATGTAAAACAAGTTTCCTTACGTCTGCGTACTCCCACAAGGGCTCAGTTCATGACCCCCTCCTTCGTATAAGCACCAAACATCTTAGGTATCAAAACTCATGCTTCCATAAAGCTGATCCAACGATGACTGTTTTTATCGCAAGTAGAACACTTGATGGGATCTCGGCAAACATTTGTAAGTTGCCCACGACCACTAAACCGTAGGCACATCCCCACGGACCTTGTCCTACCATCAAGTGTAGTCCATTGTTGAGGCCTCAACCCCTCTCGTTATTACCGATGATGCCGGTCACCCATCGTCCATCCTACTTCTGCATGAGAGCCTATCCTCGCCCACTATCTATCTTGAATTTTGAATGGATTTATGTTAGAGTATGTGTCAATCTCACTGTGTAGGGCTCCCTCTACCATGAGATGCAACAATAGCTGAATAGTTCTGAGATTGCTAAATTCCACCATCAGGAGATAAGGAGAGCCTGCTCAGTCTGCGGTATGCCTCCACCATTGGAGGTATGGTAGCATCAGTAAGAATCTACGATCGAGCAACATCATACTCAGGGTCAAGAGCTGCTAGAAAAATCTGATCATCACCGAATCTTAGTACACCTTGAGTTGTTTTGGTGTAGCAGTAACGGGAATGAAACCATGAAGCTTCTCAAACATACCCCTTGGAGAAGTGTAAAGGGTATGGAGAGGACGATCATTCTGCTTCAATGTGAAGATATCATGCTGAAGTTGCAGTATCTTCGACTCATTTTTCGCCAGGGGGTATCTAGCGGCGAGAATATCCTACATAGACTTTGCAGTGGGTTGACTCAGAATATCATTGGATATCTCCATTGACATAGTCCCAGATAGCCACACACGTGCAGATGCATCATCTGCCTCTCACGAGGCATTAACCCCAGTCTTATCGCTTATTTCATCTTGTGTGAGGACGTGTTTTTTGCCATTACACTGCATTAGGCTCATGAATTACATAGCCCATATGTCATAATTTGTTCCATCCATCCATGGAATGAGAAATCACACATCTAGGCAAGGCGATCACATTTGGAATTGATGCGTACACATCTAGGCAAGGCCAACATTCAGAACCATAAAGCATAGCAGGTCTCACGACTGCTTTGTAAAACTTTCCTTTAATTTTTAAAGGAATTTTCTTATCACAGAGAACAGCGGAAGCTCCTCTCCACTTTAGCCAACCTGCATTTATTCTATTAGTAACATCTCCATCAATTTCCCCATCATGTTGCAAAATAGATCCCAGATATCTAAAAGAATCTCTCTTCTGAATGTTATCGTCACCAATCTTCACCTCGATTCCTTCACCATTGCTTCCATTAAAGGTGCACTCCATATATTCCGTCTTAGCCCTACTTATACGAAAACCTTTAGTCTCCAATGCATGTCTCCAAACCTCAAGCTTCTCATTGACT
Source organism: Ottelia alismoides (assembly GCA_037367405.1). Lineage (NCBI taxonomy): Eukaryota > Viridiplantae > Streptophyta > Magnoliopsida > Alismatales > Hydrocharitaceae > Ottelia > Ottelia alismoides. Next base: position 63,831 of record JAZKJV010009703.1, read on the forward strand.
CCATCTCTAGTCTCATCAATCAACACAATATCATCAACAAATAACATACACCAAGGTAACTCATCCTGAATAAGGAATATTCCTTATACCTTAACAAATGAGGAATATTCCTTATAGAGAATATTCTCTACTTAATTATAGATCTTTTCTATTTCTGTACCTATTCCTTATAGGTTGTTTCTATTCTTGTACTTGTCGCCTCTACTATATAAAGAGGAGCATGCATTGATAATTTCTTAAGAAAACAACTTCCTTCTTTTCATATGGTATCAGAGCATCGGTCCTAGACCGTGGTTCTCTACCCTCCTTGAAACTCTAACTATCCCTTTCACGACAACAACCCCTTCCAGCAGTTGCAAGCGGCGCCGGCAGGGCTCAGCAACTGCCCCTGTTGCTCTTCTTTCTTCAAGGATACATGTTTATTGCATCTATTGAGGATTTCTTGAAATCCTCTTGATTTATTGAGGTTTGTGGTGCTCGATCTCGCCCAAAAATCCTCTATGATCTAAGAAGATCAATTTTATTTCAGATCTGATTTCTGTCTTCTTTAGATTCGATTGATGGCTTCCGCCGAGGATTCCAAGGCTACAAGTGCTCCTCAAGGTTCCTTACATGATATGAAGACCCCAACACCAATTGAGAAAATGGATGGAACCAATTATGAGTTATGGTCCCTCCAGTTTCTCAATTTTCTGGAATCCTATGATAAGGAGTATGTTCTAGAGACTCCTGAACCCACCGAGAAGACTGGCGTTGCGTATTCTTCTTGGAAAAGGGATACCACATTTGCTAAGGGTTGGATCACCTCAACCCTCGTTTGTTGCATCGCCAATGAGGTTGCTTATAAGCCCACTGCCAAGGATATGTGGGACGCTCTTGCCTTGACATACTCACATGTACAAAATGAGACGAAGATCATAGAGCTATACCAGGATATTCATCAAATACGACAGGCAGGACGACCTCTGCATGCATACTTCTCTAGCCTAAAGGCTATGTTTGAGAAGTTGCATAGTTATCATCCTTTGTGTCCTTGTCCTACTAAGAAGACACAAAGAGATCAGATGATGGTTGGCATATTTCTTTCAGGACTTGATTCTGTTTATGATTCGCCCAAAAATCAGATGCTTGCGGGAGCAGTTATTCCTCCTATTGAGGAAGCCTATAGTAGATTGAGTTGGATTACAATTCCGACTAATACTGATACAACCTCGACGATGGCAGTAAATCGCGGACGAGGAGAGTTTTATAGCTCGTGAGGCAGCTTCTCTGGTGCCCGTGGACGCGGAGGTAGAGGACGTGGCAATGACAAAGGAGGCAAGCCACAATGTTCCTACTGTCTAAAACACGGATATACTGAGAGCACATGTTACAGGAATGGTCGTCCACCGACTACTGCCCATCATGTTGCTGAATATTCAGATGATCAAACAGAGAGTTCTGCTCCTGCACAAATGACTGAGGCAGAGATTATTGATTAGATGAAACGTCTGCTTGCGTCAAAGTCTTCTGAATCTACTTCTGATTCCGATACTGCTGCCATGGCTCGCTCCTCAGGTATAGCCCATGCATATATTGATAGTAGACCATCTGACTTTGTAGATTGGCTTGTTAACTCTGGTGCGTCGCACCACCTTTGCGGAGATAGAGAGCAGTTTCGATGTATTCAGCCTGTTGCTCCTGGACGAACTGTGGTCCTTGCTGATGGGAGCCACTCCCCTATTACAGGACAGGGGGAGGTTTAGTTATCTCCGATGTTGCCGCTGCACAAAGTCCTTCTAGCACCAGATTTTCCTCTCAGCCTGTTATCGATTAGTCAGATAACTTAACTGTCGTGCCATTTTTGACTATTTATCTGTTGTGTTTCAGGACATACTGACAGACAGGGTGCTTAGCTGTGGCCTTGAGCAAGGGGATCTTTATAGGATTGTACGTTCTCCATTTGCTGGCAATGCTTCTACTTCTTCGGGAATGACGTCCTCTGCATATTTGTGGCACCTTAGATTTGGTCATCTGGCTTTACATAAGCTTTGTCGGCTTCTTCCTCAGATATCTCCACAGTCTATATTCCAGTGTGAGTCATGTGCCCTTGGAAAGCATCACAGGTCGTCATTTCCAAGGAGAGTTTCTAGTCGTAGCAGTATGTCTGTTTTTGAACTGCTGCATTGTGATGTTTGGGATCCTAGTCGTGTCTCTGACTTACATGGACATCGATATTATTTTGTCATCGTTGATGATTACAGTAGATTAAGTTGGGTTTTTTTGTTAAAGTAAAAGTCTGAAGTCGGGGATATATTGAGATCTTTTCTTACAGAAATTAAAACTCAGTTTTATGCTATAGTGAAAATTTTGCGATCTGATAATGCCTTAGAGTTTCGTACCCACTCACTATCCACCTTCCTCAGAGATCGTGGTATCATTCACCAGACCTCCTGTGCTTACACATCTCAACAGAATGGCATTGTTGAGCGTAAGCATCGTCACATTCTTGATGTTGCTCGTACTCTTCTGATTCAGAGTAACACACCACATACTTATTGGGGGGATGCTGTCCTTATAACATGCTATTTGATCAATCGGATGCCATCTACTGTACTGGATGAGCAAGTGCCTCTGTCTATTTTGCTTCCTGATAAAGATACCTTCTCGGTTGCCCCTCGAGTATTTGGGTGTGTGTCATTTGTTCATGTGGTGACACCTGGTCATGACAAGCTATCACATAAGGCTGTCAAATGTGTCTTCTTGGGGTATTCAAGGACTCAGAAAGGGTATCGATGTTATGACCCCTCTGCTCGACGTTACTACATTAGTGCAGATATGACTTTCTTTGAGTCAGTTCTGTATTTTTCAACTACTGGTTCCAGATTACATTCCACTGATGCTGATACGAAGGTGTACCTTCCTTCGCCTCCCACTACTGATTTCAACATCAACAACAATCGGTTTGGGCAAGTGTACCACCGACGTACTAATCCTACTACTACTGAAACCCCTGCTCAAGTGCCTGTGTCAGCATCCACCACGCCTAAGGTATCACCTAACACTCTACTCCTACTGACAACACAGTAGTTGTTCCTACAGGTGATGATGCCTCTTATGCAGATGATGTTACTGATAATCTGGATATTCCTATTGCCTTGAGGAAAGGCAAATGTACATGTACTGCTCATACTATTTCAGGTCACCTTTCTATGGACAGATTGACCCCGAGCTACAGACAGTTTGTGTCGACTCTTTCTGCTGTGGTAATTCCTCAGACACACCATGAGGCTCTTCGAGATGACAGATGGCGCATTGCAATGCAGGATGAGATGGATGCCTTATAGTCTAGAGGCACTTGGAGTCTTGTGACACCTCCTAGTGATGTGATGCGACTGTTGTTGGGTGCCGTTGGGTTTTCACAGTCAAGCACCGATCCGATGGCAGTATTGAGCCCTACAAGGCTGGTCTGGTGGCCAAAGGATACACCCAGACATACGGTGTGGACTTCACAGATACCTTCTCTCCAGTCGCTCGCCTCCCAACGGTTCGTATTCTTCTAGCTGTGGCTGTCAGCAAGGATTGGCCGCTATATCAGCTTGATATCAAGAATGCTTTTCTATATGGTGATCTTCATGAGGAAGTCTATATGCAACAACCACCTGGGTTCACTGCTGAGGGGGAGAATAGTCAGAAGGTATGTCGGCTTCACAAGGTTATCTATGTCCTTAAGCAAAGTCCGTGAGCTTGGTTTCAAAAGCTTTCGGAGATGATAGAGAGAGAGAGGGATTTATTCGATCTACATCTGATCATTCCCTCTTTGTGCGCAAGACAAATCATGGCCGAATGATTCTTCTCGTCAATGTGGATGATATAATTGTTACAGGAGATGATATTCAGGGCATTACTACGACCAAAGCTTACCTTGGTGATCTTAGCTACTTTCTAGGCATCGAGTTTGCCAGAAGTCACATGGGTCTAGTAATGTGTCAACGCAAGTATGTTACATATTTGCTACAAGAGACCGAGATGTTAGGCTCCAAGCCTGCTTATGTTCCCATGGATCCAGGTGTTCGTCTTCATGATAGTGACTCAGAGGATAGTGACGCAAGACAATACCGAGGGTTGGTTGGCAAGCTTCTGTATGTTACAGTTATTCGTCCGGATATTGCATTGGCCGTTAGTAGGATCAGTCAGTTCCTGGATAAACCGAAGAAAATACATTGGGATGCAGCTCTGACTATTCTTCAGTATCTCAAGGGGGCTCCTGGATAAAAGGGCTTCTTTTCTTAAAGCGGTCCCTAGATGTCACTGTCTATACTGATGCTGATTATGCTGGTTGTCCACTAGACAGGAAATCCACTACAGGATACTGTGTCTTCATTGGTGATAGTCTGGTTACTTGGCGGAGCAAGAAGTAAACAGTAGTGGCTAGATCTTCTGCTGAGTCTGAATACCGAGCTATGGCTCAAGCCACTACGGAGGCTATGTGGGTCAAATCTGTTATGGATGATCTTCTTGTAGATGTGTCTCTTCCTATGAGACTTCAGTGTGATAACCAGACATCTATGTTTATTGCCAACAATCCAGTCTTTCATCAAAGGACCAAACATATAGAGGTAGATTGCCATTATACTAGATACATGATCCAGAAAGGATTTGTGGCAACCTCTCATGTTTCATCTTCCGAGCACACAACTGATATATTTACGAAGCCACTTCCTAGATCTGTATTTGATAGATGTGCGTTCAAGCCGAGCATGATCGATATCTATGCTCCAGCTTGAGGGGGAGTGTTAAAGAATAAGGAATATTCCTTATACCTTAACAAATGAGGAATATTCCTTATAGAGAATATTCTCTACTTAATTATAGATCTTTTCTATTTCTGTACCTATTCCTTATAGGTTGTTTCTATTCTTGTACTTGTCTCCTCTACTATATAAAGAGGAGCATGCGTTGATAATTTCTTAAGAAAACAACTTCCTTCTTTTCATATTTTTTAAAGAAAATAATTAGTCATGTTGGCATTTTCATATGTTTATAAAGGCCTGGTTGCTGAGTATATATTTATGCAAGATTAATGCTTAAATTTGTCCTCTTTCATATTCATATTTACCATTAACATGTCCAATTATTCAGTGAACTCTTACTATTACACACTTAAACATATAAGAAACAAGGTAGTTTGCGTGCGAATTCGAATACACGTATAAGAAAAAATTTTGGTAGAGTATGGTGGCAAAGGGGGACATCAGACCGTTCTCCATCTGGGTTCAGTAAAACATACGATTAGGATTCAAATCATATGATTTATATCAACTTGGATATCTGTAATGACAACTATAGCCAATCACTTTTTAATAAATATTTTAGTGATGGTAGAAAGGATTATGGCATTGATATATCCTTTTTTCCATGTTCTTATCTTCATAGTATAATCATATATTACATTGTTAGATATTATGTATTAGTTATACTATTTATATTCTCACGGTACTTATTGATTATAGTAAATCCCTTCAGGGATAGTTTCGTATTTTTCTCTTATCGAGATCTCTAGGGTTCCTCCTATATAAGGACGCCTAGACCTCAAGAATAAAGCACACATTTCTATTCTTTCATTCTTTTCCACATGGTATCAGAGCAGCGGTCCTAGACCGATGTTCTGACCTAAATCCCTCCGCCACCGCCACCCCAGGACCTCCCCAACCAACCGCTGCCTACCAACGATGACTCCAAGCGTCTACGACGCAGCCCGCGCCACCACTCGCTGCTCCAAGCAGCCCCACACTCCTATTGCATCCCCGCCCAATGCCCTAGTCGTGCTCAGCACCGCCCGGGGTGCTCACCAACATTTCCTGCACCATCCCAAACACTCTGCACCTCCGCACAACACCTTAGGCACCTCCGCTCAGCACCCTAGGCGCCCCCTAGTGCCACCCAGGTGTTCGCCCGCACCATCCCAGGTGCCCTGTGCTCCTCTAGGCACACCCCAGTGTCGTCTCGTGCCTAGGTGCCCTCCCAGCGCCCCCAGCACTGCCTCGCGCTGCTCCGGGCGCCAACCCACGCTCCCCGTGCTGCCGCAAGTGCTCGCCAACGCCGTCCCAGCGCCCCACGCATCAACTGCCTCTCTCTTCTTTGCCGATCACCTACGACCAGTTTGGTTGGTGGTGTACACCGGTGTACCCCTCCTTCCAACCTCCCAATCCTCCACTCAGTTTACTATTCACAGGGGTACCCTAACCCAACCCTATTACCAAACTAGCCCCTAGGGTATCATCACTTGATGCAAATTACCTCATCGATGTACTGCTAGGTCTCCATGATGCTTGAATAAGACTGCGAGAACTAACTAGGTCACTTTTCTTCACATACTCGACCACCATGGCATCTGCAGAGCCCAAGCCCCTGTTCCCGACTTCTTCTGTGATGGTACAAGGCACTTCTATAAAGCTAAAAGGCTCCGAGAACTATGTACTATGGTCCAAATCTTCAAGGTATTCATTGGTGGTCAGCGAAAGAACTATGTTCTCACAAAAGATCAGCCCAAGGAGACGGACAAAGACAACGATACCTAATACGTGGACAACTACCAATTGATTACTTGGATGACTAACAACGTCGATCCAAATATTGCATCAAATCTTCTTTACAAGGAGACGCCAAAGGCTATGTGGGAGAGCCTTGAGAACACCTACTCCCAAAAGACAACTAAGTCCAGGCTCTTAGATATCTACACACGGATTTGGTCTAAGACATCTTTCACTACTTCGGAGTATGCTCATCTTCGTCAGCTACTGCAAAACTCTGCCAGCAACACTAATGATACTACTCCTACTGCTAATCTGGCCACTACTTCATGTACTATTGCCAACTCTAGCTCTGCATCCAGCCCTGCATGGATCATTGATTCGAGTGCTTCAACTCATCTGACGAGAGCAGGTAGCCTTCTCACCTCTACACAACCATCTTCCTTTGTGAAGACTGTACGCGTTGCCCATAGAGCTCACTCACCTATTACTATTGTGGGCACTATAGAGATTTCCTTCAAGCTACGGCTTACTGGAGTTCACTGCGCTCCTGACTTTCCCCTTAGTCTCTTATCAGTTCACAAGTTGTGCATGGAGCTTAACTATCGATTTATTTTTTATGAGTTCTGTTGCTATTTTTAGGACATCCAGACGAGACAGATTTTTGGTGTGGGACATGAGAAGAATGAGCTCTATTATCTTGATATACCCTTCAACTCTGGTTTTGCTGGCGTTGCGTCTACCTCCACTGATCCTCTCCTCTGGCACCTTCGCCTCGGCCATCCTTATGCCAAAGCTCTCTCTTTAATGTTTCCCGAACTTTCTACGCTCAAGCCTTTTGAGTACGAGGCGTATCAATTTGGGAAACATCATCGACCATCTTTCCTTGCACGAATTGAGCCACGACGCGATGTTCCTTTCTCTTTAGTCCATTGTGATTTTTGGGGTCTTTGTCCGATCCGTACTCTAAGTGGAAACAAGTATATTGTCATTTTTGTTGATGATTACAATATGTCTTCCTGGGCCTATCTGTTAAAAGTACGGTCGGAGATTAATAATATTGTCAATAATTTCTTTCATTACGTCAGGATTATTTTCTCCTTTGGTATCCAAATTTTTCGCTCTAAGAATGCCTTGGAATTTACAAAACATGACCTGACTACCTTCTTTGTTCCCTAGGGTACCATTCATCAAAAATCTTGTCCATATACTTCTCAACAAAACATGGTGGCTGAGAGAAAACTTAGGCATCTACTAAATATTGCCCATTCGCTCCTCACACAAATGAAAGTTTATAAAACATATTGGGGGGATGCTATTCTTACTGTAGTCCATTTTATAAATAGAGTCCCTCCACTTCATTCTCCCTGCTCTACCCAACTAAGTCACCCTTTCATTTACCACTGAGAATATCTGGTTGTGTGGCATTTGTCAATAATTTTCACATTGCAGACAAACTTTCTCCTCATGCAATCAAATGTGTGTTCTTAGGTTACTCTCGTACTAAAAGAGGCTACAGGTGCTATGACCCCACTGGACATCGCTATTACATCTCTGCATATGTAATCTTTTTTGAGCATACTAGTTTCTTTAATCAATCAGTCAACGATATTCCCCTGGACCTTCAACCTCCACCTATTGTCTATAAGCGTAAGCACATATCTCCACCACCATGTGTTCCTTTACTCGTGTCTCATTTGCAAGATGATATACCTTCTTCAAGTATTCCCTCCACTGCTGTCCCGGATGGTCCTCAAGAGCTCCCCACTGCTCCGCAAAGGACAAAGAGGCAATGCTCTTTTCACCTTATATCTCATTTCACTTCTACTGCTAGTTTATTACTAGATGATAGAAGATATGCTGATGCTCTCATGACTTTTTCGATTCTGAGAGACTACCACGATGCTTCGCAGGATTCTGGATGGCAAAAGGCCATGAACGAAGAGAGGAGGCTCTTACTTTCGGAGGGACATGGGATCTGGTGCCATGTCCTAAGGGGACTAGATTTGTGGTACACAGATGGATATTCACAACAAAGCAATCAACAGATGGGTCCATTGAAGGATTAGAAGCTCGCCTTGTGGCCAAAGGTTTTACTCAGACATATGGGGTCGATTACTTCGAGACATTCTCACCTGTTGCACGAATGGGTTCCATAAGGACGATTCTTTCAGTGGCAGTCAACAATACCTGGCCCATCTTTCAGCTAGATGTGAAGAATGCCTTCCTTTATGGCGACCTGGATGAGGAAGTATACATGATGCAACCACCAGGTTACAAAGTCGAGGGGGAGTATGTATGTCGACTTCACGAGGCAATATGTGGCCTGAAGCAGAGCCCAAAGGCATGGTTTGACAGACTTACTGCAGAAATCAACACACTTGGCTTCGAGAGAACAACTTTTGACTATTTTGTATTTCTCATTATCTTTTATGTATTTTCTATTTATTTTTGTCAGTATGATGGAATTTGCCTTCTAGGGTTTCTCCTCTCCATATAAGAGAGCCATATAGCACTTAGTAATAATCAATTCATATTTTATTTTCCCATGGCATCAGAGCGACGGTCCTAGACTGGAGGCAGAGCCCCATGTCCTCACATCATGGCCCCCATGCGGCCGACCTCACATCGTCAGCCCCCCTCACACCGCCACATCACCTTCTTGACAACACCACTCTCGCTATCGCCTAGCCCTAGGCACTATCGCCTAGCCCAAGTAGTGGCTTAGGGCTTCACGCAAAACCCAACTGTAGTTCCCTTGTTGCTAACAGCGACCTTGCAACTCCCTTGTGGCATTGTAACTGCAATTCCGATTTATAAGTACTCTAATATAGTTGCATATATTTAACAATTTTCAGATTTATAAGAAGTAAAAAAGAAGAAGCAATTGAAGCAAAAGAAGACAAAAAGAAGAAAGTTAAGAACAAAACGATTTTACATAGCATGCAATAATGTTAAAAAACAAATACAACATGTCAAAACAAAAATAATTCAAGTAGAAAGTGACACAAGTCCATTTCCATTGATGTCATCATCCAAATCAAGCTCTTCTTCATATTTATCATTTTCTTCTTCTTCATCAACGTCTTCATGCCAGAATTCCTCCTCTTCCTCATTTATCAATACAATATTTGAGCTTGAAGATGAAACTCCCTTGCCATGTTCACATCTTTGGCTTCTCAACTCCAAATTCTCTTATGCACCACTTGCATCTGCCACTGCACACCAAGTGAATCCAGAACCTGGAAAGACCTCATCTTGAGCTTGTACATTGATATCTCCGGTCCATTCGCCTAAATGTGCATGATCACGAGACGAGCAATCATTTCTTTCTTTCTCAAGTCAAATCCATCAGGTTGGAATTGAAACACACACACAAGGCCAATTAGTTTCTTTGTCTCTGACTTGCCTTTCTTTTTGGCATGAATCTATAAGCAACATTACAAGTGAAATTGAAAATTTATATCAATTACTAATTTGCTACTAGTATTCCAATTGGGTGGGTCAGTGGAGTCTTTACCTAGTCAAACATATTTCAAGTACGCACACATCCAGAGGATGAAAACATTAAGCTCAAGATGTTGATGGCCATGGCTTTTAAATGCGGCATGCCATCTCCATGATTATACTACCAATTAGCTATTAAAATACATAATTGGTTAAGTGAATAAAATCAAAGATGATTTGAATGATATGAGTTGAAAACAATACCTGGTTCGTAATTTTCATCATTTCTCAACCTTTATCTCACGAATAATGGCTTGCCAAATACCCTACGACCATGTTGGTATTCAAAAAGCTCCTCACAGCGGTGGTGTCTTATATATCCAAATCTAGATAAAATCTTCCAATGCAATCCATTAAACCTCTCTACACCACAATATTTACATCACCACCACACTCTGTGTAAAAGTATGTGTTCAAAAAATAAGCCGTTAGATGTAATGGAGTGTCATGCCTGCTTTTGGTCTTAAAGATAATAGTGTCCACAAAAAACTTATAAGATGACCACACACTATTGAAACTTGCAATTATCTCTCACTTAGCCTCTTCAAAAGCCCTCAGTAAACAAACCCATAGATAGGCATCGATCCACATCAACCACAAGAGACGAACCAAAGGTGTAAAAACTCTGACTGCAAGTGCGACGTGGTTTCAGAAAGTAACACTAAAGACTATGGATGATGCTCCTCCCCTTTTGGTCTAGTACCATTTGTAGTTCCTCCACTCATCTAATGAAAACATCATCCTCAACTTATCTTTTATCTCTAGAATGCTTTGAATTGTGAGAAAAGTACTTACAAACCTCGTTTGCCTTGGTCTAGCAATGTCCCTCTTGTTTGTGAACTTCCATATCAAGCTCAAAGTTTTAGTCTGAGCGTAAATGAAAATAGTTTGGTAAAAAGAGGGTGAACTCCCGTGGTGGGAGTCACCGCAACATCTATTTCACGTAATTGAAAATTTTGAGTGTTTTCATCTTTAAATGGGCCCTTCACCTTCGAATCTTTGCTTATCTCCTTCAAAGCAAGATCAATGGAATGTGCAAAACACGAAGTGTACCCTATCTGGGGATATTTTTTGAGCAACAATCTCCATCCTATTACATTGATCGAAGCATTATCCGCAACAATCTGAACAACATTCTTCACTCCAATTTCATTCATGCAATCATCCACCAACTGAAAGATATACTCTACAATGTATGTCTCGTTGAGTCATCTAAAAACTTAAAAAATTAAGTACCCAATGAGCAATTGACACAAAAGTTCATGAGGCTCCTTCCTCACATGTTCGTCTACACATCAATCATTATAGAGCATTATATTGACTTCCAAATATTTTGATGGCATTACAAGTCATTTGATTTTCCTTCATCACCTTCGTAAAAAATGGACCGCTTATCCCATACCTTGTGGGAGTCTTTAGACATGACCATACATACCAATTGCCTCCGCCATATGCATATGGGACTTTGCGGTCAATGCATTGAAAGGGATCTCCTATATACATGTCCAGTTGCATATATAGGAGACAACCCTTTCACAATGATCCTTGGATAATGCATCTTCTATGCACAACTGACGTGATCCTTGTACATCGACGTTTCTCTCCAAAGATTTGAATGATCGGGGCCTTTTCGCAAATTCAACTTCTTAAGCGATGCCGATATCAATCTCATCTCTCATCTCAACTACATCAGCTGTAATCTGACTCTTCTTTCTGGTAGCAACATCCATATATGATATCATCTTCTTCTCCATCACTTCGTCCACCTTCGAACATGCAACCATGTTACCTTTACGGTACACAAGATGTTGCTTGAACATGTAAACCCCTATTTTATCTAAGCTGTCGGGGTTTGAGATAAATAAATCCAAATATGAATACTTTGGTTTAAAATTTATTGATTTTGATCATGACATGCTTAGGGGCATACTGGGTAGGAAACATAGGACACTTCCAGTCTCCTACTTGGGGATTCCTCTATCGAATAAATGAACATCTATATAAGATTGGAATTCTCTTATTGAAAAAATCTCGAAGAAATTGCAAGGTTGTGTTGGACTTATAAGTCCTTAGCGATCCATTAATGCAATAAAAGTTATTGTTTGATCGTGTCCATCAGAAATGAAATGGAAATGTCCCTTTGTACAATTAGGGTTAGATATACAATGGCCATCTTGAATACCATGCAGCTGGGTGGACAGAGCTGACTTCAAATATGTGATATTCAATAAAGATCTTCGGAATGCTGGGATGAGACTTACTATCAAACAATGAGCCCCACTTCAAAACATATGGGGGCATTCGAGTAATAACGTATATCGTATACGATCTCGGGTCAAAGACTCCATGAAAAAATCGACCGACTAGTCGACCTGACTGACTATAAGCTGATTGGCCCTAGTCAAACCAGAAAAATGAGCGAGTTAACTAATCTGGTCGACTAGTTGGTCTAGTCAGCTGATTTTTACAAGCTTGATGTGACATCCTCAACACCACTTATTAAACTCAGGCGAGGAATGGGACAAAGATACTACAACTCCAGCATAACATGTCCACTGTTAAGCAGAATGGTTGGCCTCTTCATACCTTATATACGTCGCTCAGGGCATGTTTGCAAAGCTCCATAGCTTCATGCATCTGGCAGCATCCCCAGAGCAGTAGAAGGTATACATGAACGCTACCATGGTTGGAGTCTTTTTGGCAGTTCTTAATCCTAAGTATGATGTCCCACACTCCCAGTTACTTGTAGATGCTATTATATATCCTACAGAGGTAGCATACTACACTGAACATGATCACAGTTCCTTCGTCGCTCTCCTCTCAGACCTCCTCAGCGCATCTTGCGGTAGAGGAGCATCTTCTTAGTTCAGAGGATGTGGTGTTCGTGGCAGGGGATGTGCTTGTCGACATTAGCCATGCACTTATTGTCATCATTTTGGTCACTCTGAAGATACATGCAATTTGAAGCATAATTTTCCGGCCTCTGCTGATGCTGCTGAGCAAGTAGAGAATTATGCTGCTGAGCAAGTACTAATGATCAGAGGTTTGCTGAGTTTGTCTCCTGTCTGCAGAACATCATACCTCCCTCTTCTGGACCCTCTAGTGCTCCATCAGACCAATCTGACATCGCTGCCTCAACATTTACCGGTACTTCAGGTAGGTTATCATAGGGTAGATATCCCAGAGTGGATCATGGATTCATGTGCCTCTCATCACTTATATGGAGACAAAGTTTAGTTCTCTTCCCAGATTCATCCTCACAGATCATTATTATTGCTGATGGGACTATTAAGGGTTATCTCATTCTTTCATGTTTTTATGTATTTTCTTTTCTTTCTGTCTGACTGTCTCTACTGTGTAATTTGCCTAACATGTTTCTCCTCTTTATAAAAGAACCTTAGGACCTCATTATCAATTCGATTCAAATTTCTCTTTCCACATGGTATCGATACAAGACTGGAGTTCTGAACCACGCCTTAACCCTACCTGCCATCCACCCCTCCTCCCTCTCCTCCACCGACGCTCGCTGCCCCTAGCATGGGGTGCCCACTTGTCATGCCACTACCTGACTATGTTGGAGAAAGGGCACCACTATTTTAGCATCGCGCAACATCACCGATGAAGGGGAGGAGTGCCCCAACAATGCCCACAGTGCTGTCACAGTGCTGCCCAGTGGCATCAGTGCAACTCAATGATGCTCTCGGTGTTGCATAAGTGCTTCCCAGTAGCATCGGTACAAGGGCATAGTACCCTAACAACTGCTGCAATGATGTCTAGCACGCTCGAAGTTCGCTTTTGGGCTTTACGTCACAACCTAGGGTCCCACAGTGCATACCCAATGGTCCCTTGTTGCCACCAAATCTCTAGGGATCATAATGCATCCCTAAATCTTGGAAAGATTTATTTTGGATCTTATATGATAGAATTAGACTGTTAGGTTCATCCTCGGGCCCTAGAAGCACGCTCTTAGCTCACGGGATCGAATGCACCTTAAGTTTGCCCACATAATTGCTTCCCATATGATTGTGGAGACATCTTTAGATCACTCTACAACCTAGTCAAGTTCTATCCTGATCGATTTATCATCATGTAAGAAATCAAGGCTGACTTCTCCATGTTCGATGCCTTCAAGGATACGACACCCATCGTGAAGATGGACACGACAAATTAAGAGCTATGGTCCATGTAGTTTATGATCCTGATGTAGTGCAATAAGAAAGCACATTTTGACAAAGCCCGAGCCAACTGACAAGACATGACTGAATGCCTCATGGAAGCAGGATAACGCATACACACGTGTTTGTCTCTTCAAGATTTTTAGCACAGAGATAGCCAACAATATTTTACAGCAACCCACGACCAAGGCAATGTGGGATATCCTTGTTGCTGCCCATGGTCAGGCGATGAATCAGATCAAGATTCTCCGATTAGAGTACGATATCTTCACGGATAGACAGAATGGTCATCCTCCTCACAGCTTCTATTCTTTGCTTCGAGGTATATTCGAGAAGCTAAACAACTTCATGCATGTAGCCACCTCTGTTAAGCAGCAAATGGCGTACAAGAATGCCATAATGGTTGGAGTTTTTCTGGTTACTCTAGACCAAGAGTATGTGATTGCATGCACCCAACTTCTCACAAGTACAACGGTACATTCTATGGACACGGCTAACAACAGTCCTAGCAGGATCACAGTCCCATCCATTGTCACTACGTAGACTTCCTCAAAGATAGCCGCATCCCACGACAAATGAGGTCAATCTCAGTTTAGAGAGCATTGCCTGTGGCAGAGGAGGAGGATGTTAGCGTAATCCATGCACTGACTGTCATCGACCTAGTCATCTGGAGGATACATGCTACATGATGCATGGTTACCCCACGTCTGTTCGTGTGGCCGAGCAACTTGAGCCTATTATCACTTCTGCTCCTACTACTGATCAAAAGTTGGATGATATTGTCTCCCGTATGGCGGAGATCATGACTCTTGATGCACTACCACTACTCTAGTACTCCTATAGGACCTTTTAACTGCCAAAGCCTCTTCTAGCAGCTCATGTATTTCATATGCACTTACACGTTGTTACAGGGCATGCGTGACAAATAAGATCACGGATTATGGTACACATCATCATTATGTGGAGACAGAGCTAGTTCGGCTCATACAATTTTGTTCCTCCAAGCAGATCAGTTGACATTGTAGATGGGACTCATTCCCCCTATATTAAGACATGGAGAGGTCTATTGACGTCGTCCGTATGCCTACAGATTTTGCTACAAGCACCGGATTTTTTGACAAATTTATTATCTATCAGTCAAATCACCAAGGACTTGCACAATCATGCCATTTTGACCCTTCATCTCTTATGTTTCAGGACACACTCATGAGTCGGGTGATTGGACGTGGCCGTGAGCAAGTGAGTCTTTACTGTTATAAAATATGAAGAATGCGGAAGCGATTGATAAACAAAGCATAAACAAGAAACATAGACATGGGAATACCATGATTTTACGTGGAACCCTACTCCGTGAGGAGCGGGATGAAACCATGGGAGAAGCCCTTAAAGGGGCATGCTATGCATTGCTTTTTCTCAAGAGATACAGAAGGTCTGGGGCTCCTTATATAGCCTCACCAGAGCCTCCAAGTCCCACCACTAGACGATGTGGGACTAAACTCATGGATGGGGTAAAGGATCTTCTCCAGGATCCATCTACCCTGTTACAACTCAATGGCCGCACAACCAAATACTCCAACACTCCCCCTCAAGCTGGAGCATGCAATGCTCAGCTTGGAGAAACAGATTAAACTCAACTCAACGCTACAGGACACTACGGACAATATCAACCCAACGCGCACATTGCTGCAGTTGAGGACGTTGCTTCTCATGTCGTGCAGTTGAGGAGGACGAACGGGCTGTAGTGTGAGTCAACTGAATCTCCTCGTCAGAGAGCATGTGCTCTGAACTGCGCCTGTCAGAGTCACTGCAACTGAAAAGATCCTCCTCGTCGGAGTACTCTGGCCCGCCACAATAATGTGGACAACTGCTCCATCTCTGAAAGGGCCGAACTGAAAAAGGCCATGGCTGTGCAATCCTCGTCGGAGTCCACGATCGCTGGAGAATGGAGTCTGAAAATAGTCTCCTCGTCGGAGAACTGGGTCTCTCCCATCTGACGTAGAGAATGATGCACTGCTCCGGTGTACCTATGATACCACATGAAAATCCTTGCCAACATGGCATAGGAAATGGTTCTCTACTATGGAGTCCCTATGGCTCACATGAAAACTCTGGCCGACAAAACCACAAGAATGATGGGGACCTCGAACAAATGATGGCAACATATGCTCATCAGAAAATGACCGCAAACTTGTGCGTATCTGAATCTGGACTCGGAACCTTCTGACATCGAGTCTGAACAACTGTAGAGTCTGGAATCTGAATGGTCAGGAAATCTGCATGTGAATCTGGAACATCTGAATATAACTGGAAGAAGACCTGTGACTCTACAAATATACTCCCCCTTTCTCCCATACTGGTCGGAAAACATGGAAGACAATCATCGACCAAGTTGGGAGAAGACAAAGAAATTGGGGGTACGAACATTCTCAAAAATTTTCTCGCAGCTTTTCCATTTTTTTAAGCCGTGCACATTTTTTTTAAAATAGTTTTTTAAGCCGTTTCATCATTTTTTTACGGCTTTTGCATTTTTTTACTTGGCGTACGGCTTTTTCCTTGTACGCGCCTCTTTTTTTTTGAAAAACATTTTTTTTGATCAAACAGATTTGACCCAGTTGGGCCCAAAGATGCGTCAACCGGGCATTACAAAACATATCTCTCACCTCCCTCTCTCTCTTTTTTAATCGCTGATGCCCAAAAAAAAACACGGACCAAAAAGGTCCCATAGAGCCGCTCCTCCTCTTTCCTTTTTTTTGTAAAAAAAATCCCCCTCTTTTTTTTATCTGCCGCAACCTCCTTGGGCTTTCAATTTTTTTATTTAAACAGGCATGACCCTTCGGGGCTATAGAGAGGAAGCCCATTTTGTAGGCCCCGAAGGGAACCCCTCTTATTTCATGCGCCGCCCCATCGGGGGTATTTTCTTCCCCGTCGCCGCCAGGGGTGGGATTTGAGGGAGGCAGATGAATTAGGGGAGACCGCTGATCAAAGGGAGGCGGAGCCGCGAGAGGCTGCTTCCCGCGAAGGTCTGGAGGGTGCTCCGTGGAGACGCGCGACCGATCGAAGTCACGCGCGGATATCTGGGAAGCTGTGATGCGCGCCGCCGCCGCTTGGACTGTTGGAGTGAAGGAGTTGTCGTCGTATGGAGGAGCACGTGCTGGAGGGTTGCGCGCCGCCTACGACCTAGGGTTGCGCCTTGTGTCGAGGGGAGGGGCTGGTGCCTGGACTCCGCCTTGTGCGAAGGAGCCGAGAAGGCTGGAGGGCGAGGTGATGCTGCTGCACCGCACGGGGAGGCACCGCCGCCTGGAAGTTGTGCGGCTGGAGGTCGATAGGGCATGCAAGGGAGAGATCGGGGCTTGCGTGAAGGAGGGCTGGCTGGAGCCTGGAGATAGCGACCTGCGGCTACTTGCCGCTTCAAGTGATCCTCGCCGACCTGTTGCTGCTGGGGATCGTACTGTGAATCCCCTAGGATCCGGGTACCCGTTTATCATACATCGCACTATTATTCATATGAGATCGCATGAAGTTACAGAAAAGCAGGGAAAATTTTTCGCGCTACAATAATTTTCCACAAGACATTCACATTCATATCCACAAGCTAATAGAGCAATTGGCACCAAATTTTTCATTTCATTAACTTCCATTTAATTTACAACATGTACAGTGAATGACAGTACATACATCATCCCAAAAATTTGACTGAAGAGAAGAAGCATTTTATAATATCAATTGAACTAAAAACTGTAATAAAAACCACATACCGTCTGGTATAGACCTGGTCTCCTGGAACCATGTATAGCTATAGAACAACAGGCTGTTTGCCTGCCAAACATGTTAGGAAAGAAGAGGCGTCAGCGGTTGCTGGTACCTCCCAAAAACTTATATAAAATAACATGCATTTATTGTGACCAAAAGCAGGCAAGTAGAGAGGCAAGAACAACTCAAAAATAAAAATTTATTTCTACTTGCAAATATAAAAGGTTTCCAAATTTCTAGTAAACACCTCTCATGATCAGCCATTATCCCAACATTTCCTACATAAGCATATTTCTATGGTAAATAATTGATCATAAGTAAGTATATTTTATTCACATATTACTCAGAGATCATATTTGTGGATTTTGATAATGGAAAATATGAGATGAGAAGATATAACGATTTATTTAATTTTTAAGTCTAGTGGATAGTCTGTGGTCTTGGTTCGTGTGAAACCTCACACTATGATTCTAAGACTTGGGGAATGTCTTAGGGTTGGGGTGCCTCCGTAGGCATGCGGTGTGGTATAATGCATCCTAACTAAGTTCCCAACACGTCCACTAGCGTAATGAGATTTCGATTCAAATTATAGTTACTTCCATTTACTCAACTTGATTGTAATCTTTATAAGAACTTCGAAACAGATTATAGCCACTTCCAATCATCTCAATTTTAATTGTAATTCCTCCAAACCTTTACAGTAACTCTCTCAGATATAACTCTCAATGATGTAGATATAGATGTAGATATGGATGATCTGGATGTAGAATCGCCAAGTCTGTTGGCGAAAGAAAAACTCAAACGGTGAAGAAGCCAACAAAAGGGCTCTTCCGTCTCGCCTTCTAATTGGAAGGACAGTCCAATAGAGGGATAGGTCTACTCCCAAACTACGCCACTGAGACGGGTGAGAGGGACTTCTCGGAAAAGTCGCTCTAGAAAACAGCCCGACCGGTAACGGGCAACCGAGCTCGTACGTAAAACTGAAAAACCAGGATCCCCCGCCTGGGTATCCTAAACAGGGTCAGCGGAACTGGTCTAAAGTCGGGATCCCAACGAGGCGTAAAAACACTGCGAGCTCGCGTAAAAACCGAAAGAGGACTGGGATCCTAGACCCGCGCACTTGGCGGCCGCTGCCCTAACTGGGCTTCCTATTCTCCCACCCAGTTGAGGGTCACCGCGCCCTCGCACGGTCAAGTGTAAAAGTCATCAAGACCGGCATTATTACTCATTAAACATTTTCGATTCACCAACGATCACCAGATTGTTCATTCATTCTCATTCTCTGATATGGTTAACCTTATAGCTTTAAATATTTGGTCAACGATCTTATTAATAATGGTAAATTATTAAGAGATTGCACCTAGAAAATTATTTTATGAAGATTATCAATCCATAGTCGCGGTTATCTTAGATGATATACTCCTATCTGCATTATTTCTTAAGACTTGTAAACTACCTAGATGTTATCATCGAAATTCTTATTTGTTTCATTCTGGTTTCCCAGTAATGGAAAATGTTAGTTTTAAACAGATAAATGGATGCAAGAAGGTACCTTATGTGACTTAGAGGATAATCATAATATAAAGCTCAATATAAGATCGACAGATGTCTTCACTGAATGTAATATTAATAATAATGTTATCCCAAGTTTCAATATATAAATATTACCAACTTATTGGGTAAGGAGTCCTTGTCTAAATCACAAGCAGTTTCACAGAAAATGACTTTTGAACAATTGGTCTTGAGTGATCATAATCGGTCTATCATCGAGATGTTATTGAAATTAAAGGTGACAACATTCGCTTGGGGAGATGTATCAAAGACCAGAATGTTATTACCAAATATATATATATATATATATTATTTATACCCTATAGCTTTTAATTTTCACCACCAAACCTTTCTTAGTTATTACTAATATAGAAAATTTTCTAGAAATTTTAATTTTAAAATTCATAGGTTAATTGCCTGGAATTCAATCTTAACCGTAGGATATTTAGAAAATCTTAAAACTTCAAGTGATCTTTAACAGAATATAATCAAGTTTCTAAGCTACCAGACTAGTGGTGATAATCTAATTACAAGTGCATAATCATGCTAAAGCTATATTTATTAAAGCAAGTTTGCATATCATCCATATCTTCATTATATGATTAATTTAAGTCGCCAATCCAACTGTACTCAAGTATGGCCTAAATTTGAAGATCAACGTTAGTTAATTCTAAAATACTTATTTAACAGCTTAAAGAAGCATATCATCCATATCTTCATTATATGATTAATTTAAGTCGCCAATCCAACTGTACTCAAGTATGGCCTAAATTTGAAGATCAACGTTAGTTAATTCTAAAATACTTATTTAACAGCTTAAAGAATTTCAATGGTTCTTATAAATAGAGTCCATATAGGTTTTCAATGTATTGGTTTACCACCATTATGTTCCAGGATTCATCCAATTACCTCTCCTATCATATTTGAATTATAGTGTGTAATTTAAACTTTCAATCCATGCATGATTTCATCGAAGGTTCTACATCTTGATTTAGAACTTCCTTGATTACTATTAGCAGGATCTTAACGTATATTGTAACCTAATGTTATCATCATAGATTAATAACAGAAAAATCTGACCAGCCCCTTATTTATTGATACATACCCAATCAGATCTCTAGTATTTATATAACAATTTTATTACACATCTTAGTTTCATCCGAGATGAACAATAGGTCATAAGTCCCTAGAAAATGTGTGAACTTTTCATGTAGGTAACAATGGGAGTATAGTTTATACCTTAAAGATCCCCATAGAAAATATTGCAGATTTTGAGAGTTCATAGTCAAATTCAACCAAGAAAAAGATATAACAAATGTAGGAAACACATGTATTGGCAGCAATAGGAATAGGAGGAGTGTACATTCCTTAATTCTCCAGATAAAAAAAACTTGTCTCATGTAGAACCCCCCCTTTTTTTTCCAATAGATCGAAGACGACACTCAAATTGTCAAACATAAGGTGACAGATCATCAACCCAACAGGAAAGATCGGCCCAATTGATATGAGAGAATTTTGATTTATCATATTTATGATAATTATTTTTATTAACAGAACCAACCTCAATCTTTAATACCCATAAGAGTGATCAAATTGTTCATGAAATCAGCAAGAAGACAGTGGGGTTTCTCATGCATGACAACAAAAGAGGGTTAGAGATTTGTACAGAAAACTAGTATAATAGGCATGCATGGCAGCAAGGTGGGGAAGGAGGTACCTTTGGATTCTCCAATTGTTGGAGAATCCCATGCATGCAACAATACAAGCATGCCATCGCAGCATCTCTTGGCAGGAGCTCCAGCAACTCTTGGAGTCTTTTCAATGCTGGAAAATAGCTGTAGTAGCTGCTGGAATTGCAACCAAGGAGGGGTAGCTCCAAGAACTTGAGTGCAGTAGTCCTTGATGGAATAATAGAGCAGAAAATAGGGTTTTCCAACTTGCTGGACTGCATAAAGCATGGAAGAAAAATGGATGGAGAGAATAGGAAAATGGAGGAGAAGATGTGTCCTATTTGCTCCGCGCTTGCACTTTAGAATGGAAAGGGTCCTAGAAGGACCATCTACCATTAGTTGAATTCACATACAACAACAACTATCATTCCAGCATCGGCATGACACCATTCGAAGCCCTATACGGGCGGAGATGTCTTACACCTCTTAGTTGGCGTGAGGTAGGTGATCATGCTCTTTACTCCGTGGATCTCCTGGAGGAGACTGCAAGAGCTGTTGATTTTTGTGAGACGGAGACTTCTGACGGCACAGCCACCAGAAGAGCTATGCAGACCGTCAAAGAAGAGACTTGGAGTTCCAGGTTGGAGATTGGGTATTGTTCCGTGTATCTCCCATGAATGGAGTGCAGAGATTCGGTGTTCATGGCAAGTTGGCACCGCGATATGTTGGACCTTTTGAGATTCCCATATGATCTTCCTTGCAGCTGGGCGGCAAGGAAGATGGTTAAGGATTGTACATATGATCAAGTGTATTATGCATGCATGGTAGCAAGATGTAGATTCAGGGATATACACATGTATGGCAGCAAATAGGAGGAGAAGGGATTGTACCTCTAATTTTAGATCTCTAAAATGGGAATCCACTGCATGCAGCAGATTGGCAGTCCTAGCTGCTTGATTGATGATTTGAGACTATCTTTTGCTGCTGGACATCAAAAGAAACAACAACTGTGGTTGCTGGATCAACTGCACAGGAGGAGAATTAAGGAATGTACGCTCCTCCTATTCCTATTGCTGCCAATACATGTGTTTCCTACATTTGTTATATCTTTTTCTTGGTTGAATTTGACTATGAACTCTCAAAATCTGTAATATTTTTCTATGGGGATCTTTATGGTATAAACTATACTCCCATTGTTACCTACATGAAAAGTTCACACATTTTCTAGGGACTTATGACCTATTGTTCATCTCAGATGAAACTAAGATGTGTAATAAAATTGTTATATAAATACTAGAGATCTGATTGGGTATGTATCAATAAACAAGGGGCTGGTCAGATTTTTCTGTTATTAATCTATGATGATAACATTAGGTTACAATATACGTTAAGATCCTGCTAATAGTAATCAAGGAAGTTCTAAATTAAGATGTAGAACCTTCGATGAAATCATGCATGGATTGAAAGTTTAAGTTACACACTATAATTCAAATATGATAGGAGAGGTAATTGGATGAATCCTGGAACATAATGGTGGTAAACCAATACTTTGAAAACCTATATGGACTCTATTTATAAGAACCATTGAACTTCTTTAAGTTGTTAAATAAGTATTTTAGAATTAACTAACGTTGATCTTCAAATTTAGGCCATACTTGAGTACAGTTGGGTTGGCGACTTAAATTAATCATATAATGAAGATATGGATGATATGCAAACTTGCTTTAATAAATATAGCTTTAGCATGATTATGCACTTGTAATTAGATTATCACCACTAGTCTGGTAGCTTAGAACTTGATTATATTTTGTTAAAGATCACTTGAAGTTTTAAGATTTTCTAAATATCCTACGGTTAAGATTGAATTCCAGGCAATTAACCTATGAATTTTAAAATTAAAATTTCAAGAAAATTTTCTATATTAGTAATAACTAAGAAAGGTTTGGTGGTGAAAATTAAAAGCTCTAGGGTATAAATAATATATATATATTTGGTAATAACGTTCTGGTCTTTGATACATCTCCCCAAGCGAATGTTGTCACCTTTAATTTCAATAACATCTCAATGATAGACTGATTATGATCACTCAAGACCAATTGTTCAAAAGTCATTTTCTGTGAAACTGCTTGTGATTTAGACAAGGACTCCTTACCCAATAAGTTGGTAATATTTATATATTGAAACTTGGGATAACATTATTATTAATATCACATTCAGTGAAGACATCTGTCGATCTTATATTGAGCTTTATATTATGATTATCCTCTAAGTCACATAAGGTACCTTCTTGCATCCATTTATCTGTTTAAAACTAACATTTTCCATTACTGGGAAACCAGAATGAAACAAATAAAAATTTCGATGATAACATCTAGGTAGTTTACAAGTCTTAAGAAATATTGCAGATAGGAGTATATCATCTCAGATAACCGCGACTATGGATTGATAATCTTCATAAAATAATTTTCTAGGTGCAATCTCTTAATAATTTACCATTATTAATAAGATCGTTGACCAAATATTTAAAGCTATAAGGTTAACCATATCAGAGAATGAGAATGAATGAACAATCTGGTGATCGTTGGTGAATCGAAAATGTTTAATGACTAATAATGCCGGTCTTGATGACTTTTACACTTGACCGTGCGAGCGCGCGGTGACCCTCAACTGGGCGGGAGAATAGGAAGCCCAGTTAGGGCAGCGACCGCCAAGTGCACGGGTCTAGGATCCCAGTCCTCTTTCGGTTTTTACGCGAGCTCGCAGTGTTTTTACGCCTCGTTGGGATCCCAACTTTAGACCAGTTCCGCTGACCCTGTTTTAGGATACCCAGGCGGGGGATCCTGGCTTTTCAGTTTTACGTACGAGCTCGGTTGCCCGTTACCGGTCGGGCTGTTTTCTAGAGCGACTTTTCCGGGAAGTCCCTCTCACCCGTCTCAGTGGCGTAGTTTGGGAGTAGACCTATCCCTCTATTGGACCGTCCTTCCAATTAGAGGGCGAGACGGAAGAGCCCTTTTGTTGGCTTCTTCTCCGCTTGAGTTTTTCTTTCGCCAACAGACTTGGCGATTCTACATCCAGATCATCCATATCTAAATCTATATCTACATCATTGAGAGTTATATCTGAGAGAGTTACTGTAAAGGTTTGGAAGAATTACAATTAAAATTGAGATGATTGGAAGTGGCTATAATCTGTTTCAAAATTCTTATAAAGATTACAATCAAGTTGAGTAAATGGAAGTAACTACATTTTGAATCGAAATCTCATTACGCTAGTGGACGTGTTGGGAACTTAGTTAGGATGCATTATACCACACCGCACGCCTACGGAGGCACCCCATATGATCTATGATCAAATGTATTAGCTTAGTTAGGGTGCAATCATACCAGCATTAATGCACCGTATCCCATCAGAACTCCGAAGTTAAGCGTGCTAGGGCGAGAGTAGTACTAGGTTGGGTGACCACCTGGGAAGTCCTCGTGTTGCGCCCATTTTTTTTAAATATGCTTATGTAGGAAATGTTGGGATAATGGCTGATCATGAGAGGTGTTTACTAGAAATTTGGAAACCTTTTATATTTGCAAGTAGAAATAAGTTTTTATTTTTGAGTTGTTCTTGCCTCTCTACTTGCCTGCTTTTGGTCACAATAAATGCCTGTTATTTTATATAAGTTTTTGGGAGGTACCAGCAACCGCTGACGCCTCTTCTTTCCTAACATGTTTGGCAGCAAGGAAGATGGTTAAAGATTGTACATATGATCAAGTGTATTGTTGCATGCATGGTAGCAAGATGTAGATTCAGGGATATACACATGTATGGCAGCAAATAGGAGGTATAGGGAGGTACCTTAGATCTGTCCTTATTTGGAGATTAAGGATCTTTGAGTGCAGTGGCTGATTAGGGTTGTGGAATTGCAACTTCAACTGTAGTAGCTCTATTTGGGCTGAAAAAAAGTTGTTGGAAAACCCCCAGAGCAGCAGCAACGGCATTTGATTTCAGGGACAACAACCCCTCCATCTGTTGGATGGTTATTCCAACAAGGAGCAACAAGAAATACTCGACTGATGAAGCAGGAAAGCCGATTTCCTCGGCTGATGCTGGGAGGGAATTGGTATTTAAGAGGAGAAGACCTCTTTCGTTAGAAACGAGGAGAAGAGAGAGAAAAGGGAAAGGGAGAGAAGATGGGGTTATTTATAAGGAGGGAAATCTCTTGGGCTGTTGCCAAGGGGACTCAAAAGATAGCCAAGTGGAAATATCTTGAGGGGTCCAGGTGGAGAAATTAGAATTAGGTGACTGCTATACAAAATTCAATAAAATGTTTTTTAAACACTCACATTAGCCGACCAACAAATACTCTAAATTTATTATTATTATTTTTACATATCTAAAAATAGACTGTACGTGCATCTCGAGACTCAGATTTTGACTCACAATATCTCATTTTGATCGTCTCAAAATGACGGTCAATATGAGTATAATATTGATATACTTCCGGTCGAGTTTTGAATACCCGAAATTTTCGGATACGGTTTTTGTTTAAGATTAAATTTTGTGATTTTAAAATATCAAACGATATCCGATTGACGAACGGTCGATTCCGTTGGTCTTGTTTCGTCGAATCGGAAATTATGACGGTCTCAGTTCATTTTGTGGTTTCCGAATTTGCGTCGCGGCTTTTCACGGCACACGATTCGATGCAACCAATTTTTGATCGATTTCGCCTGAACGAATTTTGATTTACGACCAGTTGATCGTTTTTTGGTTGTTTGGTATTGACCAACAACTTAATTGGGTTAATTGGACCCAAATCGGATCGGGTTCGGGTTTGGCGGATTCCGGATGTTACACGTACGAAGAAGGAGGACTGCGCCGCATCGATGTCTGGAGGAGCTGCTAGCCCTGACGGCTAGATCTGGAGATGCCCAGGGTCAGGAAAATTAGGGTTCCATCAGGAACCCTAGAGCTGATCTGAATCAGGCTGGACCCAATCATGGGCGAGTATGTGCAGCAATAGAACCATAATCACGCATAAATTAGGGTTTCTAAGAACCCTATAATAGAAATCAAACATGATCTCCAAAGAAAAATCTTCACAAACAATGAATCGAATCTCAACTAGAGATATAATAACTTGAAATCCTCGAGAATCGAACCCGCTCTGATACCATGTTATAAAATATGAAGAATGCGGAAGCGATTGATAAACAGAGCATAAACAAGAAACATAGACATGGGAACACCATGATTTTACGTGGAACCCTACTCCGTGAGGAGCGGGATGAAACCACGGGAGAAGCCCTCAAAGGGGCATGCTATGCATTGCTTTTTCTCAAGAGATACAGGAGGTCTGGGGCTCCTTATATAGCCTCTCCAGAGCCTCCAAGTCCCACCACTAGACGATGTGGGACTAAACTCATGGATGGGGTAAATGGATCTTCTCCAGGATCCATTTACCCTGTTACAACTCAATGGGCGCACAACCAAATACTCCAACATTTACAAACCGACCCTCTTTTCATATGTCGGTGCTTCCTCTGTTCCTACTAGATCAATCTCTTTATTCATGTGGCATCGTCATTTTGGCTACCATTCTCTGCAAAATCTATGTCATGTCCTCCCACAAATATCCTATTGGTCCACATTCCAGTACAAGGCTTGCCATCTTGGGAAGCGTCACCCATCTACTTTTCCTGGTTGTTAGCCAAAGTAGCAGTAGTCTTTTGGAGCTTGTTCATTTTGACATTTGGGGTCCCAGACGTGTTCCTGACCATTAGGGATATATGTTTTATATTGTAGATGTATGAGATATATCTAGACTGTCATGGATTTTTCTTTTGAAAACAAACTTGAGGTCGGGTCTACGATTTAATCATTCATTAATGAAATAAAAAATACTTTCTGCTGATGTCAAGTATGTTCGCTCTGACAAGGCCTTGGAGTTCTGCACTTTACAACTTTTTGAGTTCTTCAAGTCTCTTGGCATTATACACCAGACTTCCCGAGCATATACCATTAGAAAATAGAGAATGCGGAAGCTAAATGATAAACATAGCATAAGAACAGAAATATAGAACATGGAGAACATGAAGATTTTTACGTGGAACCCTACTCCCTAAGAAGCGAGATGAAACCATAGGAGAAGCCCTCAAAGGGGCGGATATTGCATTCCTTTTTCCGAATGGATACAGGAGGTCTGGGGCTCCTTATATAGGCTCCACAGAACCTCCAAGTCCCACCACTGGTAGATGTGGAACTAAACATATGGATGGGGTAAATGGATCATGGAGGGGTCCATTCACCCATCTCCATCATATATGACACATACAACTTATACTCCAACACTCCCCCTCAAGCTGGAGCATGCAATGCCCAGCTTGGACAAATAGAAAGAAACTCAACTCACAATACATGACACTACGATATCAACTCAATGCGTACAAGTATCGATTGCTGTCGAGGATGTTGCTTCTCATGACGTGCATGTGAGGAGGACGAACGGGCTGGAGTGCGACACTGAGTCTCTCCCATCTGGAACAAAGAATGATACTATACTCTGGAGTCCCTATGATACCACATGAAAACCCTTGCCCACCTGGCATAGGGAATGGTCCTCTACTTTGGAGTTCCTATGGCTCACATGAAAACTCTGGTCGAACCAACAAGAATGATGGGGATCATGATAAATGATGGCATGCGTCGTTGTCGAGTCTGAACAACTGTCAAACTATATAGTCTGGAATCTGAATGGTCTGGAATCTATATCTAGAGAATCTGAATAGACATGTGACTCTACACAATACTCCTCCTTTCTCCCATACTGGTTGGAATAATAAACATCGACCAAGTTGGGAGAAGATAAGATAATATGGGGGAAAACAAAACATTACTTAGCCGATAACATTTTTTTCGGCTTTCTCAATCATCAAATTTTTTTAATTTTTTTTGAAACCTTTTTTTAACTTGCATACGACTTTTCTTCTTCTTTCTTTTTTGTACGCGCCTCTTTTTTTGATATCACAGCCTAAAGGGCCCAAAGACTTCCACTCACTCTTCCTCTTTTTTTATACACGACAGTCAGCCCAGAGATAAGATGGCTTAGCCCAATTGTGCTTTACAAAATAACTCTCTTTTTTTTTTTAAACAAGTAACCCACATGGGCTTTTCAAACAAATAAGCAAAACTTTTTTTAAATAACGCATGCTCCCTTTTAGGGTTCCCATTGTGGGAACCTTCTTCAAATGCCGCCACCCCCCTTGGATCTGAAGATGTCGTCGGGAAGGGGAGAAGCTAGGGCTCGCCAAATGTGGATGCGACTGGAGGATTGGGGGCGCCGACTGCCTGGAGTTGCTTCATGCACAAGATCGTTGTTGGAGCATGCCGCCTGGAGTCGCGTGGGGTATTTGTGGTGCTTCCTCGGTATGGACAAAGGATGTAGGAGCATGCGATGGCTTCTGCGCGTGTGGAGATCGGAGGGCAGATGGTGAAGGAGGCGTCGCCGCTCCAGAGGAGGCGTCGTCAAGCGAGGAGAAGGCCTGGGCTGTGACCGCGTGCTGCTTGTGCCAGTGATGGGAGGTAGCGCTGAGAGGGGACGCACAACACGATCGGGTTGGAGGGTGCGCCACAAGATGGAGGGTGATGCGCCTCCCCTGGAGGAGAACCACAA
This sequence comes from Ottelia alismoides, assembly GCA_037367405.1. NCBI lineage: Eukaryota > Viridiplantae > Streptophyta > Magnoliopsida > Alismatales > Hydrocharitaceae > Ottelia > Ottelia alismoides. Next base: position 92,656 of record JAZKJV010009703.1, read on the forward strand.
GTTGCAGCACAACCTGGAGGCCACTCGACTGGATATTGCGCTGCTGCGGGCGCCTTTGGAAGTCACAGGTCTTCAACTTGAACACTTGAAGGAGATGGGCACTGGAGGTGTCACTGTCGAAGGAGATGCACCGCCTGCGTGCTTAGAAGTGTCAATTATGTTGAGCAAGTTTCTTCTACGTGTGATGCACCTGCCGCCAAGGAAGTCTGGAACATGGATAAGGGTTTCACGACCCTTGATGTTGCGCCGTCAGAGGAGAATGCCTTAAATCAGGCGAGTGCATCGCCTGCGTGTGATGTGGCTAACAGTTATCCAAGATCAAGGGCTCTGGAGATGAACCTTAGTACATATGAGTGGTGCATGGATCTGGATAGGGCGGCATCGAGTCTCTGCCGCTTGGATTTGAACATATCTCGAACAATAGCTGGACATGATGATCTTCAGGAACAATCGAGTCTCGAACAAATTTTGTTGGAAGAAATGAGCGCACTGTTTATTCCACAAACCCTAGGCTCTCTTATATAGGAGAGGAGACTATGGGTAAATTACATAAAGAGTTCATAAGAAGAAAGAAAATACGAAACAGTTAACTTAATAACGTAGCATATAATATATCTCTACACTCTCCCTCAAGATGGAGCATAGATGTCGATCATGCTCAGCTTGGACGAGTACTTATGGAATGGTCTTCTAAGTAGAGCCTTGGTGAAAATACCTGCAGTCTGGTCCACCGAGCTGACATGAGTTGTGGAAATAAACCCCTTTTGTATCATATCTCATATATAGTGACAATCAACCTCAATGTGTTTGGTCCTTTCATGAAAGGCTGGATTATTTGCAATGAATATAGCAACTTGATGGTCACATTTCAGTGCCATAGGAAGTAGCACATCTATATATAGATATGTAAGAACTGCTTTAACCTGCATCATTTCTGTACTGACCTGGGCCATAGTCCTATATTCAGACTCAACGCTAGATCTGGCTACAACAGTCTTCTTCTTGCTTCTCCATGAGACAAGAGAATCTCCAACATATACAACAAATCCAGTAGTGGACTTCCTATCCTTAGGACACCCTGCATAATCTGCATCTATGCATGTTGAGATAGTGATTTCTTGCCTTTCTTAAATAACAAACCTGCACCTGGAGATGATTTAAGGTACCTCTGTCGTGGTTGCTCCATGAACTGGCTCACCCGACTAACAACAAAAGATATATCAGATTTAGTAATTGTACATTAAAGAAGTTTTCCAACCAGTTCTCTGTATCTCCTTCTATCCACTTCATCAGTATCATCGTCATATAGTTTCATGCTTGGATCCATGGGTGTAGTAGCAAGTCAACATCCAAGCATTCCTGTTTCACTTAGCAAATCAGTGACATTTCTTCTGAGTCATCACGAGTCCTTGTTGATTTATGGCAAACTCCAGTCCCAAGAAGTATCTAAGGACTCCAAGGTCCTTGGTGACAAATTCACGACCCAACATCTCCTTTGCCCTCTTTATTCCTTGTACGCCATCTCCTGTAATCAGAATATCATCAACATACACCATGATTGCAACCATACCTTTGGATGTTTTCAGTGTAAAGAAGGAATGATCTGCATTGGAATGTTTATACTCTTGTCTTCCAAACAAGTCTGAAAGCTTTTGGAACCAAGCCCTAGGGCTCTGCTTAAGGCCATAAATCGCTTTATGAAGTCTACACACCTTGGAACACTCCCCCTCAACAACAAAACCAGGTGGCTGTTGCATGTAGACTTCCTCCGGAAGATCACCATATAGGAATGCATTCTTGACATCTAACTGAAAAAGTGGCCAATCTCGAATAACTGCAACAGATAGAAGTATTCGTAAAGTGGAATGGCAAGCAACAAGTGAGAATCTATCAAGATAATCCACCCCATGTCTGTGTAAACCCCCTTGCAACCAGACGTGCCTTGTATCTGTCGATGCTACCATCTACATTGTGCTTAACTGTGAACACCCATTTGTAGCTAACTGTATGCACGTCAGGAGGAGCATGAACAAGACTCCAGGTACCTCTCGACCGAAGAGCAGTCATCTCTTCCTCCATAGCTAAATGCCACTGACTGTCCTTCAAAGCATCTTGGTAATTCTGTGAAATGTCCACAACAGATAGTGTAGTAGCAAAGGTCCTAAAGTCACCGGATATGCGAGTAAAATAAACCACAGATGCTATAGGATATGACACACAACTACGCTTCGGCTTCCGAAGTGCAATAGGTAGATCCAAATCAATAGCCGCCTCATCTATCCCTTGTAACGAAGCCTGCTCAGGGAAATCACTAGATCCATCATTAGAAATTATATTCTCAGGACATACCTCAAGCGAGCTAGATGATGAGCGGTGACCATGAGCAGAAGCAGGCCGACGAGTATAGTGGAGTGGCAATGGTGGAACAGGAACTGTAGTAGGCAACGGGGAAGGTGGTCGTGATGATTCCATAGATGGTTGTGGTGGAGGTGGTGTAGGACGTGGCATGTATATGGCTTCATCATTGTTCGAAGGCATCAACCGATCACCTGTAGGAGAGAAGTACATAACTGACTCAAAGAAGGTGACATCGACATTAATGTAATATTTCCTACGCATCGGATCATAACACCGATACCCTTTTTGTGTTCTGGAGTACCCGACAAAAACACATTTGATAGCTCTAGGAGAGAGCTTGTCAATGCCTGGAAATAGTTGGTGGACAAATGCAACCGAGCCACGCACCACGAGGAGTAAGTGAGAACAATTCCCTGCTAGGGAAAGCAACATAAAAAGGAATCTTCTCACCTAAGACTGACGATGGCAAGCGATTGATGAGATAGCATGTCGTTAGAACGACATCGCCCCAGTACGAATGAGGAGAACGACTCTGTATGAGAAGTGTCTTAGTGACATCAAGAAAATAACGATGTTTTCTCTCTGCAACTTCAATTTGTTGGGAAGTATAGGCACAGGTAGTCTGGTGAATAATTCCTTGGGTAGAAAAATAACTGGAGAGAGTATTAGTACAAAATTCCAAGGCATTATCAATCCTCATAATTTTCACAGAGGCGAACAAAACGTTATGAACTTCATTTATGAAAATTTTGATAACATTTCACGCTTCAGATTTATTCTTTAATAAGAAGACCCAGGAAAGACAAGAAAAATCATCCACGACTACAAGATAAAACCCATGCCCCTGATGATCAGGAGCACGACTTGGACCCCAGATGTCAACATGAAACAACTCAAAATAGGAGGAACTACTCTGATTCTGGCGACTAGGAAAGGCAGACCGATGATGCTTTCCCAACTGACATGCCTCACATTGAAAGGACGTGTAAGGTGACATCTGGGGCAGAACAAGACATAGCTTCTGAAGCAGAAGAAGACCAAAGCGTAGGTGCCACATAAAGCGTGAGATAAGTCCAACAGGAAGGGAGGAAATTCCGACATATGGTAAGCGAACTAGGTGATAGAGACCCCCTTGCTCATGACCACACCGAATCACTTTCCCGTAAGGATGTCCTGAAAAATAAGAGAAGACGGATAAAAAATATCTCGACAATGTAAATCCTTCGTAATATGGCTAATTGACAACAGGTTCATAGAGAAGTCGGGTGCATGCAACACATTCTTCAGATGCATAGAGGGTGTCAAGCTAATCTCCCCATGACCAGCGATCGATGAGTGTGTCCCATCTGCAATAACAATAGTACGTCCTGGAGGAACCTGTCTTTAGGCTGTAAGTTGACCTCGATTGCCACACAGATGGTGTGTGACACCAGAGTCCATAATCCACTCTATAGCAACAGATCGACAAGAACTCGTGAGTGCGTAAGTACTACCTGAGGTACTGGTGGAGGCAGATGCAGCAACATCTGAAGGGCTCTCAGAGACTAGCGAAGGCGTTACAGGACCAGATGGAGGTATACAACCCCTTAGACGAGCTACAAGATCATCAAAACGTTGATCCAAGGAGGAAGCAGCTGGAGGCTCAATCTGTTCAGCCACTCGTGCAAAAGCCGGAAATCCATGCTTGGACTAGCATGTATCCTCGGTATGTCCAGAGCGATGACAATAAGCACATGGTTGGCAAACACGACCTCATCTTCCCCGAGGTCCACGACAACATAACGAAGAAGAACCATCGCAAGCTCGGGATGGTGCCATTGCTGATGAAGACTGATTAGTAGTAGACGATGGAACAATAATATGGCTGAGTCTGCGGAAAGCTTCCTTCATCGGAGGAATAGTGGAGTCTGTCAAGATCTGAGAACGTGTCGCCTTGTATTCTGGATCAAGTGCTGCCAGGAATACTCCCACCATGGTGGCATTCCTATAAGTCTTCTGCTGCTCAGGAGTAGACGTAAGGGGCATAAAGCTGTCCAGCTTTTCAAACATCCCACGTAGGGATGTATATAAAGAGTGTAGTGGTCGTCCATTCTGTTTGATAGTGAAGATATCATGTTGAAGCTGTGGAATCTTTGTCTCGTTCTTCGCTTGTGAATAGCAATAATGTCCCATATTGCTTTGGCTATAAGTTGATGGAGTATATCGTTGGCAATCTCTATTGCCAATGTACCTGAGAGCCATACTTTGGCATATGCATCATCTGTCTCCCATGAGGCATTGACCCCAGTCTTCTCAGCCGGTTCTTCCTCGGTAAGAATGTGTTTCTTACCAGTAGACTTCATCATACTCATGAACTGCACAGCCCACAGTTCATAATTTGACCCATCCATCTTGACTATAGGCACAAGACCTCTGAAGGCGCTTGTGGAGGGAATATCAACCTTGTTCTCTAACATATCAGCTTGAGAAGACTAGGGTTGAATATTAGAAAGGATTGTGTCTACACAAATATAAAGAGTTTGGATTGCACATGTAGACTCATGCAACCAATCTCAGCATTGAATAGGGCCGAATAATGGTGGAGACACGCACACGGTCTGGATCATGCACTGAACTGCACCCGATGTGCACAGGTGCACGAACAGGACAACGTAAGGGGGCCGCGCGCACAGGTGCACGAGGGGGGGGGGGGAGGGGGGGTGTTGCGCGCACATGGGCTGCGCGTACACGCGCACAGGGGCTGTGGAGGCAGTGCTAGTCGAGGAGGAGGTGCTGGCAGGGGCTGGCCGAGGAGGCGGCGCTGTCGAGATGAGAGAGAGAAGGGGCCGATGGGTGGGGACTACGTTTAGGGTATTCGAGCTCTGTTTTAGGACCGCTGCTCTGATACCATATTAGAAGAAATAAACACATTGTTTATTCCACAAACCCTAGGCTCTCTTAGGAGAGGAGCCTATGGGTAAATTACATAAAGAGTTCATAAGAAGAAAGAAAATACGAAATAGTTAACATAATAATGTAACATAGAATATATCTCTACAAATGTGATAATCGCATTACGAATAAACAAAGCCATAAAATCCTCAAGAATCGAACCCACTCTGATAGCATGTTAGAAAATAAAGAATGTGGAAGCCAAATGATAACAACGCATAAGATAGAGTGATAAACATAAAGAACAAGAAGATTTTTACGTGGAATCCTACTCCCTAAGGAGCGAGATGAAATCACGGGAGAAGCCCTCAAAGGGACAGATATTGCATTCCTTTTTCTCAATGGATATAGGAGGTCTGGAGCTCCTTATATAGCCTCTACAGAGCCTCAAAGTTCTACCACTGGTAGATGTGGGACTAAACATATGGACGGGGTAAATGTATCCTGGAGGGATCCATTTACCCATCTCCCTCATATATGACGCATACAACTTATACTCCAACATGTATTTCTCAGTAGATTGGTGTTGCTAAATGCAAACACCATCATTTATTTGATGTGATCAAGACCCACCTGATTCAGAGACGTACTCCTCACTATTTCTGGGGTTATGTGGTACTCGCTGCTTGTTACATGGTGAACCTTATGCCATCCTTTATGGTTAGAGAGAAAATTCCTTTCTCAATTCCGTTTCTTGAGAAGGATCTTTTCTCTCTTACACATCAGGTCTTTATTCTATGGCTTTCGTTCACCATCTGATTACTGGCCGTGATAAGCTCTCCTCTAGAGTTGTCAAGTTTGTTTTTGTGGGCTACTCTTGTACCCAAAAAGCGTAAACCGATGGATCCTATTCGACGAAAGTACTATGTCAGTGTTGATGGCACCATTTTTGAGTCAGTTATGTATTTTTCTCCTACTAGTGACAGGTTGACTTTGTCTGACTCTAGAGAGTAGGTCTACATACCTCTTCCTCCTACACCATCACCTCCTTCAGCTCCACCACCACTACCATTACCTCACCACTTCCACCAACTCTACTATCACCTTTTACTGTGGTGGCTCCTCTACCCCCATCTCTTGGTACTTTAGCTCAGTTTTTACCACATTTTACATTGGCATTCCACTTTCTGTACACCCTGCTCATGGACCTTTCCCATCATCCAACATGCCCCATGTATGTTTTGAGCACTTTGTTTCTGTTGACAACGTTGGTTATTTTTCTATACAACATGCTACTTTACATGACGAGTAGATGCCTTCTCAGGATGCTACTTTACATGTTACATATGGTACATATGATCTTGATATGCCCATTGCTCTATGGAAGCTAGGCGTATGCGTGCCACGTATCCTCTCGCTTTTCAGGTTCATTGAGGTATCTTTCAATAGGTTTGTCGTGGGTCTATACTCTATGGAGATCCATGGACATATAGGGAGGCTATGCAAGACTGTCAATGGAGTCTTGCTATGGAGGAGGAGATGGCCACGCTACAGTTGCGTTGTACTTGTAGCTTGAGTACTGCCCCTGCAGGGGCTTCTGTGGTTGGATGCAAATGAATGTTCGTAGTAAAGCACCATGCAAATGGCAACGTTGATCGCTACAGGGAAAGAATTGGGGTATATGGGTTCACCTGGACTTACGGGATGGACTATTAGGATATGTTCTCTCCTGCAGGGTGCCATTCTAACCATTGGATTCTTCTTTCATTTGCATTGGTATGGAATTGATCCTTGTCCCAACTTGAGGTGTACAAAAGATGAACTATTGGTAACCATGAATTTGTCCCATTGCCTACGCCTTTTTTGCAGTACATCTTTGAATGCCCCTCCCACTACTCGGTTAGATGCTCCGCTGGATCTATCCATAGCTATATGACGAACTAAAAAGCAATGACTATTCATCCTATCTCCTCTTTTACATCTACTAACAAACTTCCCAGTTGTGATAGATTGTTCATAGATACCTTAATGACGATTTCTGTTCCACAAGATTATATTGATGTTATACAGGACCATAGTTGGAAAATGACCATGGATGAGGAGATCGATGCCCTTCAGTCCAGAGAAACATGGAATCATGTATCTTGTCCAGATGGAGTGAGACCTGTTGCGTGCCGCTGAGTCTTCACAACAAAACAATCTCTTGATGGGAAGATTGACAAATTGAAAGCAAGATTGGTGGCAAAATGTTTTACTCAAACATATGGTGAAGACTATTTAGAAACTTTTTCACCAGCAAGACTGGGCTCTGTTCCCAGCATCCTATCTATTGCACTAAATAAACACTTCCAAATATTCAAGCTAGATGTGAAAAATACCTTCCTTTAAGACGATATTAAAGAGGAAGTGTATACGATGCAACCCCCTAGATACTCCGTCGAGTGGGTGTATGTATGTTGACTTTGTAAGGCTATCTACGACCTGAAACAAAGCCCACGAGCCTGGTTTGAAAGACTTACTATTGAGATTGGTTATTTTGGATTTAAGGATGAAATCATCAGATTACCCAGTTTTCTTCATACGACGGACCAATGGAATTGTGATTTTGGCAGACTATGTTGATGATATGATTGTAACATGTGATGACCAAACAGGGATTGCATAGACCAAGGCCTTCTTCCAGAAGGTATTTGTTAAAAAACCTAGGTCAAATTCAATACTTCTTAGGAATAGATGTTATGTGTACAACAGAAGGGCCACATTTGTCTTAGAGAAAATAATGCATGGAGATTCTTATAGAGAGGCAAGTCTGCTTGGGTGCAAACCATCTAGTGTCCCTACAGAGGCATGCAAGCATACCACTTCCTTAGATCCCATTTTTGAGGATCATACACGTTACAAGAGTCTTGTAGGTAAACTGCTTTATCTCACTGTCACTACACCTGATATATCTTATGCGGTTAGCACATCTAACCAAAATATAGACAAAAACCATCCTACAGTCATTTGCAGGAAGTTCTCCTGATACTTCATTATCTTAAAGGGTCTCCAGGATGTGGTCTTTTATACAGAGCAAATGGTCATTCCAATATTATTGCAAATGCAGATGCAGACTATGCAAGCTCTCCAGATGACAAGCGATCTACTACAAGGTATACTATGTTTGTTGGATGAAATCTTGTTATCTAGCGTAGCAAGAAGAAGATCGTTGTATCTAGGTCAAGCACTGAAGCAAAATATAAAGCAATGGCTCAGGCTACAATTTCTTAGAAGGACCGTTTGATGATGGGTGAGAGAACAATGCCTTTCTTTCGTGGTTGTGATGGCACATGTAAGCGTTGTTTGGTAGAAGAGGAGAGTGTTAAGTGATGAATATGTGATTCATCACTCTAAAAGTTATAAATAGAGCTTCGTTCTCAAGCAATTAGCTGCATATTTCCTTTTATTGTCCATTATTCACATTCATGCATTTAGAAATAATATTCACATTTGAACATTCATATGTGCATTAAATAAGAAGCCAAATTCACTTGTTCATAACCACCTATATAATATCATATTACTCCTTCTCGTATTTATTTTATACTAACTCCAAATCCAATAAAACCAACTCTATAGTGTATATATTACTAACACTAACAAAGAAAAATATCAAAAAAATACTAACTTGTAAAATTGCCCAATAAAACCCGAGCCCTAGTTCGAGAATAAGAACCTTAAAATGCACATATCTCTCTCAAACAATGCATGATTTAGGTCTATTCACTTTTAAAGTAATATACATTTAAATATCTTCAAAATAATACAAATTTCATAAAAATCGGAGTTTGTATGTGAAACTTGGATTTTAGGCCCCTATTGTATATTGTACATATTGACCAAAATACCCTTTATTTTTATCTTTTTATTTTCTTAATTATAAAAAATAAAAAAATAGATTAAGTTGTAAATATTTCTTTCACATTTTATCTAATTTTATTTTGATTTTTCTCTTATTTAAAAAATGAAAAAATGCAAAAGATAAAAATGCGGTGTTTTATACCTATAAGATACGACCCAAAAATACTTTTCGACCCTTCACGAAAGTTATAGATCTCATTGAGACGAGAAACTTTCGTGTTGACCACTTTTTGATTTGATCCCTTTTGTTATTTATTTATTTTTTTATTTACATTTAATTTGTGATTTTTCTGGTAGTGACACGTTGCAGCTCCTGGAGTCACCACATGTCACCCATATTTTTTTATTTATTACTTCAATTATTATTTACTTAATTATTTTAATTATTATTATTTATTTTAAGTAAACAAATAGAGAGACTAGATGGGAGCAGTACTTCCATAAACTTTTCATTGGAGAAGGAAATAGAGAGATCACTTTGGGTGATCTAGCTAGTAGTGAAAGTTACTTGAATCGTGCATGCTATAGACGAATACAAAGAAAAGAAGTAGAGGAGGCTTTGAAGGTTATGAGACCTGGGAAAGGTGTTGGACCAGATGTCATCCCTGTAGAAGTATGGAAAGTTTTAGGTGAGCGTGGTTTGACTTGGCTTACGAATCTATTCAATGTTATTTGGCGAAATAAGAAAATGCCTGAAGATTGGAGGAGGAGTATCGTGGTGCCTCTTTATAAGAACAAAGGAGACATTCAAAATTGTTCAAATTACAGAAGTATCAAGCTGATGAGTACACTATGAAAATTTGGGAACGTGTGATCGAAAGAAGGTTGAGGCAAGTTTCCCAAGTAAAAGAAAACCAATTCGGATTCATACCAGGTCGCTCAACTATTGAAGCCATCCATTTGCTGAGGAGAACAATGGAGATTTATAGAGCTAAAAGGAAGGATCTCTATATGATCTTTATTGATTTGGAGAAGGCTTATGATTCCGTCCCACGAGAGATACTATGGAGAGTTTTGGAGAAGAGACAGTACCTGTCCTATACATTAATCTCATAAAGGATATGTATGATAGGGCTTTATCTTGTGTAGGACCCCGATGGGGAAGACTGACTATTTTGATATCAACATTGGTTTACATCAAGGTTCAGCTTTGAGTCCATTTCTTTTTACTTTGATTATGGACGAGTTGACAAGTCACATTCAGGATGAGTTACCTTGGTGTATGTTATTTGCTGATGATATTGTGTTGATTGACGAGACTAGAGATGGAGTAAATGAGAAGCTTGAGGTTTGGAGACATGCGTTGGAGACTAAAGGTTTTCGTATAAGTAGGGCTAAGACGGAATATATGGAATGCACCTTTGATCGAAGCAATGGTGAAGGAATCGAGGTGAAGATTGGTGACGATAACATTCAGAAGAGAGATTCTTTTTGATATCTGGGATCTATTTTGCAACATGATGGGGAAATTGATGGAGATGTTACTAATAGAATAAATGCAGGCTGGCTAAAGTGGAGAGGAGCCTCTGCTGTTCTTTGTGATAAGAAAATTCCTTTAAAAATTAAAGGAAAGTTTTACAAAGCAGCGGTGAGACCTGCTATGCTTTATGGTTCTGAATGTTGGCCTGTGAACCATAGACATGTGCAGAGAATGGCTGTAGCAGAAATGAAAATGCTAAGATGGATGTGTGGACATACACGTAAAGATCGGATTCGGAATGATGCAATCAGAAAGAAAGTTGGTGTAGCTCCGATCGAGGATAAGATGCGAGAAAACTGCTTAAGATGGTTTGATCATTTGCAAAGAAGGTCAACTGATGCACCGGTTAGGAGATGCGAGTGTTGGGATGTTGAGCCGGCTAAGAGAGGGCGAGGACGGCCCAAGAAGTGTTGGAAAGAGACTATACGAAGGGATCTTAGTTTTTTGGATACAAGTCCGAGATTGACCCAAGATAGATCTGAATGGAGGCGAAGAATCCATGTAGCCGACCCTACTTAATTGCGGGAAAAGGCTTTGTTGTTGTTGATTATTATTTATTTTAAGTATTTGCTTTAATAATTTTATTCTAATTATTATTATTATAAATTAAATTTGTTTCAACTTTTATTATTTTCGCCACATGGCATTAAACACCTATTTTTTTGGGTGTTCCCTTGCAAAGGAGGTTTGAGCAACGGCGTTTCTTGAACAGTTGACTTCTGGGTTTCCCTAGATGCCTTAGAAGAAGGGAGTAGTCTCATCAAGATTTGGGTGGCAACAATTCCTTGTGACTTGTGCGAATGGATTTATATTCTGGAATGAGCATATGTATATGAAGAATGTAATCGAGCATGCAAAAAGTCTATATATATTTGGATCTTTGTAACTGATTTACAGTGAATATATAGAAGGCTAAGGGCGGGCGTCTCCTCGACCTCTAACTCTTTTCTCCCTCAAAAAAACTATCTCAAAAGATGAAGCATGTGTTAAATATGTCAAACATGTTATCCTGCAATTTCATGTTTCAGGACCCAAATAACTGCCTTCTTCAATGGGGGCCTAGTAATCATCATCATGTAGATCTGCTACAAATTATTGCATCTTTCTTAATATATGGATAAGTCATAAACAAAGAACTGTTGCTAGATTCACGCAAAAAACTTAGAAATGTTGCTAGGTCCAGAATCAGATGTCCGTATTTTGTCCTTTCTTACCCAATTTGTGAAGTAAAATATAATTTGCTACACAGTATTTGAGATTTGAGAATTCAATGAATCACGTGCTCCACGATTGCTATAAGCATACCGATCACTTAGTTGGAAAAAAGGTACAATTCAGGAGAGGTTTCCATCAATTACATCTCGACAAATTACCAAGATTCCGCCTACAGGCAGTTCACCAATAAGAGAAACAAGAATTCATGAGCATCCTTGACAGTCACCTTACAGGGGAATGGAATAATAAAAATTTCGCAGGGACATTGGTCTAAAATGCATTGTCTATCAAGTGCATAGGCGTGGTTATAACCTCCACATAACTTGGGAATAAGAATCATAAAATACAAGTAAAATGCTAGGCCTACCTCATTTTTCATTTCACTGCCCATCATGAACAACCATAAAAAGTGCACATTGAGAATGTTATTTACATGTTCACAGAACAAGCTCATCTACATTGCAAAATGATCGAGTCTAAAATTGAATTATAATAATCATATGTTTGATTTTGGGTGGCAGAGTCTTGAAGTGACGATAAAAGTTCCCACCATATCCATGAAATATCTTAGAACTAGCAACAAAATGTCAAGAACAATTACGAAAAAATTAAGTCACTTAACTACGTTTCATATTCTAATCGATTTAAGATAAAAATTAACAGAGTAAAAAGGTACTTGCCATTCAACAAGCGAATGCGCATATCTCTTAAATTCATACGATGTAGATGACTGTCATTTTCAGATACAACGTGTGGATGCTCCTGTTCTCCTTCCAAGTCATTTAAGCATCTAATATATTTCTTTACGGTATGCCAATCAGCAGGCCCTAATTCTTCGTCATCTCCAAGATCACGAAAAGCATCCATTGCTTTATTTAGTAATTCATACCTTGTATAATTCAATATCCGGATCTGTCATTGGGTGCAGAGAAAAGATAAATCTCAAGCATACTTGTCAATACAAGTTTTTACTAACTGACCTCTTGCACAAAACTCAGATTAAACATGCAATAAGGGAAAAAAGGTCGTGGCAATGTTAAAATGGGCTTTTACATGAGCTCGAAACTTTCGTAATTACAACCATGAGAACTCCATATTTAAACTTGAGCGTTATATTAGAAATAAAAAGTTTTTTTCTGTCATTATAAAGTATGCCAATTCTGGCATTGCTCTTGAGCTTTGCACCTGATCTCTTACTAAGTTTCTAATGTGTCAGATTTTTTAAAATCAAATTTGATGTTATTATACCTCTCAACAAAATGGTGTTGCAAAGAGGTAAGTCAGGTAACGTAGACATATCTTCGCTGTCACCTGAACTCTCCTTGTTCAATCATGCTTTTAACTCCTATGGAAGATGATTTGTTTAGTATTTACTGCATGCTACTTAGCCGATCATATACCTTCATCAATGATTAATGAAGAAGTCCCTTAGTATGTCCTCTTTCTTGGACAAAGATCAGTTACTTTACCATGTGTTGTTGTTGTGTTGCATTTGACTACATTGTGACTCATGGGCAAAAGAAACCATAGTGTATATTTGTTGGGTATTCCATGATCTAGAAGAGGTATCAATGTTATGATTAAATTTATAGGAGGTTTCATGTGAGTGTCGATGTTACTTTCTTTTGGTCCTTTCATTTTTGCATGCCCATGGGATTCATGATGCTGAATCGTATTTTTCTAAAAAGATGTATTCTTACCTGCATTTTTGAGTCATGTGCCTCCTGTCACTAGATAAGTATCGACAGACCCTCTTCCTATTTGATAATCTCAATAGCATGAGAAATAAGCCTATATAGAATGTTAACGCATATACTAGTGTCTGTATCCCTTTGCTATTTTTATTTTCAGTTGTATGCATTATGTAATTTACCCATAGGCTACTCTCCAATATAAGAGAGCCTAGGGCTTATGGAATAAACAACTTGCTCATTTTTCCCAACATGCTATCAGAGCGACGGTCTTAGACCGGAGTTCTCGAAACCCTAACCCTAACCCTACCCCACCCGCCGGCCTCTCTCTCTCTCTCTATTCCCGATCGGCGCCACCCTCTCTTCCGCAGCAAGTGCAGCGGGCGCCGCCCTCCCTTCCACAACACGTGCGGCGGCGCTCCCCTCGCCTGCGCGAGCCCCTGCACGCGTGCGGGCCTCTCCGATCGGCTGTGCGCGCCTCCCATCTCCTGCGCATCACCATAGCGCTGTAGCACCCTCACAGTGCTCCTCTCCCTTGCGCACAGCCTGTGCTGCTGCGCTGTAGCATCTCCACGGTGCGCGTGAACTGCACCAATCCAACGTGCGACCAGTGCGCACTACAACGCACTACCAGTGTGTGCATCGCGCGCCAGTGCGCGAGTGACCGTGTGTTCTCCCGGTCGAGTTTGCGCGTACGCGTGTGCCTCCTGTACGTGTCCGCGTGCCTAGCCCTAAAGCACACAAAATCATCTTCATGGGTTTAGTTGCTTGAATTCTACACGTGTAACTAAACCCGTTTATGTCATTGTAGACAAATCTCATTCTCTATCAATCGGTCCAGTCTTCAGTTTTCAGTATGTCAGAAAGCAAGGCAGATATTCCATCGATTGGCGCCTTTCGTGGTCCAACGCCTATTGTAAAGATGGATGGTACCAACTATGAACTGTGGGCAATGCAGTTCATGAGCATGATGAAGTCAACGGGTAAGAAGCACATTCTTACCGAACCAGAGCCTGCTGAGAAGACTGGAACCAATGCCTCTTGGGAGGCCGATGACGCATACGCCAAAGTTTGGCTATCCGGTACGTTGGCAATTGAGATTGCCAATGACATTTTACATCAACCCACGACGAAGGATATGTGGGACATTCTGGCAACCACTTATTCACAAACGAAGAACGAGACAAAGATTCTGCAACTTCAGCATGATATCTTCACTATCAAGCATAATGGTCGCCCTCTACATGAAGGATATTGAAATTATCCTCAAGCGCATCACGGAAGCGTGATCGTCGTATCGGATACGACGAAGAACGACTAGTCGTACTAGTTGTTCGGTGCAGCGGAATTTAAAATTTTTAATCGATGAAACCACATGATCCGAGAACCATTCTCAGATCGTTTCATCTATAACCACAACAAGTATAATGTAATACCTCTTGAAGCGTGGTTGATCAAGTCTCTAAAGAAAGAGACCTCCCGTCTCAAGTCCGATCGTCGGCGAGACCGCTTGCGAGCGCGGGGATGAACCGCGTTGTCCTCGCAATCCAAGAAGATGATCCAAGCGTGGTTGCTCCTGATCTCGTCACACGAGATGAAACATCTTCTTCGTGAGAGGAATTCTCCAAGAAGACGGAGAACCGAAGAACGTCGAAGCAGCGGCGCGGTGGCGAAGGCGACGACGATTCTCTCCTCTAGGGTTTGGTAGTCGGCCACCAATTAGAGGGAGAGAGGGTAGACGTGTACCAAGAAAGTGAGAGAGAGAGAGAGAGCTCCAAATATTCATAGTGTAAAGAGAGCATGGTATGCCTCTCTATTTATAGGGTTTTGGGATCCATGGATCTCAATCCATGTGACATATAAAATCAATGGATGAGATTGATTTATCTCAATCCAATGGCTAAGATTGTTGTTGGTAAAACCAACAAATTTAGGTTAAAATATATTTGACAAAATCAAATATAAATTAGTCCTAAATCAAACCCAATAAATAAGGAGAGAATGTGCATGGAGATTTCATCTCCATGCACCTTCCATGTGGACGGCCACACATTCCTATTAGGAATGGTGTGCCGCCCACTATTTTCCATGGAGAGAGCAATCTCATGGAAATCCATGAGATTGCATATCTCCTTGAAAATATCCTTTATTTATTTCCAACAACTTTTGTTGGCTTTTATTCTTCAAAAATAATTCATAACTATATTTGAGAATATTGCAATCTTGCCATGGAAAAAATTGTGAATCATATTCACAAACCAAAACAACATATAATTTACATTGTCAATTAATTACACAATGTGTATCCAATAGACATAATAATTAATCAACACATATAAATTATAATTAGCTCTCTCTAATACATTATAAATCACATTTATAATATATTATGAATAATTGGATATTTCTATCCACATTATTCTTATCCATAATAATTAAATCACATTTAATTACATTGGATAATTTCTTCACACATCAATATGATTAAATCACATTTAATCATCATTTCTTCATTGCTTAGATCTTATGGAATTATTCTCGAACCATTCAAGAATAATGCAATCTCTCCGCAGATACTTGGAGATAAGGACAGGGCGGTTGTATTGTTCCACGTATAGTGACATGGATATTGAGATCATATCTCAAATCCAGATCGCGGGCCTCCCATAGATGCTTGATTAAATCAAGACCGTAAATCTAATCTTCTCATTGTATCTGAATCACATTCAGATCAATGTCCAACACTTGGACCAAGATCAGATCACTTCTCTACTGAGAGGAGTCACTAAATCCAGACCCGTTTCATCACTCCCTAGGAATGGAAGCGTCATGGTTATACAATCGTTTATGATCAAATCACCCTCAGGTATTCCCAATACCTGTACATCCTGCATACTGGAAGACTCAGACTAAACCCGAAGTATTGGATCAACTTTATACTGTCTACTTCATGGTTTTATCAGTAAGTTTCTCATTCGATCATTGGGAGTTGGTATCAATCATACACTTTCCAAAAGCGTATATTATACCTAGGTCTTGATCATATACTAAAAGTACATATCAAACCTACAAATTCAGTCAAGCTTCCAAAGCGAGACGACCATGCGCATGGAATTTGATTCTTCCCAATATCTCATGAGTGAGCTCATATCTTCCGGTTCAATAACTGAACCTGTATGATCCCTTTGAGAGATCGTATTACTCATATGCCCTTATATGCACACCAGCGCGCCGATGTATAGACCTTGGTTAGGTCATCAACCTATTGGTCTGCCAAATGTACATACTCAGACATATAGTAACACATCTGTCTCCGGTCAGAGGATGCGTGCCTATATCATGACAGCATAAGATATAGGACTTTGGTTATCTCGATCTCGTTAAGTCAACTCTTTGACCTAACTAATCTGACACCTCCGAATCTCTATTCCTATGCAGAGGACCTGCATCAAGAGGTCGGTCAGATATCAACCTTCAGAGATAGGATTGCCATCTCCTACTCAGGCTGGAGATCATCTCTTAATAATCATTTGACGGTGCTTGATGAGCCTCAATCTAACCCTTTAGATATTCATCCAAGCACCAGCCTCTATGATTCAATAGTTGAATCAACAACTATATGATTATTAAGATGGCCATGGTACATAACCCTAATTGTACTAAGGGACCTATTATGCAAATTATTCATTCATCATTTCAGATCAGGGAATGATATTTGCAATAACATTTATTGCATAATGGCTCGCCGTGGGCTCGCATTTCCAACACTACATT
The DNA here is from genome assembly GCA_037367405.1 of Ottelia alismoides. NCBI lineage: Eukaryota > Viridiplantae > Streptophyta > Magnoliopsida > Alismatales > Hydrocharitaceae > Ottelia > Ottelia alismoides. The sequence continues at coordinate 109,945 of JAZKJV010009703.1, forward strand.
CTCTCTATACATCACTGAGAGGGATGTTCGAGAAGCTCTACAGCTTCATGACCCTAACAACCACGCCATAACAACAGAAGACATATAGGAACGCGACTATGGTGGGTGTGTTCCTGGCTGCACTTGATCCAGAGTATGAGGCAACACGATTACAGATTTTGGCTGACTCTACTATTCCTCCCATGGAGGAAGCTTTTCATAGACTGAGTCGGATCACAGTTCCTTCCACAGCCTCGAGTCCGAATACTTCAGCCATGGCAGCCAACAGGGGTCGCGTATTTCATCACCAGGGCCGTGGACGTGGACCTCGTGGAAGAGGTGGCCGCACTAGGCCAACATGTACCTACTGTCACCGTGTTGGACACAATGAAGACACATGCTACTCGAAGCATGGATTTCCTGCATCCGCACGGGTTGCTGAGCAGATAGAGCCTCCATCTGCTGCTACTTTGGATCAACGGTTCGATGATCTAGTTGCCCGTCTGAGGGGCATTATTCCACCATCTGGTTCAGCGCCGACTACGGAGAGTCAATCTGATGCCGCTGCTTCTGCCTCTGCGTCTACCAGTGCTTCAGGTAATATACTTGCATTCACCAGTAGTAGATCAGATACATTACCATGGATTATGGACTCGGGCGCTACACATCACCTATGTGGTGACCGGAGTTTACTTACAGGATACACTCAGATTCCTCCAGGCCGAACAATAGTAATTGCCAATGGAACACATTCCCCCATCACTGGTCAGGGGGAGATTAGATTGACATCTTCTATGCAGCTCAAGAATGTGCTACATGCACCTGATTTTTCAATGAATTTGTTGTCAATTAGTCAGATTACGAAGGATCTACATTGTCGGGCAATTTTTGATCCATCTTCTTTGATTTTTCAGGACATCCATACGGGCAACGTGATTGGTCGTGGCTATGAGCAAGGAGGTCTCTACCGCCTGAATCAGACACCATTTGCTGGAACCTCATCCCTTCCCACTGGACAAGTATCTACTTTATTGTGGCATCTGCACTTTGGCCATATACCGCTTCAGAAGTTGAGTCACGTGTTACCTTATAGTCTTCCTCACACACCTATTCAATGTGAGGCGTGTCAGTTGGGAAAGCATCACAGGTCGTCCTTTCCCAGTCGTCCAGGTCAGAGTAGTACCTCCAAGTTCGAGTTATTTCATATTGATGTCTGGGGACCGAGTCGTGTACCTGATCATCAGGGACACAGATTTTATATAGTATTTGTGGATGATTTTTCTAGAGTGTCATGGGTGTTTTTGATGAAAAATAAGTCTGAAGCAGGAAATATCATTATCCATTTTCTGAATGAAATACAAAATGTTTTCTACACATCTGTGAAGTTTGGGAGAAGTGATAATGCCTTAGAATTGTGCACCAATGTTCTTGCCAATTATTACTCCTCAAAAGGGATTGTTCACCAAACATCTTGTGCTCATACATCTCAATAAAACGGCGTTGCTGAAAGGAAACACCGTCACCTTCTTGATGTCACAAGATCACTTCTTATACATAGTCATGTTCCCTACTCTTACTGGGGTGATGCAGTTCTCACTACATGTTACCTAATCAATCGTATGCCTTCTTCTGTCTTGAATGAACAAATTTCGTTTTCCCTCATCCATCCTGGGAAGGATCTGTTCACTCTTACTCCTCGTGCGTTTGGTTCGGTTGCCTTTGTCCATCAGTTGTCGCCTGGTACTGACAAGCTCTCTCCTAGGGCTGTCAAATGTGTTTTTGTTGGGTACTCCAGAACTCAAAAGGGGTACAAGTGTTTTGATCCCCTGCGTCGGCGGTATATGGTCAGTGCAGATGTTACATTTTTTGAATATGTTATGTATTTTTCAGCCTCGGGAGACAAGCAGCTACCACCTCTATCTATTGATGCCATATACATGACACCACCACCTCAAATGTCGTCATCAACACCACCACCACCACATATACCTGTCACACCACTACCGTTCAATTATACCCGCAGGCCTCCTCCCGCTCATAGTCATGACTCGTCTCCTAGCTCGCCAATGGTATGTAATAAAAATATTTCTATTGATGGATCTGACGACATTTCTGAGCAGGATATGTTGCAGGGGACAGATGAGGCTACAACAGATTTAGATGTTCCCATTGCTCTACGCAAATCGAAGAGGAGCTGTGTTACATATCCATTGTCAGCATCTGTGTCTTTTGAGATTATCTGGAGATTTCAGGACATTTGTGGTGGCACTGTCAGCTGTAGATATTCCACGGAGTCATCACGATGCTCTGTAGGATAGTAGATGACGGCTAGCAATGGAGGAAGAAATGGCGACACTTCAGTCCAGAGGAACTTGGAGTTTGGTTCCTATACCTCCAGATGTGAACTCGGTGAGCTGTAAGTGGGTGTTTACAGTAAAGCACAATGCAGACGGCTCTATTGATAGGTACAAGGCACGTCTTGTTGCATGTGGATTTACACAGACATACGAGGTGGATTACCTTGACACATTCTCGCCTGTGGCCCGTCATTCCACTCTCCAGATCTTGTTGTCCGTTGCAGTTGCTAGAGACTGGCCGCTCTATCAGCTGGACGTGAAGAATGCATTCTTATATGGAGATTTGCAGGAGGAAGTCTATATGCAACAGCCACCCGGTTTTGCTGTTGAGGGGGAGTGTTCTAAGGTATGTAGATTACATAAGGCTATCTATGGCCTTAAGCAGAGCCCCAGAGCATGGTTTCAGAAGCTCTGAGACCTCTTTAAGAAACAAGGATACAAACGCTCCAATGCTGATCATTCCTTGTTTATACAGAAGACTGCTAGAGGTATTATTGCAATTATGGTTTATGTAGATGATATCTTGATCACAGGAGATGATGGGCAGGGCATAAAGCAGGCGAAAGAAATGCTGGGAAGCGAATTTGTCACTAAAGATCTTGGTGTTCTTAGATATTTTCTGGGGCTGGAATTTGCTAGAAATCCATATGTGTTAGTAATGTCACAAAGGAAATACGTTACAGATCTGTTGAGTGAAACATGTATGCTTGGGTGTCGACCTGCTACGACACCAATGGATCCCAGCAAGAAGCTCTATGATGATGACACAGAGGAGGTGGACAGGAGAAGATACAAAGAACTGGTAGGCAAACTGTTGTATGTCACGATCACTAGACCAGATATATTATTTGCAGTGAGTCGTGTGAGCCAGTTCATGGAGCAACCACGCCAGATTCATATGGATGCAATACATATGATTCTTAGATATCTCAAATCATCTCCAGGTGCAGGTCTGCTATTCAAGAAAGGAAAGGGGATTTCTATCTCAGCATGTGCGGATGCAGACTATGCAGGATGTCCCAAGGACAGGAAGTCCACCTCAGGGTATGTCGTCTATGTTGGAGATGCCCTAGTCTCATGGAGAAGCAAGAAACATACGGTGGTAGCTAGATCTAGTGTTGAATCCGAATATAAGGCTATGGCCTAGGCTACTACAGAAATGATGTGGGTGAAAGATGTACATACAGACCTATGTTTAGATGTACCACTTCCTATGAACTTGGAATGTGATAATCAGGCAGCCTTGTTCATTGCAAACAACCTAGCATTCCATGAGCGGACCAAGCACATTGAGGTTGACTGTCACTTCATACGTGACATGATTCAGAAGGGGTTCATTGCTACGTCTCATGTTACCTCAGAGAACCAGACTGCGGATATATTCACCAAAGCATTACTACGAGGCCCATTCCAGAAGTGTGCGTCCAAGCCGAGCATGATTGATATCTATGCTCCATCTTGAGGAGGAGTGTTAACGCATATAGTAGTGTTTGTATCCCTTTGCTATTTTTATTTTCAGTTGTATGCATTATGTAATTTACCCATAGGCTACTCTTCTATATAAGAGAGCCTAGGGCTTATGGAATAAACAACTTGCTCATTTTTCCCAACATAGAACAATCGCTCTGCATAGCTGCATGCCAAATCTACTAAGCCAATGGTAAATATTGAACACTAGAGATAACCTCATGGTTCTAGTAGCCATGTTGCTTTGTAGGACTCAGGTTCTTATCAAGATGAGATTGCAGCAGGTCCCTCATATACGACATTGATAAACCTGTAGCATAGTTCAAAAGAAATGTCTACTCTACAGTCTAGAGGCACTTGGACACAACGTTCAGGAAAGCAATATACATATGCGTTCGGGCAGGTAACTGAATAGTGATTGAGAGGTATGTGAGGCCATATGCTGGTGATACATGGTTCTCTAATTTAAATTTAAATATACATAAATGCCTAGAAATATCATAGTTGAATTAAAATTATGTGATAAAAGTGGAGTATAAAAGATCTAAGAGAAAGACTTTCATGTAGAGCTCAAAACAATCTCTATCTATCAATAAAAAAGTTAGCACACACAATAGTTGACAATAACCAATATGTAAATATCAAACACAAAAAATAAACACAAATAACATTAGCAACATATCAAGTAGATAGCAAAGATAATAAAAAATATTCAAGCAATGGAGAAATCTCATGTACGTTATAACCAGATAAATGTTCAATCCGATAGAACATCATGATCTGGATCTGGTGGGATACGACTATGATTACATGCACATAGCAAGGCATATGCAAGCCACATATGTGCAAAGAACACATAATGTGCCAATTAAGGAATTCAGTTCAGTCCTTAAGCTATATAGCCAGTGCAGTTGATTTCCTGAACACAACCTCGACCATTGTTTTGTGGTCATAATGATGCAATAGTAGTTTACTGCAAAAGGGTACTCACTATGAAGACAAAGCATACCGTAGCATGGAACACTACAAGTCTAGAGTGGTAGATAAAGGGTTTACCCAAACCTACGATGTTGACTACCATGATACATTTTCTCAATTAGCTAGATATATGTCTCTTCAGATGCCCCTTGTCATAAAAGTAATATATAGTCTCAATGTGAAAAATGCTTCTTGTGCAATGATTCTTGAGAAGAAGTCTACATGCAACAACCACCTGAGTTCGTTGCAGAGGAGTTTCAAAATTTGTGTAAACTTTAACAGAGCTATCTGTTGGACATGCGAGCCCACGGCGAGCCATTATGCAATAAATGTTATTGCGAATATCAGTCCCTGATCTGAAATGAAGAATGAATAATTTGCATAATAGGTCCCTTAGTACAATTAGGGTTATGTACCATGGCCATCTTAATGATCATACAGCTGTTGATTCAATAATTGAATCATAAAGGCTGGCGCTTGGATGAATATCTAAAGAGTTAGATTGAGGATTCATCAAGCACCGTCAAATGATTGTTAAGAGATGATCTCCAGCCTGAGGAGGAGATGGCAATCCTTATCTCTAAAGGCTGATATCTGACCGACCTCTTGATGCAGGTCCTCTGCATAGGAATAGAGATTCGGAGATGTCAGATTAGTTAGGTCAAAGAGTTGACCTAACCAGATCGAGATAACCAAAGTCCTATATCGTATGCTGTCACGATACAGGTATGCATCCTCTGACCGGAGACAAATGTGTTACTATATGTTTGACTTTGTACATTTGGCAGACCAATAGGTTGATGACCTAACCAAGGTCTATACACCGGCGCGCTGGTGTGCACATAAGGGCATATGAGTAATACGATCTCTCAAAGGAATCATACAGGTTCAGTCACTGAACCGGAAGACATGAGCTCACACATGAGATATTGGGAAGAATAAAATTCCGTGCGCACGGTCATCTCGCTTTGGAAGCTTGACTGAATTTGTAGGTTTGATATATACTTTTGGAAAGTATATGATCAAGACCTAGGTATGATATATGCTTTTGGAAAGTATATGATCGATACCGACTCCCAATGATCAAATGAGAAACTTACTGATAAAACCATGAAGTAGACAATATAAAGTTGATCCAATACTTCAGGTTTATTCTGAGTCTTCCAATATGCAGGATGTACAGGTATTGGGAATACCTGAGGGTGATGTGATCATAAACGATTGTATCACCATGACGCTTCCATTCCTAGGGAGTGATGAAACGGGTTTGGATTTTAGTGACTCCTCTCGGTAGAGAAGTAATCTGATCTTAGTCCAAATGTTGGACATTGATCTGAATGTGATTCAGATGCAATGATAAGATTAGATTTGCGGTCTTGATTTAATCTTAGCTGTAAGGAAATAGTGGCCAGCCCATCTATATGAAAACCCTTCCAAAATTCCTCCACGATATCTTGAAATCCCTCTTCCATTAGCCATGAATACTCGAATTTGAAAAAGAACCTTGGTCTGACCACTTCACCAGAAAGTCCAGAAGAAGATGTATAAGGTCTGAATAAAAATGTGGTAACTCCCTCGTTAAGGGAACATCCGTTAGGCCTCTACTGACCATGGCATCATATTTCAATGAAATCCACTGAATTTCTCTGAAATTTCTATTTCTCTTTTCCAGGATTTAAACGGAATATCATCGAAATGTCAACAAAAATACATCAATTGCATGTCGTTTCTACGAAACAACAAAAATTAGAGAATCTACCCTTCACTTTCATCAAAATTTGCATATATTAATGGATTTTAACTTATTTATTCATGGATATGCTGAGTTATTAGAGTGTTCTACATTATTTGAAGAAGTTTCTTTAGTTAGTTTCTAAATTTTAGATCTAAATTCAAACCTTGTATCAAGATTTAAGAATTAAACTCAAGTTTTAACTGAAGAACTTTAGGGTTGTTTGGTTGCAGGGTTGGGCAGGGTTGGCCCAACCCTGGTTACTATTCACAAGGGTACTTCCTCCTCACAGATTACTATTCACCCATCCCAACCCATCCAAACCCAATCCAGTCCAACACAGTAACCATACAGGCCCTTATTGTTTTGTTCGTTCTTTATTTTATTATATATATTTTGATTAGTAGTTATCATATATGTCACCTCATTCTTAATAATGAGGTGACTATCATGGTTTTTCTTCCAGGTTAGCATACAATTTTGTATTTAAGCAACTTGTTGCTCTACATATCAACATGTGTGATGATTATGACGATAATAATTCTTCAAAACTTATATTTAGAATTCAATTTACAAATAAGTATGGAATTCTATTTTATTTATTGACTTGGGAATATTAACAACCTTAGTTGTTGGAAAAAAGTCAATTTTAAAGTCATTTTCAAGATTTTTGATGATTTCACGAAAACTATCTGAAATTTCTCTTATGGGACTTGAAGAGGATTTACTTGCTCGTGAGGAGTACATGTGGTTGTGCGAGGGCTAGGTTGTTAGCAACCTTCCAAATCTTGGGATTGTAAGTATTTACCAACTATCCGGTTGGATATAAATTGTACTTGTGAATGCTACGGAGTTTCTTGATACTAATTGATTTGTTTGTAGTTTATATAACATATATTTTATGTTCACAAGATATAGAATGCATCTATTAGACATACATGTTACAAATGATTTGTGTTTGTGTGTATGTGTGTCGTATTTTACTTCTAAAATCAAATATTTTGTTTATATACACGTTCTACACTATCCTTCGGATCTTCAATTTCTTATATAAGATATCATTTTGATAGTAAACTTTATTGGCCTATGTTTTTCTCTGTTATTATTGCATGTATCACAAATCTCTTCATATTCAAGAGGTGAAACTAATGGCTTATAATTTTAGTTCCAAATTGATTTTTAGTAGTATACTACATTTTTTACCGTTAGAGCATGTGGATGAAAATTTCGTAACATACCCTGTTAATATCTTACTATTAATAAAAAAATTGTGTATTTCCAACTCATTTATTGAGTTAAAGAATAATAGAAATCTTATAGAAAATATGATTTTTCAAGTAATTTTTCCCAATTTTGGCTATTTTCACCGAATTCCATTGAATTTCTCTTTCCATGCTTTACTAAAATGAAATCGAAATTCGACATTTAAGACAATGCTACCGACACCAAAAGTTTATCAACGATGATCTCGATCTGGAGTTCCTATACATATAGTGACATCCTGCGACATCACTAATCTCCAATTGGAGTTCGATAATCAGAAAGATTGTTCAGTTGGACTAGCATTTGGGCCACCTCTCAGTCAGGGTCTATTCTCGGAATGTGATGTCAAATTAAAATCTCCTTTTATGATCCAAGCATTCAACTGGAATTTTCCAGGGATTAGGCGTAGATCCACCAATAGCTAACATAGCGAGACCTGCGAGTAAAGACACGTGGCAAAAACCGAGTCAAGATGGGTAGTGGTCCAGGGACAACAACATGACAGGTGTCGGTACTGGATGTGGTGGCAGAGGTGGTGGTGGTGAGGGGGTGATGGACGTGGTAGAGTAGGTGTAGGAAGTGGTAGAGTTGTAGGAGGTGGAGGCATGTAGACCTCCTTATCAGAGTCAGATGACGCCAGTCTGTCACCTGTAGGAGAGAAATACCTAACAGACTTAAAGAATGTAACATCAACACCAACAAAGTATTTCCGACGAAGCAGATCAAAGCAACAATACCCTTTCTAGGTACGAGAGTAGCCAACAAAGACATACTTGACATCTCAGGGGGAGAGTGTGTCATGACCAAGTGAAAGATTGTGAACAAAGGCCACATATCCAAACATAAGGGGTGTAAGGGAGAACAAATCCTTCTCGGAAAATGCAATCGAGAAAGGAACATTTCTCCCAAACTAAAGGATGACATACGATTCACTAAGTAGCAGGCAGTAAGAACTGCATCACCCTAATAAGAGTGAGGAGCACGACTCTGGATCAGAAGGGTTCTAGTCGCATCGAGTAAATGACAATGTTTGCGCTCGGTAATATCGTTTTGTTAAGATGTATATGCACACGAGGTCCGGTGTACAATGCCAAGTGATATTAGAAACTTAGATAGTTGTAAAGTGCAAAATTCTACAGCATTATCAGAACCCAAATACTTGACAATAACAGAAAAAATATTCTTTATCTCATTAATATATGATTTAATGATAGACCCAGCCTTAGACTTATTCTTTAATAAGAAAACCCAAGAAAGTCTAGAATAGCCATCAACATCACCTATATAAAAACGGTATCCCTGGTAATCAGGGACACGACTCAGACCCAAGATATCTAAGTGAAGGAGCACATACAACTGAGAACTGCTCCGACTTTGACGAAATGAAAACGAAGAACGGTGATGCTTCCCAAGCTTGGAAGCCTCGCACTGAAAGGAAGATTACGTGGAGATGTGTGGGAGGACATGACACAACTTCTGCAGAGGAAGGTGGCCAAAACGAAGGTGCAAAAAGTAGAGTGATATTGGTCTAGTAGGAATAGTTGAGGGACCATCATGAGAAGCTTGGATCAATCTGTAGAGCTCCCGCTACTCACGGTCACATCTAATCACCCTGCTCGTGAGCGTGTCCTGAAACAGAAGAGAAAAAGGGGTCAAAATGGCACAACAACGCAGACCCTTTGTAATATGACTAATAGAAAGCAAGTTCGTCTGAAAATTAGGAGCATATAAAACATTCTGCAGGTGCATGGATGGTGTCAATTGCACCTCCCCATGTCCTGTGATGGGTAAGTGAACCCCATTTGCAATAACGATCCATCTACAATGGGATATAGACATGTAAGACCTGAACGAGGCTCTGTCTCCACATATATGGTGAGAAGCACTAGAGTCCACGGTCCACTCCATCATATCTGCACTACTACAATCAATAAAAGCATATGCGATACCTGAGGAGCTCGAAGAGGCTCTAGTTGTAGCTGCAGTATTTGTGGATCCTGTAGTAGTAGTGCCAGACATTGTAGTCATGATCTCCAGTTTACAAGAGTCAATGTCATCAAGTCGTGGATTTGCTTGAGGAGTTGTGGTGTCTTAAGGCTCAATGCGGGGTATTCATGTTTTTGATAGCATGTATCCTCAATGTCATGGATGAAGACAATAGGTGCAAGGATCACGCTGACGTCCACCACCTCTAGCACAGGGAATACATCCTCTTAACTGAGTAGAACCTCCTCTGTTGCGAGAAGCAACCATTGTTGAGGAAGGTTGTGTGGTGGCAACATGTGGAATAATAAGCCTACTGAGATGACTATAAGCCTCCTCCACGGGAGGTATGGTCGCCTCAGAAAGGAATTGTGCTCGTGCCGCCTTATACTCTAGGTCAAGCGTAACTAAGAAAACTCCAACCATCATGGAGTTTCTGTATGCCATTTGTTGCTCTGTGGAGGTCGTAATCGACATATAGTTGTGAAGCTTCATGAACAAGTTACGAAGCGAGGAGTAGAACGTACACAGTGGACGACCATTCTGTTTTGCATGTTGTATGTCAAACTAAAGCTGAAGAATCTTGGCCTTGTTCTTTTCTTGGGCATAATCAGTAGATGCCAGAATATCTCGCATCACCTTGGTGTTGGAGTGGTTAATAATATCATTGGCTATCTCTGTAATGAGCGTCTCAGAGAGCTAAATACGCGCGTACACGACATCTTGCTTCCATGAAGCATTGTCCTCAGTCTTGTCTGTTGACTCTGGCTTTGTCAGAATGTGCTTCTTGTTGTTGCAATGCATGAGGGTCAAAAACTGCATAGGACACAACTCATAGTAGGTCCCATCCATCTTCATGATGGGAGCCGAGCCCTTGAAGGGACCAGACGAAGAGAAGGCATCACCTTGTTTTCTGACATGATGAAAGAAGACTGAAAAACGAAACTCGACTGGGGAAGTAGACCGAATCTAGCAAATCTACACGATCATATGAAGGATATGTATAGACTCATACAACTATCCTCGTTACTCCTCAAGTCGCGCTAGGACCGAAAAACGAGATTTGTAGGTCTGAAATCTTGTTTTCTGGTCAAAATCAGACCGCTTCAGACTGCAGCTCATGAATGCTTCTGTAAGGGTCGGTGGCATGCGTGAGGGCTGGGAGGGCCCTTACAGATGGTTGGGGACGCTACGCAGCGGCATGCGCGGAGGGGAAAGAAGCGCTTGTGACGGCATCCCCACCGAGAAAGGAAGAGGGGTGGTAGGGACGGCCCCACGGAAAGAGAGGGAGAGGCAGCGACGATCCTGGGGAGAGGGGGGGTCGGCGGGTGAGGTCTAAGGTACGGTGGGGTACGAGAACTCCGGTCTAGGACTAACATTCTACTACCATGTAGAGAGAAATGTTTAAATTGTTTATTCAGGAAGCCCTAGGGTTCTCTTATATAGGAGAGTAACATGTTGGGCAAATTACACAAAGAAGGCAAAGAGAATAAATAATACATAGACATGAAAGATAACTAATATCTCATCATACACCAATGTCGTGATTGTAGCAGAGGAGTGCTTTGTTGGTCAAATGTTTGAATTAGTGCAGATGGTGGGCAGAATGACATTTCGACTTCATTTGGTCGAATGCTTGCCACCACCATCTGTTCCAGGATATTGTGCATGCTTTGGTTTCCGTATGCATGAATACCAGAAGGAGGATCTGTTTGACCAAATGCATGTATACTCTAACTTGATCGGGGATACGCATACCTTGGTGACAGATCCTAGTGGACCATATCTTCCTTTCTAACTTTAATTCGGGATACGGCTCTGGCTCTTGTTAGGATAGTCTCATGTTGTTCCACTGAATACAAATTTTTGTAGCAGTTCGATGGAGATCATGATTTCTCCCTCAAGGAATCCTAAACTTGTTACTGTGAGGTTCAAAGTGTGAATGAAAAATGTGCTTTTAACCCTCATGGTCCAATGCCTCTTGTACTTGTGATCTGCAAGGCCGATCTTTTGAAGGTGTTTGTACGATTATTGGGTCATTGGTTACATATAGCAAGAGCATAACTAGTAGAGGTGAGTGAAGATGATGATGGCGTGGTTATACAAACAATTAAAGGCTATGAAGTGAGTTGTGACCCTGAGAGGATTGTGGACTACGAGAAGAAGCTAGAAAAGCGAGGTGCGCTAGCAAGCTGCGTGTAGGAGGTGCTATTGGGGGCATCGTCGATTGTTTCCCGGTGAAGATTATTTCGTTGAATGTCCGAGCGTCAGTCGGTCGGCATAAGGAGAGCGGTAGGGCTACTTGTATAGAATAAAAGGTACATTTTGTGTGTTTACATGGGACGAAGTAGAGATTTGGGACACACTTAACTATCATGAGGTGGTTGGGTCTTGATTTACAGGGTAAAGAGCGACGTCATCCATATTTGCCTCGGTGGCATGCCTATTGGTTGGAATGGTGATTTAATGGAGTTTGTGGATTCAGTATGTGTTAGAAAATAGAGAATGCGGAAGCGGAATGATAAATAGAGCATAGAAATAGAAATATAAAGCACGAAAGACAAGATTTTAACGTGGAACCCTACTCCCTAAGGAGCAGGATGAAACTACGGGAGAAGTCCTCAAAGGGGCGGATATTGCATTCTTTTTTCTCATCTGAATACATGGGTGTGGGGCTCCTTATATAGCACCCACTCTCCAAACTGGGAGATGTGGGACTAGCAATTGGATGGGGTAAATGGATCCTGGAGGTATCCATTTACCCATCTACATCATAATAGGCGCGTAACCAAATACTCCAACACTTCTCCTCAAGCTGGAGCATGCAATGCTCAACTTGGACAAAAAGAAAGAAACTCATCTCACAATACATGACACTACGGATAATATCAACTCAACACGGACAACTGTCGGCTGTTGTCGAGGACATTGCTTCTCGTGTCGTGTAGGTGAGGAGGACGAACATGCTGGAGTGTGAGTCAAATGAATCTCCTCGTCGGAGAGCATGTGCTCCGAATTGCGTCTGTTAGAGTCACTGCAACTGGAAATGAGTCTCCTCATCGGAGTACTCTGGCCCGGCACAACAATGTGGACAACTGCTCCATCTCTGAAAAGGGTCGTGTGGAGAAGAGGAAGGAATGAGATGTCTATTACATAGGGCTAGGGTCTCTTATATAGAGAGAAAACCCTAGAGAGTACAAGAGTAAAAATACATAAATACCCCGAGGGGTTACAGAACTCGAAGAGTTAAAGGTTACGGAACCCGAAGGATTAAGGGTTACGGCTTGGAACCCGAAAGTTTACAAATATAATTGTGATATAATAATTCTAACACTCCCCCTCAAGTTGGAGCATATCTGTCGATCATGCCCAACTTGTATACTAAGTACATTAGACGCTTCCTTGGAAGAGCTTTTGTGAAGATGTTTGCAAGTTGAAGTTCAGTGGAGATGTGTGGAGTGCAGATTCGTCCTTCTCGTACTGCCTCACGAATAAAATGGCAATCAACTTCAATGTGTTTTGTCCTCTCATGGAAAACTGGATTGGTGGCGATGTATGTGGCAGACTTGTTGTCGCAGTATAAGGGTACATGAGTGGCGACTGACATGGCAAGTTCTGTTAAGAAAGAAATAAGCCATGTGATTTCACATGTGGCCTGAGCCATTGCCATGTATTCTGCTTCCGCACTAGATCTGGATACTACTGTCTGCTTCTTGCTTCGCCAAGTGACAAGGTTATCCCCAACAAACATGGCGTATCCTGTAGTGGATCGGCGGTCCTCAGGAGAGCTAGCATAGTCAGAATCCGTATAGGCAGAGATATTAGTGTGTCCATTCACCCCATAGAAAAGTCCACGTCCGGGAGATTCCTTCAAATATCGAAGGATCAAAAGAACATCCTGCCAGTGACTGTAAAGAGGCTTCTCCATATATTGACTGGCTCTGCTCACAGCATATGATATATCCGGCCTCGTAGCAGTGAGATAGAGTAATTTTCCCACTAAGCTTCTATATCGTGTTGCATCCTCAAATGCTGGATCAGTAGATGCTGAATATTTTCTCAGTTCTGTAGGGATACCAGATGGCTTGCATCCAAGAAGTCCTGCCTCAGTCAGAATATCGAGGCAATACTTTCTCTGTGAAAGATGGAGCCCCTTTGTAGTGCGTATTACTTCGATGCCAAGAAAATAACGAAGTTGGCCGAGATCTTTCGTGATAAAGACCTTCTTGAGGAAGGCCTTGGTCTCCTAAATACCATCTACATCATCTCCTGTGATAACCATATCATCAACATAGACAGCAAGGATAATCGTACTAGTAGACCGTCGTCTAACAAAGACAGAGTAGTCAGATGTTGTCCTCTGAAAACCAAGTGTGTTGATCTCCGTAGTGAGCCTGTCAAACCATGCCCTTGGGCTCTGCTTCAGGCCATAAATGGCCTTACCTAGTCGACATACATGCTCCCCCTCGACTGCATACCCCGGCGGTTGCATCATGTAGACCTCCTCCTCAAGATCACCATAAAGAAAGGCATTCTTCACATCAAGTTGATAAATGGGCCAAGCCTTGTTGGCAGCAACAGAAAGAATGGTACGTATCGACCCCATTCTGGCAACAGGCGAGAAGGTTTCAAAATAATCAACTCCAAAGGTTTGTGTAAAACCTTTTGCAACAAGTTTGGCTTTCAACCTGTCAATAGAACCATCAGGCGACTGTTTGGTCGTGAAGACCCATCGACATGCCACAGGGCGAACTCCCGAGGGGCACGGCACAAGATCCCACGTACTCCAGGAGGTAAGTGCATCCATCTTCTCATCCATGGCATGTCGCCAACTTTGATCTTGCATTGCACTGAAATGATCTCTTGGAACGGTAATAGCATTAAGAGCATCTGTAAATCTCTTGTCACAGCTAGATAAACCATCTGTAGAAGTAAAATGTGACATGGGGTAGTACGTACATTTCCTTTTTTGCTTGCGTAGAGCTATAGGAAGTTCCCCAGGTACATCCGGGACAACAGTGGTGGGAGCACTTGAAGTGGTCATATCATCCTGCATAAAAGGGACAGACAAAGGTACAGACACTGGTGTAGGAGGTATAGAGGTATGCTGGCAAGTATAGACGATTGGTGGAGGAGGGAGGTCCAGAGGAATGTCACATACAGACTGTGTGAAATAACTTGTTTGCTCAAAGAAAGTGACATCAGCAGATACATAGTATCGACGTCCAACAAGATCATAGCAGCGATAGCCTTTCTGGGTACGAGAGTACCCAAAAAAGACGCATTTGATGGCACGAGAGGATAATTTGTCAGCTGCATGAAAGTTATGAACAAAGGCAATACGAGCAAAAATTCGCAGAGGTATGGGAAAAGGAGACTCGGTAGCATAAAGTAAGGAAAATGGAGTTGCCCCTTTGAGAACTGATGAAGGAACACAGTTGATGAGATACACTGCAGTAAGGATAGCATCTCTCCAATATTGTTTAGGAACATTCATTTGACTAAGAAGAGATCTGGCAACATTTAGCAAGTGTCGGAGTTTCCTCTCAGCTATACCATTCTGTTGTGAGGTATATGGACATGATGTTTGGTGAACAGTTCCCTGGGATGTAAAGAAAGAGGTCAAGTCATGTTGGGTTAACTCAAGAGCATTGACGGTACGAATGATCTTAACAATGCTAGAAAAGTAAGTTTTAACACATTGAAAGAAATTTCTGACAATCTGATTAATCTCCGAACGCTCCTTTATTAGATAGACCCAAGAAGATCGACTATAATCATTAACGAAAACTATAAAGTAGCGATGACCACTTAATGTGCGGATCGGACAAGGTCCCCAAACATCAGAATGAACAAGATGAAAAGCAACAGTACTACGAGACTCAGTACGGACAGGAAACAAAGTTCTATGGTGTTTCCCGAACTCACATGCCTCGCACTGAAAGGGCTTCAGAGCAGAGAGTTCAGGAAACATCATGGAGATGGCCTTGGCAGAGGGATGTCCAAGGCGTCGATGCCATAGGAGCGGATCTTCGGAGATAGATGCAACACCAACAAAATTGGAGTCTGAGGGTATGTCAAGGTAATATAGGCCGTTCTTCTCATGACCCCCACCAAAAATCTGCCTCGTCCGAATGTCCTGAAAATAACAACAAGACTCATCAAATATCACACGACAATGAAGCTCAACACAAACCTTGTGAACTGACAACAAGCTAAGAGGAAAATCATGAGCACAGTGAACCCCCGAAAGTCGGAGTTTGGAAGAGAATTCCATAGTTCTGACACTAGTAATATGTGATTGAGTCCCATTAGCAACTCGAACTGACTTCACAGAGGTAGATGGTATGGAAGATGTGAGTAGACTACTTTCTCCAGTGAGATGAGTAGAGGCGCCGGAATCAATAATCCAAGCTGGAGTAGAAGTGATAGCAGAGTTGGCTATGGTACCTGAAGGAGTGGCCAGAGCAGCAGTTGTAGTGTTACTAGTGGTGGTAGGCCCTGGAGTCTGAAGGATCTGCATTAGGCGGGAGTAATCTACATCATTAAGATGAACAGTCTTGCCACTGGAGGTAGGCGATGCTTCTTCTACATCATAGGCATCCTCATAAGCATTATTGGCGTGATAAGAAGGTACGCCAAACTTCTGCCAGCAACGTTCAGCCGGGTGGTTCCACCTACCACAGTGAGTGCATGGGGCAATAGATTCTCGCCCACGACCACGACCAAAGTCACGACCTCGTCCAGATTCCCGTCCACGACCACGACTTGGATCGCGACCGCGTCCTCCTCGCAAGCCGTATCTGCCTCCTCGCCCAGATGAGGTGATGTGTGCAAAGTTCTCTGTTGAAGGTAAGACAGGAGGTCGGGCAACGGATGTCTCGAGCTCCTCAAGTCGGCCAAAGATGGCCTTCATTGTTGGCAGTGTGTCTGATATAAGAAATTGCTCCTTCGCTGCATGGTACCTAGAATGCAGGTCATCAAGGAAGCGGTATACCTGCCAGTCAGAACGCTCTTGTATCTGTTTGGTGCAACATGAGGGCTGGAATATTGCAAGCTCCTCACACAGACTGGAGAGATGCCTGTAGTACTCGATGAGGGTGGAATCACCCTGAGATGCCGACCATATTCGCCTGTAAATATCTGCAAGGCGTGACTTCATCTTCTTTTGGGAGTATGTTTGCTCGAGATCCTCCCACATTTCCTTGGCCGTATTTTTGTAAAGAAGATTTGAGGCAATATGAGCCTCAACACTGTTGGTCATCCAGTTGATAACCAAATAGTTATCAGTTTGCCAGTTGTCGTACTCTTTGTCCTTTTCATCTAAAGGATCTTTAGTCAAAATGTAAAGTTTCCTCTGACCACCAATGAATACCATAAAAGAACGAGACCAGAGCACGTAATTTTCTGTACCCTTGAGTTTGATAGTAGTGCCTTGTGCCATAATATTTGTGGCCAAGGACTTTGTCTCGGTAGAAGAAGACGCCATGGTGGTCTTAAAATAGAAAGACAATCCTGTGATCAACTAAGGATGCATATAAGAGCTAAAAAAATACCCTAAAACTCATGTTTGCCCTTGACGAAGGGTTGAAAACCCCAATGGACAACATATCTGAATTCTTGGAAGCGATCCGTGATGAGTTTTGGATCTGCAAAGAGTCCTACGGTACCCGTGGAGGGTAGCTGTGGGGCTGACGACCTTCGTAGGAGGTCCTGAAAGCATCGGGTAGCGCTAGCGGGAGGGCTGCTGCACTAGAGGCGATTGGAGGGCCTTGCGCGGGGCCCTAATTCAGGGAAGAGGGCCCCGTACAGGCTTTTGCGAGGCTTGAAGGTGGCGGTGGGGATTTTAGATCAGAACCCTGGTCTAGGACCGTTGCTCTGATACCATGTGGAGAAGAGGAAGGAATGAGATGTCTATTCCATAGGGCTAGGGTCTCTTATATAGAGAGAAAACCCTAGAGAGTACAAGAGTAAAAATACATAAATACCCCCGAGGGGTTACGGAACTCGAAGAGTTAAAGGTTACGTAACCCGAAGGGTTAAGGGTTACAGAACCCGAAAGGTTACAAATATAATTGTAATATAATAATTCTAACAGGTCGAACTGAAAAAGGTCGTGAAAGTGCAATCCTCGTCGGAGTCAACGGTCGCTGGAGAATGGAGTCTGAAAGAAGTCTCCTCATCGGAGATCTGGGTCTCTCCCATCTGGCACAGAGAATGGTACTCTACTCTGGAGTCCCTATGAAACCACATGAATACCCTTGCCAACATGGTATATGGAATGGTCCTCTACTATGGAGTCCCTATGTCTCACATGAAAACTCTGGCCGACAACAACAAGAATGATGGGGACAACAAACAATGATGGCAAACAAATGCAAATCTAAAAAATCGACCGCATACATGTGCGTGTTTGAAACTAAGTCTCTCTTTGGAGAACTCGAAAAATGAGCCACTCAAACATGGAGTGCCTCGAACTTGGACTCTGACCAATCTGAATGTCGAGTTTGAAACTGGAATCTGTAGAGTTTGAAAAACTAGCTTGGTCTTTAATCTGGAGTCCGGAAAATGGGGATCTGACTCGGACCTGTAACTCTAAAGAGTACTCCCCATTTCTCTCATACCGGTCGAAATGACAACATTGACCAAGTTGGGAGAAGACAAGATAATGTGGAATATCATAGATCAAATAAACCGATTGCATTATTTTTTTCGGTTTTTTCTTGAATAATCTCAAATATTTTTTTTGAAATCATTTTTTGAGCCATTAAATCTCTCTTTTTTAATGGCTTTCCTTTTTTCGTCGTGTATGCACCTTTGTTTTTACAAAAAAGGATTTTTTATTTCCGGGAGCAACCCTTTTTTCTTTTTTTTCGGCTTGCATCTTTCTTCTCTTTTTTTAAATAGGCTATCCCTCCCTTTTTTATGTTTCATGGCCTCTCTTCTTTTTTTCACCTCCTTTTTTTAATGCAAACAACCATCTGGGCTTTACAATAAAAAGTACATTAATTAATAATCACAAATACTTAAGGTTCCCAGGGGGAACCCTCCCTGCAATGATGCACGAAGCCTGCGATTTGGGGTTTCTCCCGCGCCTCGCCTCCTGAAGAAGTTGCCGCCGTTGGAGATGAGGGAGGAGGGGCGGCCCCAGATGACTTGAAGCAGGAAGGGCTAGATCGGCACTCCGCCTCATCTCCCGGAGAACGCGCGAAGGGGTATCCCTCCACTTGAAGTCTTTTGAAGGTGCCGCGAGGAGTTGAGGTCGGGCTTTGCACCACCAACTGGGCTGCATCGTACCGCCATGAGGCGTGATCCAGAGGGAGAAGCCTCGCTCCGCCTGCGAGAGGGAGGAGACATGGGATTGGTGCCGCTGCTGAGTGCCTTCGCCTGCTGGAGTTTGAGTTCCAGAGGTCCCACTGAGACCCACCATGGAGATATGGGTGGCGCCAACTCCTGGGCTTAGAGCCCTAGCTGGAGATGCACGACCTTGGGAGAAGGGCCCTGCTTGGAGCAACAGGTGATCGCGCGAGTCCCACCATGGAGATATGGGTGGCACCGCCTCCTGGGCATGGAGCCCTAGCTGGAGATGTGCGGCCTTGGGATAAGGGCTCCACCGGGAGCAGCAGGTGATCACGCGATCTAGTTGTGCGATGGGGCTCCGCTTGGTACCAGTTTGGAGATTTTGTGTAGGGCTAGATGCATGATTAGGGTTTCCCACAAAACACTAGAGATTATGCGGCTGATCAAAATCCGAATTTGAATCGAACAAGAAATCTTCATCAAGATAATTGGGGTCTCAATGGAAACCCTATAATTGAAGCTCGAATCTCGAACACAAAAAAATAAAGAACACAAAACTGCTCGAGAATCGACCCGCTCTGATACCATATTAGAAAATAGAGAATGCGGAAGCGGAATGATAAACAGAGCATAGAGATAAAAATATAAAACATGGAAGACAAGATTTTAACGTGGAACCTTACTTCCTAAGGAGCGGGATGAAACCACGGGAGAAGCCCTCAAAGGGGTTGATATCGCATTCTTTTTTCTCATATGAATACGTGGGCGTGGGGCTCCTTCTATAGCACCCACTGAGTCTCCACATCTCCAAACTGGGAGATGTGGGACTAAACAACTGGATGGGTAAATAGATCCTGGGGGTATCCATTTACCCATCAACATCATAATAGGCGCACAACCAAATACTCCAATAATATGTAACACCTAGCTCTTGTCAATCTTATAGCACATGATCTCGAATTGTTTCTTGATTTTGGTATCTGTGATTTTTGGTCCCACCGATGCTCAACTAATTAATTTATGGGATGAGCTCTATTTGATGCAAGCACATTTTCAGAATCCTGCCCGAATTGTTTGTGGTGTCTTCAACTCACCCTGCTTGCGGTTGATTATCTATAAGACAGGGGTGGAATGGACCTTAGCTCCCCCTCTTTTACAAAATTTGGTGGTGAGTTGGCGATGAAGGTCTTAGATGCCAACATCCCAATGTATACTTTGAGGAGAAACTCATCTGGATTATTTTCTTAGTTCAATTGGCCTAATGAAGGGTCTCCCCTTGAGTTATGTAATGGTTTTACCAAGGTCACAATCAGATCATACCCCTATCTATTGAGACCGGGGTGATGGCCAACATCCAGGCAACATTTTACGGTTTGAGCTCTCTTAGACGTAGGAGGGCTTCTAAGAGGTAATGAGACGTTGACTGGAGATATATGTGATAGGGCCGACGTAGAGGAAAATGATAGAGAAGCTTAGAGCCTTGTGTAACATGCTTATTCAATTTAGGAAAGAATCTCAGGATTTTTGGCGACAACAGAGAGATTAGGAATAAGCAGTGGTTGTATGGCTTGAACGTCTTGAGGATTCCAGAGATTTGCAATAGGAGATGGTTGCTATGCGAGCATAATCGCATTCTCTTGGAGGACAATAGGAGAGAGATAGGAGAGGCAGAGTGCTCGAGGAAGAAGTGGCTGAAAGATTGTATTACAAATAATGGATTCTTTTATACGGTGACCTGCGGATGAAGAAGGCATGATGGGTAACCGTTCCATTGATGACGCAAATGCGACAACATTACCAAGAACTCAACAGATTGAACCTAGTAGAAATGCTAAATGAGTGAGACAAGATTTCCGACAGTTGTTTGACTTGTAGTCTGAAGGGTTGGTAAGATCCTTCTTGCTTTCTGAGCTCAAACAAGCAATTTTCGGTCTAAATAAGTATGGATCTCAAAGCCTGGATGGTTTCCCAAGTTACTTCTTCCAAGAGTTTTAGGACCTAATTGGTCAAGAATCATTGGATGTAGTGAAGGAGCCGCTTCAGCCGAAAGATGGGTTCGACCGACCTAAATGATACATTTTAATTTTTCTACCTAAGAAAGATGTGGTGCGACGCATGGAAAACATACACCCATATCTTTATCTAGTGTCGTCTATTTCATTGTGGCAAAGGTGATGATAAATAGAATACGAGAGGTTCCAAGATCTATTATTGATTCGATCCAGATGGCTTTCATCCTAAGTCATCCATGATAGATGGGATTTCATTTGAGCTTGTTGTTGTGTGGCAAAGGATGGGAACCAAGGGGTTCATGGTGAAAGTGGACTTTTTGGAGGCATATGATTGTGCTGACTAGTGTTTCATTTAGAGTTACTACACCATAGAGGCTTTTCCCATGGATTAATTGTATGGAGATGGGTAAAGACCACATCCTATTCACTTTTGGTGAATGGTAGCATGAGTGTGTTTTTTCCAGCCGTGGTACGGGGTTAGGCATGGTTGCCTGCAAGCATCATTGCTCTTTGTTGTGGTGGCAGATACTCTAAATATAATGATGACAGAGGCAAGGGAGGAAGGTTTCCAAGAAGGTTTCCATATGGGAGAGATTTATGTTCCCATTCTCCAATATGCAGATAATACTCTTTATGTACAGGGAGAGGCTACTTCTATCGAAGGGTTGGCCATTGTTCTTGAGTTATTTGGGTTGGCCCCAGTCCTGAAGATTAATCATACCTGTTATAAAATTGAAAGCAGAAGCGAAAACATGGAAACAGATAAAAAACACGAAGAACGTGGGATTTAACCTGGAACCCTACTTCGTGAGGAGTGGGATGAAACCACGGGAGAAGCCCTCAAAGGGGCATATGCTTCATTGCTTTTTCTCAATGAGTACAGGAGGTCTGGGGCTCCTTATATAGCCTTCCCAGAGCCTCCAAGTCCCACCACTGGGCGGAATGGGACTAAACACAGGATGGGGTAAATGGATCTTCTCCAGGATCCATTACCCTGCTACAACTCAATAGGCGCACTATCAAATACTCCAACACTCCTCCTTAAGCTGGAGCATGCAATGCTCAGCTTGGACAAACAAACAGAAAGAAACTCAACTCATGCTACAGGACACTACGGACAATATCAACCTAACGCGCACATGCTGCAGTCGAGGACGTTGCTTCTCATGCCGTGCAGGTGAGGAGAACGAACGGGCTGGAGTGTGAGTCAACTGAAGACTCGAAATCTGACCATCGAGTCTGAAACTGCGCCTGAAGTCTCCTCGTCGGAGAACTGGGTCTCTCCCATCGGGCTCAGAGAATGGTGCACTGCTCTGGTGTACCTATGATACCACATGAAAATCCTTGCCCTCAATGGCATAAGGAATGATCCTCTACTCTGGAGTCCCTATGGCTCACATGAAAACTCTGACCGACAACAAGAAGAATGATGGGGACCTCTGACAATGATGGCAACATATGCTCACCTGAAAATGACCGCAAACATATGTGTGTCTGAAACTGGAGACTCGTAAACTCTTGAACGTCGAGTCTGAATAACTGAATCTGTAGAGTCTGAACAATGTGCACTGCCTGGAATATGAAGATCTGACATCTGGAGCATTTGAATAAACCTGTGACTCTACATATACTCTCCCTTTCTCCCATACTTGTCGGAAAACAAGGACATCGACCAAGTTGGGAGAAGACAAGATAATATAGGGGTAAACATGAATATCCAAAGAAATTTCTTGCGGCTTTTCTCTTTTATATATATAAGCGCCATTTTTTTAACATTTATTTTTGAAAATTGCATACGGCTTTTCTTTGTATGCGACTCTTTCAAAGAAAACTCTCTCTCTCTCTCTCTCTTTTTTACCATGCGTACGGCTTTTTCTTGTACGCGCCTCTTTTTCTCCTTTTTTTTAAATCAAACATACATCCCACTTGACTTTTAACTCTCCTCTTTCTCTTTTTTTTAAACACAGCTCATAGTCCCCCTCGTATATTTTTTTCCTCAGAAACCCCCAAACAAATAACCCATAAAAAAACTTTTTTTTATAAGTGGGGCCATCGATCCTAGGGTTCCATGGGAACCTTGCTCTCTCACGCCCGCTGCCGCCGCGCAGGATCTGGAGGGTCGGTGCACCGTGATCAGGCACACAAGGCTGCAACAACTGCGACAGATAGAGATCGGTGGGGGGCGAGGGGGTCTCCTCCTGCGAAGTTACCGCAGCCTTGAAGAGAGGCGGATGTCGCCAGGAAAGGAGATTCGGCTCCGGGGATCGTCGCCAGGAGCTCGCGCGGTGGACTGGAGATTGCGCGCAGAGAGAGGAGTTGCACCTCCGCCAGGAGACGCGAAGGAAGAGGGAGGCGCCTGGTTGTGGGCCCTCACGTTGCACGGGGGAACTGCTCGAAGGAACTGGAGGCTTCGCCTGGGGTACGCACCCTCACGTCGGGCGAGGGAACTGGAGTTAGGGCTCGTCGCCCGCTGGAGATCAGGTCACCTGCGGGAAACCGGATGGGACTCGCCGCCTGGTCTGGAAAGGAGAGCTGCGCCTAGATGGGGGTGAGCTTGGAGGAGCTCGTGATGATGCGTGGATGGGGGCGAGCCCTGGATTGTCGACCCAAATTTTTTTTAGATATCGCGATCACGCAGGCTGGATTTGTGAAGTGGAAGCTTCGACTGGAGAAGAAGATGAGGCGCCTGTGTTAGCACGAGAGAAGCTCAAAATGTCGGAAAATATCATCAGAGCGTCGATCAGGACTGCTTCCATGGGGGGAAAACTACAACAAAACAACTGGCTACCGGTTATTGAGAGGATGGAGCATAAGTAGGGGGAGCTGGTGTACAACATGCCTATTGAGAGGTAGCCATCTAGTGCTTTAGAAGATGATTCTCTTGGCTATTATGGTGTTCTTTTTTATCTACTCACATGTTACCCCTCTGTGTTGAAGCAAAAGTTGGAGGGACATGCGATGTTTCTTATGTACTTCTGGGGAGTTGCAAAGGATGCCTTTAGTGGGGAGGAAACCCCTGATGTTGATGGAGGATGGTGGGTTGGGAATTTCTATCCTTGAAGCGATGAATAATGCTCTAATACGAAGTGGGTGATCAGAATAAGAGAGAAGGGTATGATATGCGTTGCAAGACATTGTGCCTGACTTATGGGGTTTTACTGGATCCCTCATCATAGGTTGTTGAACCTTAGCCTTCCAATTTCTCGAAGGGGATTTGCCCGGTTCTCCCTCGTGTGATTCCTCTCATGAGACCTGTCTTAGGTGATGGCTACGGCTTCTGATTTTGGACTAATGATTGGATTGGGTAAGGAGCGTCATGTACACATTTCTCTCGCCTTTTCTCTCTGATATAGGTTGCTCCATGAGGGATTGTTGGGAGGGCAACAACTGGATCCCACTCTCATTCCGGCTCATTTTGTGAAGTTTATGCAGCTTTTGAATATTATGCCGATTTGCTAATAATTGCCAAACATTGTTGATCATATAAGGCCTTCACGGTGGGGAAGGCATATACGGCCTTCTACTTGACACTTTTTGATTAGGCAGTTGCCTCTAATGAGTTCATAGGTTGCGTGTCCAGAGTTTTATTTAGTTGCAGAGAAGAATCGCCTTATGACTAGTGAGTGGAGAGCTCGGTTCTTTCTTGGGAGTGGCAGCACATATTAGCGTTGTTCGACAGAAGAGGAGAATATTGAGTACCTCTTTTTTGGGTGCTCCATTACAAGGGAGGTATGGTTACAACACTTGTTGAGATGTTCTCTACCTCCGACTGACTTGATTTTTGGGAATCCCTAGATGTTTTAGGACATGTGACTAGCCCCACCAAGATTTGGGCAACAACTATCCTATGGTCTATATGGCTTGCACGATGAGTTTATATTTTGGGTAATTGAGCATACGAAAAGCCTAAAGACCTTGAGGTCTTTGCTATATGGAAGTTTAAGGGTGGGCATCTCCACGACATCAAAATATCTTTTCATTAAAAACACTTCCTATTGACTTCTTTACATAAAAAGAGCCCTTACCCTTCCCTAGAATCAATACTCACCCTAGCCTTCCTCTGTATAATGAAATCTAGGACATACTATTCAATATATTATATTATTCATTCCACATTTTTATGTGTATTAGAGTGAGTCTTTGTAAATTTTCCATTGGTTTTAATTATATATTGATTGTTGAAAAGTACATAGCAATGTTATCACTCACATGTATAGCAATGCTATTTTATTTAGCATATTCAAGATGATGTGACTAGGGTAGTATGTCTACCATCCAAAAGACCATGGTTCAAATCCCCTCTTGCAGGGGTTGCGTTAGGTAGTCGACAGTCAATGCAAAAAATAATCGAATATTTCAACATGGATTTGAGCAAGAATCCATGTAGCCGACCCTACTCATAGTGGGAGAAGGCTTAGAACTTTTTATATTCAAGATGGTGTGACCTAATCCACTTAATGAGAAGAGACCTCAAGTGACAAAGGAATCTTCTCATTGTTATGACGTAATCATAGTATTACAAGCACACAACTCATTGTCGAGGGATCATCCTCAGTAGACAATTAACTAAGAAATCTAACCATGATATTATCTGAAAGCCTAACTTCCATAATATGATTGTGTTTTCCTTCAATAAAAGCCTAGTAAAGCTTATCCGAAAAAGACGATGTTAAGTCAACTTCAATGTAGCATGTTAAGTTAGATTGTGTGTTTGATGGAAGTTGATTTATTTATTAGTAAAGCTGAAGTCAACGGGGGTCCCATTGTAAAAAGGTTGACCCCAAACTCGATGGCATAGTTATCTAATAAAAGAACCACATGCCATATAACAATTATACTGAAGGATGAATCTAAATAACTTTCATAGAAATTAAAATTTTAGATTCATATTTAAAAATACCATATGGATAACAAGATACAACAACAACAAAGCCTTTTCCCACAATTAAGTAGGGTCGGCTACATGGATTCTTCGCCTCCATTCAGATCTATCTTGGGTCAATCCCATGCTTATATCCACAAAACTAAGATCCGTTCGTATGGTCTCTTTCCAACACTTCTTGAGTCATCCTCGCCCTCTCTTAGCCATCTCAACATCCCAACACTCGCATCTCCTAACGAGTGCATCAGCTGATCTTCTTTGCAAATGTCCAAGCCATCTTAAGCGGTTTTCCCGCATCTTATCCTCGATCGGAGCTACACCAACTTTCTTTCTTATTGCATCATTCCGAATCCGATCTTTACGTGTGTGTCCACATATCCACCTTAGCATTTTCATTTATGCTACATTCATTCTCTGCACATGTCAATGGTTCACAGGCCAACATTTAGATCCATAAAGCATAGCAGGTCTCACGGCTGCTTTGTAAAACTTTCCTTTACTTTTTAAAGGAATTTTCTTATCACAAAGAACAACAGAGGCTCCTCTCCACTTTAGCCAACCTGCATTTATTGTATTAGTAACATCTCCATCGATTTCCCCATCATGTTGCGGAATAGATCCCAGATATCCAAAGGAATCTCTCTTCTGAATGTTAGCATCACCAATCTTCACCTTGATTCCTTCACCATTGCTTCCATCAAAGGTGCACTTCATATATTCTGTCTTAGCCCTACTTATACGAAATCCTTTAGTCTCCAACTCATGTCTTCAGACCTCAAGCTTCTCATTTACTCCATCTCTAGTCTCGTCAATTAACACAATATCATCAACAAATAACATACACCAGGGTAACTCATCCTGAATGTGACTTGTCAACTCATCCATAATCAAAGTAAAAAGAAATGGACTCAAAGCAAAACCTTGATGTAAACCAATATTGATGTCAAAATATCCAGTCTTCCCAGACGGTGTCCTTACACAAGATAAAGCCTTATCATACATGTCCTTTATGTGGTTAATGTATAGGACATGTACTTGTCTCTTCTCCAAACTCTCCACAATATCTCTCGTGGGCAAGGCCTTAAAAGTCGGATTTCGGTTTCGTTTCGGTGAGGGACCGAAACGAAATTTCGGTCGATTCGGTCATTTCGGTGGCTTTTTGAACTAGACCCCCCCAAATTTCGACCGATATAGCCATTTCGGCCGAATTTCGGTCACCTGCCGAAACCGAAATTCGACCGAAATTCGGCCGAATTTCGGTGAAATTTAAGGCCATGCTCGTGGGATAGAATCATAAGCCTTCTCCAAATCAATAAAGATCATATGGAGGTTCTTCCTTTTAGCTCTATAAATCTCCATTGTTCTCAGCAAATGGATGGCTTCAATCGTTGAGCGACCTGACATGAATCCGAATTGGTTTTCTTTTATGATGGAAACTTGCCTCAACCTTCTTTCGATAACACGCTCTCAAATTTTCATAGTGTGACTCATCAGCTTCATACCTCTATAATTTGAACAATTTTGAATGTCTCCTTTATTCTTATAAAGAGGTATTACGATACTCCTCCAGTCTTCAGGCATTTTCTTGCTTCGCCAAATAACATTGAATAGATTCGTAAGCCAAGTCAAACCACGCTCACCTAAAACTCTCCATACTTCTACAGGGATGTCATCCGGTCTTACACCTTTATTGGGTCTCATAACCTTCAAAGCCTCCTCTACTTCCTTTCTTTGTATCCGTCTATAGCTTGCACGATTCAAGTAACTTTTACTACTAGCTAGATCACCCAAAGTGATCTCTCTATTTCCTTCCCTAATGAAAAGTTTATGGAAGTATTGCTCCCATCTAGTCTTTATATCCTTATGAGTAACAAGCACATATGGATGAAAAGATAGCATAATAAAAAATATTGAACTCAAAAATAAACCCACGTGGTTTTAGATTTGGTACAACTCAGCCATCACACAACTAAAACTTTTCCACTGGTCTCCAAGATGAAAAAATACGAGAATATATCGAGAATTATGTGAAAAAAATATGAGAATATCCTCGAATTTCAAAGGGATTACATGTTTAGGAATTAAAAACAAGTAGATTTAATCGAAGTCATAATTTGTATCGGATTCCCTAAAATTTATTAATCACTAGTTCAACCCCATCTACATGAATGATGGGTCTTAACTAAGGTGAAAGGACTTGTAATAGACATAAAACCATTCATTCCGGTTCTACATTTCTTCGAATAATATGTTCAACTAATTCAATGTGTGTAACCATAACCCTTTCTTCTTATAATTTTCCACCTTTCCACTCATTCCCAATGGATTCTTTATCTCATAATTACTTCCACTAAAATGATGAGTTATCTAATAATAATTCGCAAATCCAAATCAGTTAGTTGGCAGCATTCTGATAGCATCGGCTCCATTCGAGATTTCTCGATTTCAAAATGTCCCAAAGCTTTAGGAAGTAAAAAAAGCATGATGTTGTGCAAGATTGGATTTCATATTCGAATAAACCTCATATAATAAGAACGGAGGTTTTTAAGTCATGGGTCTAGCCAAAGAAAAATTGAGGTAGGTTCCTATGGGAACCTCTTATAAAAAATTGGACATGAGGGTTTCTTCTGATCCATCTCAAGTAGTTCCATAAATTTCGCTTTATTTTTATTCTTTCATTAGTTCAATCCTATTTTTGATTTATTATTTAAATATTTATTTCAAATTAAAATTTAAACGAAAATTTTAATAAAATAAAGTTGTCTTTATGTTTCGCCGCTGACGACCTCATTTTAAAAAAATACATCATTTGGGGGCTTTGCCAAGACTAATGAGTAAAAGACCTAGATTTGGAGGCACTTATCCTACATTGTGTCTCAGTAGGCTCAATGGGAAGAGGATTGTACTATGAAAGAAGAGAAGCAAGGAGGTCAACTTGTTTCAAATATACGACATAATTTCTGGCAATGTAATGTAATTGGACCCTCATGTCAATCTGAATGTATCGGTCTTATCCACTCCAGAGGCTATTCAGATTCCAAACTCTACAACAGATGTTCAGACTCGACAATTGTTTTCGAGTCTCCAGTTTCAGAGACGCGCGAGTATGCAGTCTTTTCGGATTTGTAGATGTTTGCCATCTTTTGTTCTTGGTCCCCATCATCTTTTGTTGTTTCGGCCAGAGTTTTCAAGTGAGCTATAAGGACTCCAGAGTAGAGGACCATTCCCTGTGCCATGTTGGCAAGGGTTTTCATGTGGTATCATAGGGACTTTAGAGTAGAGGACCATTCTCTGTGCCAAATGGGAGAGACCCAGTTCTCTGACGAGGAGACTTCTTTAAGACTCCATTCTCCAGTCGGCCCTTTTTCAGAGATGGAGCAGTTGTCCACATGTTGTGACGAGCCAGAGTACTCCAACGAGGAGACTCATTTTCCAGTTGCAGTGACTCTGATAGGCGCAGTTCAGAGCACATGCTCTCCGACGAGGAGATTCAGCAGACAATACTCCAGCTCGTTCGTCCTCCTCACCTGCACGGCATGAGAAGCAACATCCTCGACAACAGCCGACATTTGTGCACGTTGAGTTGATATTGTTTGTAGTGTCATATAGTGTGAGTTGAGATTCTTTCTGTTTGTCCAAGTTAAGCATTGCATGCTCTAACTTGAGGGGGAGTGTTGGAGTATTTGGTTGTGCGCCATATGAGTTATAGGAGGGTAAATGGATCCATCCATATGTTTAGTTCCACATCTACCAGTGGTGGGACTTGGAGGCTCAGTGGAGTCTATATAAGGAGCCCCAGACTTCCTGTATCCATTGAGAAAGTGTAATTCATAATCTGACCCTTTGAGGCCTTCTCCCATGGTTTCATCCCGCTCCTTAGGGAGTAGGGTTCTACGTTAAAACTTTGCGTTCCACGTTTATGTTTCTTTATTCTTTGATTCCGCTTCCGCTTTCTATTTTCTAATGGTATTTATACTGTATTTAATTTATACTCTACAATAATTACTATATCATAAAGAGTTAGAATGGAAAGCCTGAGGCCTGTCCATCTTTGAAGATGTCTCACCTCCCATGTAAGCCTCAATTCTTCAAGTGTAACCATCATAAATGCATGATCTCCATAGCATCATTGTATATTACATTCAAATATGTCACATGTAGCAGAAATCAAACGCAAACCGAATAAATAAGAAAGCAATCAAGACAATCACATAACACATGCATGCACGAAGTTCACCCGGGCTATGTCCATGAGGTGATAGCGGATATGTGTTTCTTATGGCAAAAATGTGGCACAAAGGATACAACAGTTAGGCCCGATCCTATATGTAAAAAATAACACCCTCGTATAGACGGATATGCATAAAGTAGGTGGATCGACAAACTTAACGGCATTGGAAAAAGAGACCCCCACTTCAGATGACGGGTTTCACATAGAATGATGCAGATATCATAAAATCACTAAGATAAAACAGAAAAGTTAGCATTGAAGACATCCCAACAAAATAAAACTCCGTCCATTCTTTTGGGCCCAACTGTTGTTTTACTTGCATTATGTCAAATGATATGATTTGATGGTACTTTAAATGGGTCACACCGAATGATATGATTTGATGGTACTTGAAATGGGTCACACCAATGATAAGTTTGTACACAACAACTACATAAGCACCTAACTAACCGATTGCAAATGCTCCAACCATGATACTTTTAAATTTACCAAAGAGCAGTGCAAGTTAACTAGGACTTCATGAGAAAAAAAAGAAAACAGATGATGAAACAGAGAAGAAAATATTAATGCAATCATAAAATGCGACCTTTTCTGCTGAAAGCTTGTCCATTTTCAGAAAATGCAGTATGAACTGCGTAGTTGATCCATTCACAATCAGTGTGAAAAAAACAATTCCTCCAGTGAAAAAAACAAACTGCATATCATGTAGCCTTCATTAGAACTTACAACAATCGTGCTTTACAAGAAACCTCGTGAGCATATATAATAATATCACTTACAAGAGTGCCAACATCCGGCTTGAGATTAGAAGGATTTGCTCTGTCACTAGCTCGCTGTCAATGAACAAAACAGATGACAAATTACATCAATAAAATAGTAAGGATGGGTACAAGTGCATTCCAGGGAAAATAGCTTAATTAACAAAATAGCAGACCAAGTACCATATTCTATATGTACAAAATGGCCAGAATATAGGATCAAAACCTAGCATTCGCAGTTAATGGTTAGCAATACCATATCTTCCTGGTTGCAAACGTGATTTTTCACTTGAAAACCCACCCATTATCGAGGGACACTGCTAGAATATTAGAATAATTAGTGACTAGGACATCGTAAAATATTTATATATTATGTATCAAACATGTGAATGTAATGCTGATATCGAACCACTACAACCATAATTTCTCTTGACTTAATGGAAGATGTACAAAGCTTATTATGACATCATGTATGGTGGGAATATCCTTGATGTTCCCATTGACATTACTCATCTTCTCAAACACTAAAAAACATATCATCTTGAAACATTTTTGAAACCAAAGGATCGTCATCCATGTAAACATTTTTGAAGCCACACGATCGTCATCCATGTGTGCGGAAAGAAGTGAATGAGATGTTTATTCTGTGGCCATAGGGTTCTTTTATATAGATAAGAGACTCTAGAGGGCAAATAATCGATGAGGAGATTTCATAAAAAGGAGATAAGAAATACATAGATATTATTCCCTATAACACCCCCTCAAACATGAGCATAAATAAGTATCATGCTCAGCTAGGAAGACCACTTCTTGAATGGTGCCCTAGCTAGAGCTTTGATGAAAATTTTTGCATTACGTTCTCATGAGCCACCCTGGGAAGTAGAGATGAAGACCTTTGGTATCATACCTCTACTATCGTAGCAATCCACCTCGATATGTTTCATGCTCTCATGGAATGTTAATTGTTGGCAATAAAAAAATGCAGCCTGATTGTCACATAGATGTTAAGATATTTATATCTCTACGGTTTTTATTTATGTTTTTCTGTTTATCCAGTCTATTCTATTTTATGTAATTTTCCATTAGGGTTTTTCTCCTATATAAGAGAGCTCTAGGGCTATGACGAATACAACTTCTCTTCATGTTTTTCTACATGGTATCAAAGCGACGGTCCTAGACCAGAGCATGTGCCCTAGAGCCCCGCCCTCACCCATAAGCCCTTGCGTTGTGCGAGACGCGCTGCCCGCACGTCGCGCCTGCGCCTTCCGCACGTCGCGTCTGTGCCTTCCACGTCACCCCTCCTGTATCGTGAGCCGTGCACGCCTCCCGCATCCACATGTTGCTCGCACAGCCTTTCGCACTGCTTGCGCAGCCACCTGCACTGGCTGCCCACGTAGCACCGCAGCGGGTGCCTCTCTTGCTTAAGAGCAGCAATTACTGGCCCGCTTCTGTTGTTGTAGCCATCGTGGGTTCCTCCCGGTGGCTTAGGGCCCCTCACTCTTGGGTTTCTAGGATGTAGCTTGACAATCTAAAACACCCTAGTTACCCAAAGGAGTCAGTCTCTCAATTCCTTCAATCTCGAATGAGGTTGTGGTATAAGTCTACACCTAAAAACCTCTTCCTAGATGTCAGTGTAGACATTATTCTTACAGACTGCAACCCCAGTCTTAGAGATTGTTGTCATCATGTCAGACAACAAGGCAAATATTCCATCCTTGGGTGCCTTTAAAGGTCTTGCACCCATTGTGAAGATGTATGAAATGAATTATGAACTGCGGGCCATGCAGTTCATGAGTCTTATGCAATGTAATGCAAGAAGCATATCCTCACATAGGAGGAGTCTGTTGACAAGGCTGTAGTTAACGCCTCATGGGAGGTAGACGATGCTTATGTACGTGTATGACTTTCTGGAACAACATCCACTGAGATAGCCAATGACATTCTGATTCAGCCCACGGCAAAGGCTATGTGGGACACTCTCGCTGCTATATACTCTCCGTCAAAGAACGGGTCGAAGATTCTGCAACTTCAACATGACATCTTTACGTCGAAGCAGAATGGTCATCCTCTCCATACCCTTTACACTTCTCTAAGGGATATGTTTGAGAAGTTGCATGGTTACATTCCCTTGACTGCTACACCAGAGTAGCTCAAGGCATATAGGGATTCAGTGATGACAGGAGTTTTCCTGGCGGATCTAGACCCTGAGTATGACGCATCTAGAGCACAGATTCTTACTAATGCCACCATACATCCAATGGAGGAGTCGTATCGCAGGTTGAGAAGGTTTCCCATATCGTCCGGTGGTTCTCAGTTGTCTTAGACATCCTTAACCATGGCAGCATCTCGTGTTAGAGGAGGCCCTGCACATTTTCGTGGTTGTGGTGGTCGTGGCAGGGGAGGGGGTAGTCGGCCCCTCGTTAGCCTTGTACTTACTGTCACATGACAGGTCATTCTGAGGAAACATGTTATTCCAAGCATAGGTTCCCATCTTTAGCACGTGTGGCCGAACAGATCCAGCATGTTGGTAGTTCCTTGTTTACATCCGATCAGAGATTCGACAAACTTGTGGTGAGGCTCAGGGAGATTCTGCCTACTCCTGGGTCAACCAGCTCTCCTTCAGGATCACCAAAGGTAGTTGCCTCTGCATCAGCAAATGCATCAGGTATAACATATGCATTTACTACTTGTTACAGGGCAGATTTGTCAGAATGGATCATGGATTCAGGAGCATCTCATCATCTTTGTGGTGACAAAGGTTAGTTTAGTGCTTTCAGTCCAACCCAACCCAGATGATCTGTTGTGATACTAGATGGGACTCATTCTCTCATTACTGGTCCAGGGGAGGTGCAATTGACTCCTGCAATGAGATTTCAGAATGTCCTTTATACTCCTGAGTTTTCTATTAATCTATTATCAATTAGTCAAATCACTAAGGATTTACACTGTCGTGGAATTTTTAATCCGTCAGCTCTTGTGTTTCAGGACATTATCACAAGTAGGGTGATTGGATCATGCCGTGAGCAAGTAGGGCTCTACAGACTGGTGCAATACCCTTATGTTGGTGCTTCCTCTCTTTGGATTGGCCCTACGTCTCCCAATATGTGGCATCTACGTTTTAACCATCTTCCTCTGCAAAAGTTGTCACGTCCTTGCACAAATTTCTCCTCGCTCTACCTTTCAGTGTGAGGCTTGCTAGCTTGGGAAACATCATCAGACCACTTTTTAGAGTCGTCAGGGTCAGAGTAGTCATATTTGTTTGAGTTAATTCATTTTGATATTTGGGGTCCCAGTCGTGTCCCAAATCATCAAAGGCATAGATTTTATGTTGTGGCAGTTGATGAATTTTCTAGATTGTCGTGGGTCTTTCTTCTTAAAAACAAATCTCATGCTAGTCATGTTATTCGGTCATTTATTAATGAAATAAGGAACATTTTTTCAGCGAAAATCAAGTATATACGCTCAGACAATGCCCTTGAGTTTTGTAGTATTCAACTTGCCCAATTTCTTGTATCCCATGGTATTGTGCATCAAACATCATGTGCGTATACTTCCCAACAAAACAGGGTGGCTGAACGAAAACATCGTCATCTTTTGAATGTTACCAGGACTCTTTTTATTCTGAGTTGTGCTCCTCATTAGTATTGAGGGATACGTTTCTAACTGCCTGTTATCTGGTAAATCGTATGCCCTCTTTGGTTCTAGGGGAAAAGGTCCCATTTTCTATTGCATTTTTCGAGACAGATCTTTTCTCACTCACGCCTCGTGTCTTTGGTGCAGAGGCATTTGTTCATCAGATGCCCCCTGGTTTGGACACACTCTCTTCTAGAGCTGTCAAATGTATGTTTGTTAAGTACTCCAAGACCCAGAAGGGATATCCTTGCTTCGATCTTGTTCGACGAAGGTATTATGTTAGTGTTGATGCCATCTTTTTGAGTCTATTGTGTATTTCTCTCCAACATCCAGCTTGCCCGAGGTTTATTCTGAGCATTAGAGTTCTTCTAATGGCACGCGTGATTTGCATGTATAGCTTGAGGTATAGGATGTTCTGGATGATACATCCACTGTAAGTACTGAGGGCCTGGATGTACCAATTGCTCTACGAAGGCGGCTGCGTGCATGCACTATGCATCCTCTTGCTTCTCATGTTTCTTTGGACAGCCTATCAGAGGATTTCCAGAGGTTTGTTGTGGGATTGTCAGCCATGGAGATACCACGATCCTATCATGAGGCATTGCAGAGTAGTCATTGGTGTCTGGCTATGAAGAAGGAGATGGCGACTTTACAGTCTCGTGGTATATGGAGTGTTGTAAATGCTCCTCCATGTGCATCTATCGTTGGCAGCAAGTGGGTATTTACCGTGAAACACCGAGCCGATGGTATTGTGGATAGATATAAGAGGGGTGGATTTGTTGGGAAAATAAGAGAACATTTTTATTCCATCAGCCTTAGGCTCTCTTATATAGGAGAGTAGCCTATCGGTAAAACACATAAAGAGTCCAACAGAAAATAAAAATATATGAAAGGGTACAGAAGTGAATAATCTATCTCTACAATAGAAAATAAAAATATATGAAAGAGTACAGAAGTGAATAATCTATCTCTACACTCCTCCTCAAGGTGGAGCATAGATATCAATCATGCTCAACTTGGATGAACACTTCTGGAAAGGCCCTCGAAGTAACGCCTTGGTAAAAATGTCTGCAGTTTGATTCTCTGAGCTAACATGGGATGTAACAATAAACCCCTTCTGAATCATGTCGCGGATGAAGTGGCAATCGACCTCAATGTGTTTGGTCCGCTCGTGGAATGCTGGATTATTTGCAATGAATAGAGCCGCCTGATGGTCACATTCTAGAGCCATAGGAAGAGGAACCTCTATATGTAGATCTGTGAGCACAACCTATACCCACATCATTTCAGTTCTGACTTGAGCGATAGCCCTATATTCAGATTCTGCACTGGACCTTGCTACAACCGTTTGCTTCTTGCTTCTCCATGAGACTAGAGAATCTCCAACATACTCCGGAAACTCAGTTGTGGACTTTCTGTCTTTGGGGCACCCTGCGTAGTCTGCATCTGCACAAGCTGATATAGTAACCTTCTTGTCTTTCTTAAACAATAGACCCGCACCTGGAGATGACTTAAGATACATGAGTATCATGTGTATAGCATCCATGTGTGCATGACGTGGTTGCTCCATAAACTGGCTCACTCGACTTACAACAAAGGCGATATCAGGCTTGGTAATAGTAACGTAGAGAAGTTTACCCACCAGTTCTCTGTATCTTCTCTTATCCACCTCATCAATGTCATCATCATATAGTCTCATACTGGGATCCATAGGTGTAGTTGCACGTTGGCAACCAAGCATCCTGTTTCACTCAACAGGTCAGTGACATATTTCCTTTGGGTCATTACTAACCCATGAGGATTTCTAGCAAACTCCAGCCCAGAAAATGTCTCAGAACCCCAAGGTCCTTGATAACGAACTCACCGCCCAACATTGCTTTTGCCCCCTGAATTCCATGTTCATCATCAACTGTAATCAGAATGTCATCTACATACACCATAATAGCAATAATACCTCTAGGTGTCTTCTGTACAAACAGAGAATGATCAGCATTTGACCGTATATATCCCTGTTTCTCAAATAGGTCTGAGAGCTTCTGGAACCAAGCTCTAGGGCTTTGCTAAAGGCCATAGATAGCCTTATGAAGTCTCCACACCGTAGGACTCTCCCCCTCAACAGGAAACCCAGGTGGTTGTTGCATGTAGACTTCCTCCTGTAAGTCACCGTATAGGAACACATTCTTCACATCTAACTGATACAGCGGCCAATCACAAGTAATGGCAACAGATAGAAGAATCCGTAGGTGTGGAATGACGAGCAACTAGTGAGAATGTATCAAGATAATCCACCCCATATGTTTATGTAAAGCCACGAGCTACAAGGCGAGCTTTGTATCTGTCAATGCTACCATCTGCATTATGCTTAACTGTAAAGACCCACTTACAGCTAACTGTAGACACATCAGGAGGTGCAGGAACAAAACTCCAGGTGCCTCTGGATTGAAGAGCCTCCATTTCTTCTTCCATGGCCAAGCACCATCGACTATCCTTCAGAGCATCTTGATAATTCCGTGGAATATTCACTGCTGACAATGCAAGGGCAAAACTCCTGAAATCACCAGTCAGACGGTCAAACGACACAGAAGATGCTATAGGATATGATACGCAGCTCCGCTTCTGCTTTCGTAGAGCAATGGGTACATCTAAATCATATGTCTCCTTAGCGGGCCTCTGCAACACATCCTGCTCAGGAAGATCATCTGATCCATCTATAGAAATATTTTCAGAGCATACCTCAGGCGAGCTAGATGATGAGCGATGACCATGAGCTGAAGCAGGCCCATGGGTATAGTAAAATGGTAATGGTGAAACAGGTACAATGATAGGGGTTGTAAAAGATGGTAACGGTTCAGATGATGATGGTGGTGGTGGTAGTGGTGGTGGCATGTATATGGTATCAATATTATCAGGGGCAGTGTCGCAATAGTCGGCCGACTATCCCGAATAGTCGGTCCGAATATGCGGTGCGGTGGGGTATCCGACTGAACAGACCTCCAAGAGGGCAATAGTCGGCCCGACCGAATAGTCGGCCGACTATTCGGCCGACTGGCCCGACTGAGATTTGACTCTTCATATTTTTATTTTTTTATTTTCAAATTTCAATATTAATGGGTTACATTTTACCACGATATCTCCACAAATGTCAAATTCTATATGTCTATTATATTGGTTGGTACTTTTATCTTGGATTCATGTTAAATAATGACCATATATGTATAAAAATATAAGAATATATGTATTATAAATAATTTTTATATTAAAAAATACAAAAGCGAATAATTCCGAATAGTCGCCCGAAAACTGATTATTCTCTATTCAGTAACCCCTCCTACTGAATACCGAATACCGTCTTCTGCAACACTGATCAGGGGAATCAACTGATAACCTGAGGCTGAGAAATACATAACGGATTCAAAAAATGTAACATCAGCACTGACAAGGTACCACCTACGCAAAGGATCATAACACTTGTACCACTTCTGAGTTCTGAAGTACCCAACGAAGACACATTTGACAGCCCTAGGAGAGAGCTTGTCAGTCCCGAGAGACAACTGATGGACAAAGGCGACCGAACCGAACACACGAGGAGTAAGGCAGAACAAATCTTTGTCAGGGAAAATAAGAGAGAAAGGAATTTTTTTCACCTAGGACGGATGACGACATACGATTGATAAGGTAACATGCTGTAAAAATAGTATCACCCCAGAAAGAGTGAGGAGCATGACTCTGTATAAGAAGCGACCTGGTTACATCAAGCAAATAGCGATGTTTCCTTTCAGCAACCCCATTCTGTTGGGAGGTATAGGCACATGATGTCCGGTGGATGATCCCTTGGGATGAGAAGTAACCGGATAGAGTATGAGTACAAAATTCCAGGGCATTATCACTTCTCACAATTTTAACAGATGCAGAAAAACATTACGAACTTCATTAAGAAACTTGATGATAATATTCGCTGCTTCAGATTTATTTAACAGAAATACTCAGGACACACGAGAGAAATCATCCACAATAACCATATAAAACCTTTGTCCCTGTGATCAGGAACACGACTCAGACCCCAGATATTGACATGAAATAACTCAAACTTGGAGGTACTGAGACTGGGTAGTAAATTGAAGATATGATCGTTTACATGGACATTAACGAGTTTAGTTGCATGTGTAGACTCAAGCAAATAAACCCATTACTTTTGGAGAAGCACGAGCTTGCTTAGGGTTTTGCGTGCACAGGAGTCAAGACCTTAAGAAGGTCACGTGCAGGAAACACACGCTGGGCACGCGGAGATCACGCGCACGAATCACGTGTGCAGGGGACACGCACAACACACAGATACACCGCACGCAAGGATCAGCCTATGCGTAGGTGCGCGTAGGGCACAACCGCACTGTGCGCAAGTGCGCGGAGGCGAAGGCGAAGGCGCACTTTGCGCAAGGCGCTCGCATGGGGAGCACGCACTACGCGCAGGCACTGGCGAAGGCGAGTGCGCGGAGGCAAAGGCGCACTATGCGCAGGCGAAGACGCACCGTGCGCAGGTGCGTAGAGACGAAGGGCACCGTGCGCATGCACGCGGAGGCGGAGGTGCGAGAGAGAGGAGGCGTGCGGAGGCGCGAGGGCTTGAAGGTGGGGCTAGGGTTAGGGTTTGGCTCGAGAACTCTGGTCTAGGACCGTCGCTCTGATACCATGTTGGGAAAATAAGAGAACATTTTTATTCCATCAGCCCTAGGCTCTTATATAGGAGAGTAGCCTATCGGTAAAATACATAAAGAGTCCAACAGAAAATAAAAATATATGAAAGAGTACAGAAGTGAATAATCTATCTCTACAACAGAAAATAAAAATATATGAAAGAGTACATAAGTGAATAATCTATCTCTACAGGATTACCAGGATACTTTTTCCCTGTTGCGAGACACTCTACGCTACAGATCCTTATTGATGTTGTGGTATGTGATTGACCTCTTTTCCAATTAGATTGGGTTAAGAAGGCCTTCATGTATGGTGCAGGAGGAAGTCTACATGCAATAGCCACCAGGGTTTGCTGCTAAAGGGGAGTCCCATATGGTATGTTGTCTTCACAAGGCCATATATGGCCTTAAGCAAGTATGAGGGCTTGGTTTCAGAAACTCTCAAAGTTGATTGAGCAGAATGAGTTTGTCAGATCTACTGTAGATAATTCTCTTTTTGTAAAGAGAACTCTGCGAGGTACGGTTGTTGTAGTATATCTTGATGACATTATTGTTACTGGCAACGATTAGCACGGTATTCATGCAGCTAAGGATTTTTTTGGGCGGTAGTTTATGACCAAGGACCTTGGCAAGCAACGTTACTTCCTTGGCTTGGAGTTTGCATAAAATCAGCAAGGTATGGTTATGACGCAAAGGAAGTATGATACTAACCTTCTATCCGAGATAGACATAATGGGATGCAGACCTGCCACTACACCAATGGATCCCAATATTAGGCTCCATGATAATAACTCTGAGGAAGTGGATAAGAGACGGTACATAGAGTTGGTGGGGAAGTTGTTATATGTTACTATTACCAGACATGATATATCATTTGATGTGAGCAAAGTCAGTCAGTTTATGAAGCAACCCAGACAGACCCAAATGGATGCAGTTTGCATGATCTTAAGATATCTGAAGTCTTCTCCAGGTGCAGGCCTTCTTTTCAGAATAGATACATCCCATGCAGTCATTGGATGTGCATACGCGGATTATGCCGGGTGTCCCAAGGACAGGAAATCCACTTCAGGCTTTATTGTGTTTGTTGGTAGCTCGTTGGTTTCATGGAAGAGTAAGAAACAAACAGTTGTTGCTCGATCCAGTGCTGAATTAGAATATAGGGCCATGGCTCAAGGCAGCACGGAAATGATGTGGGTCAAGTCTGTTCTGATTGACCTAACCGTTGAGGTGCCTCTTCCTATGCATACGAAATGAGATAATCAAGCAGCTTCGTTCATTGCTAATAATCTAGCCTTTTATGAGAGAACAAAGCACATTGAAGTAGATCATCATTACACTCGTGATTTGATCCAAAAGGTGCTTATTTCTACTTCTCATGTTGGAACATGAGACCAAATTGCAGACATGTTTACTAAAGCTCTTGCGAGGGTCCATTTCACCATTGGTGTTCCAAGCTGAGTATGATAGATATATATGCTCCAGCTTGAGGGGGAGTGTTGAGATATTTTGTAACATCCGAAATCCGCCAAACCTGAAACCGACCAGATTAGCGTCCGATTAATCCAATAAAGTTGTTTGTCAATGTCAAACAACCTAAAACGATCAACTGATCGTGAATCAAAAGTCGTTCGGGTGAAATCAACCAAAAATCGGCTGCATCGTAATGCGTGCCGTGAAAAAGCCGTGACGTAAATTCGGAAACCGTGAAACGAACCGAGACCGTCATTAGATCCGATTCGACGATACAAGACCAACGGAATCGACCGTTCGTCAATCGGAGGTCGTTTGATATTTTAAATTACAAAATTTAATCTTAAACAAAAACCGTATCCGAAAATTCCGAGTATTCAAAACCCGACCGGAATTATATCAATATTATACTCATATTGATCGTCATTTGGAGACGATCAAAATGAGATACTGCTCATCGAAATTCGATGCTCGAAACGCGAATACGGTCGATTTTAAGTAGATTAAATAAAGAGAGTCTTTGGGTTTAAAATAATAATAATAAACGTTTATATATTCTGTTGACTGTACAGACAGCATCTCCACGTGTTTCTTTTTGTGTTTCCACTCGTCATCACTAAAATAGCCATTCTTCCCTATAAATAGCCCATAAACCCTTTCTCTATTCTTCCTAAATTCCTCCCCAAGTCTCCACCGAGAAGGTCCCAACCCCTTCTCTCCAAAACTTCTCCCAAAATTCTGAAGCTCTGCTACAGTATGGAAGTCTGATTTCAGCCCTCATTCCTCCTTCAGCGGCTGTTCTTGGAAGGCTA
The DNA here is from genome assembly GCA_037367405.1 of Ottelia alismoides. Taxonomy (NCBI): domain Eukaryota; kingdom Viridiplantae; phylum Streptophyta; class Magnoliopsida; order Alismatales; family Hydrocharitaceae; genus Ottelia; species Ottelia alismoides. The sequence goes on from JAZKJV010009703.1 coordinate 151,490, forward strand.
CAGCCCTCTGGCAACTGTTGCAGTTTCTGCTCCAAATCACCAGCCATTGCATGCATCTATATCTCAATTTTGGAGATCTAATCAAGTACAATCCCATCTCTATTCTTTTGTTGCCATGCATGTTGTTTTACATATAGATCAAAGCTTCAAATGTACAATCCTCTTCCTTCTCTATTTTCTACTGGAGAGGGTGTGCAACAAATCATGATACTGCAGTTCTTGCCAGCCTTGGAGAAGAACCTCCTGTTGTCCAACAACTGAAGCTGCTGCTCCTTCATCTGGGCTGATCAAGACAACTACTGGAAACCTCTTTTAGCTGCAAACACAGCAGTTGGACTGCTGTTCTGGAGCATCTTTTGCAACTAGAAGGCCCACGTTTAAGTTCCAAATAAATTTCTATAGCAGCCACATGATGCTACCACATGCAAGTCTTCAATCTCCACATTTTGGAGATCCAAAGGTACATCCCAGTCCCCCTTGCTGCCATGCATGCTCATTTCACTTAGATCATATGTACAATCCCTAGCCTTCCTTATTACTGCCATGCATGCACATTAGACTGAACATATGTACAATCCTACACCCCTCTTTTCTACCATGCATGCATATTAGATATCTTCTAGTCATATTTTCCATCGCATTTAACAGCTTGATATCTCTTCATTTCGTTTGATATAAATTTCAATTGAGAATGGGTTCTGGAATCGGAGCTATTGCCATGCATGGTTATCACGGACATTCTGACAGGATTAAAAGTTTGATACAACCACAAGTTAAAAAAAAACGGCACACCATATCATCATTATACCTTCTGTGGTCATTAGTAAATGATTCTTTCCATGTTGTGAATTCTAATTTCATTTAGAGTCTAAATACCAGCCATTACTTGATATATATACATAATGCATAAATACCATATGATTCATCTGAACTCTGTTATTATGAATATATATAAGTAGAAGTCAATAATCGCATTTGCAAACCAAGGCTGGTAATTGGTTAGTGCAACCGTTTTAACTATGACGATTGTTATCTTCTATAATGGGTTGAATAATCTCAGACAGTAGTATTTTTGGCACAGCTTTAACGGGATGTTGTGTGTGTATACATATATATATATATATAGTTTATTGTCAGCTGATACTTACAGTTATCTTGAGCCTGTGTTCTAATAGAAGAATCTGAACAAATCAAGGATTATAAATATAAGAATAATTAGAAAAGTGCAGAGTTTCAATATGTTATAAATGCTGCTTTCTGAGTATGTCTTCCATTATTAGAATCAGACCTCAAGCATTCTAAATTGGAATTTTATCACTACAGCCATAGATATGGACTGATTAAGAATCCGATAGTATTTGCTCTCATAATAATAAATAAATGTATCAATAAAGATGTTATTTTTCTTGAACGTGGTAAATGGGATGTTTATAAAATGAATGTATGAACAAGGAATTATGTTGATTTTGTAAATATATATATGACTCTATCGGCATCAAGGGCTTTCGACCCTATCATCATACACACAATCATAAAATGAATTAAAAAGGGAAGTCTACTGCCAATCAATTTCTGATAACCAACGATTCTTTCCTTAAACAGATCTTTAAATCCAGATCATAACAAATAAGTTCTAAACTCATGACCTTAAGAAAGAGAGCGTTTTGGAGGGTACAAGAAATTAATTCAAATTCTAGATCAAATCATTCAAATCCAGAAAGTTCAGTGTTTGATCAGATTGAGGAAGTTAAGTATCTTACATAATTATGAAGTCTATGAAGTAATTGGTTGGTTGTGAATTAGAAATAAATAATATTTGCCGGTCAGTATGGCCCTTATACCTGACCGTGCGAGGGCGCGGTGACCCTCAACTGGGCGGAAGAATAGGAAGCCCAGTTAGGGCAGCGGCCGCCAAGTGCGCGGGTCTAGGATCCCAGTCCCTTCTCGGTTTTTACGCGAGCTCGCAGTGCTTTTACGCCTCGTTGGGATCCAGACTTTAGACCAGTTCCGCTGACCCTGTCTTTTAGGATACCCAGGCGGGGGATCCTAGTTTTTCAGTTTTACGTACGAGCTCGGTTGCCCGTTACCGGTCGGGCTGTTCTTCTAGAGTGACTTTTCCGGGAAGTCCCTCTCACCCGTCTCAGTGGCGTAGTTTGGAAGTAGACCTATCCCTCTATTGGACCGTCCTTCCAATTAGGGGGCGAGACGGAAGAGCCCTTTTGTTAGCTTCTTCACCGCTTGAGTTTTCTTTCGCCAACAGACTTGGCGATTCTACATCCAGATCATCCATATCTATATCTGTATCTACATCATCTAGAGTTACATTGAGACAGTTGCACTTGAGGTTTTAAGGGATTACAATTAAAGTTGAGTAAATGGAAAAGACTCTAATCTAATTCGAAATCTCATTAAGCTAGTGGACGTGTTGGGAACTTAGTTAGGATGCATTATACAACACCGCATGCCTACGGAGGCACCTCAACCCTAAGACGTTTCCCAAGTCTTAGAGTCATAGTGTGAGGTTTCACAAGAACCAAGACCACAGACTATCCACTAGACTTAAGAATTTAATAAATCATTATATCTTCTCATCTCATCTTTCCCATCATCAAAATTCACAAATATGATCTCTAAGTAATATGAGAATAAAATATACGTACTTATGATCAATGAGTTACCGTAGACATATGCTTATGTGGGAAATGTGGGGATAAGGGCTGATCATGAGATGTTCTTACTAAAAATTTGGAAACCTTTTACATTTGCAAGTAGAATTAAATTTTAAATTTGAGTTGTTCATGCCTCTCTACTTGCTTTCTTTTGTAAATAATAAATGCCTGTTATTTTTATATAAACTTATGGGAAGTACCAGCAACCGCTGACGCCTTTTCTTCCTTACACGCATGGCAGGCAAGGAGCCTTTAGCACAATAGCGGGTTAATGATTTCAGGAGATAAATTTTATACCCAATGGTATGGTTTATTTTGTGCCAATTTTTGTTCAATTTATATTGTATTATGTTTCTTTCTCTTCAGTCAGATTTTTGGGATATACTGTATGTACTGTCAGACTTTGTACATGTGAAATATATGGAAGTTAATGAAATAAGATTTTGGTGACAATAATAACTTGTGGTTATGATTGTGAAGGTCATGTGGAAAATTATCCACGCGAAAAAAATTCCCTGTTTTTCTGTCACTTAATGCGATCTCATGTAAATGAATTATTGCGAGATGCACGTAAACGGGTACCCGGATCCTCGGGGGTTCACAGTTTGGTATCAGAGCAGTGGTACCCCGATACGCACATTCACAGTATTTCAATTCCAATCGCATTAAGTTCTCGGATAGCGACAGTCTCCCGACTTGTCGTGAGTCTGAGAAGGGAAATTGGCATTCTAATACAATCACCGCAGATGTCACCAATTTCATTAATATTCATATTATATCCCAAGAAGAGAAAAAGCATATATTATAAGTATCTTCAAATGATACTTCTATGACTAGTTATGGTTCTCATACAGAACCATGGCATCTCGACCAGGCCAGGAGACTACTGACCAGCTAGCACGCATACTGATTGCTCTTATCGAGCTTTCCACGTTCTATTTGATTCTGGTGTGACGCATTCTTTTCTTGCTTTGAAACTACTAGTTTCTTTAGGTAGAGTCGCAGAGACACTATCTTCTCCATATCACATCCGAGGGCCAGGTGGCCAGTTGTTTGTCATTTCTTTGATAGTCAGGCATTTGCCCATACTGATTGGCGGTCACAAGATGATCGCAGATTGTCTACTCCTACGGCTTGATGAGTTTGACTTGATTTGGGTATGGATTGGTTGTCTGCTCATCATGCACTTGTTGATTGCTTTAGGAAGACGGTTGTCTTCAGAATTCCAGATTTACCCGAGTTTACTTTTGAGGGTACTATACATGACTCCACCATGGAGTACATTTCAGTGTTGCGAGCTCAGCGACTTATCGATCAGGGTTGCGATTCATACCTTGCATTTGTTCGGGAGATATCTGATCAGGAACCGATGATACAGGACATCAGAGTGGTATCTGAATATCCAGATGTGTTCCCTGATGAGCTACCAGGATTACCTCCTGAGAGAGAGATCGAATTCGAGATCACATTGTTGCCAGATACACAGCCGATCTCTATGGCACCTTATCGTATGGCACCAGCCGAGTTGAGGGAGCTGAAGGTGCAGTTGCAGGAGTTGCTTGATTTGGGATTCGTGAGGCCGAGCACTTCACCTTGGGGTGCTCCGGTTCTATTTGTCAAGAAGAATGATGGATCCATGAGGTTATGCATCGATTACAGGCAGTTGAACAAGAGAACGGTGAAAAACCGTTATCCCTTGCCGCGCATTGATGATTTGTTCGACCAACTCCAGGAATCCTCGGTTTTCTCGAAGATCGATCTTCGCTCAGGCTACCATCAACTGAGGATTTGAGAGTCTGATATTTCAAAGACAGCTTTCAGGACTCGCTATGGACATTACGAGTTTGTGGTGATGTCGTTTGGGCTCATTAATGCACATGCGGCTTTTATGGATATAATGAATAGGATTTTCCGTCCATACTTGGACAAATTTGTAGTAGTGTTCATCGATGATGTGCTCATTTACTCACAGAATGAATGGGATCATGCTAATAATCTGCGGATCGTCTTAGATACATTACGAGAGCTCAAGCTATATGTAAAGTTAAGCAAGTGTGAGTTCTGGTTGTCCCAAGTCTCATTCCTGGGACATGTCATTTCTGGAGCAGGTATCGCAGTTGATCCTGCGAAGATAGATGCAGTTATGTCTTGGGAGCAACCCAAGACTGTCACACAGATTCGGAGCTTCCTCGGACTAACGGGCTATTACAGACGCTTTGTCAACGGATTTTCCCGCATCGTTCGTCCTCTGACACGAGTGACGCAGAAGGGAGTTCCATTCATTTGGGACGATTCATGTGAGCAGGCCTTCCAGACACTGAAGGAGAGGTTGACCACAACGCCTATTCTTGCTCTTCCTTCAGGCACTCAGGACTATGCAGTCTACACAGATGCATCTGGAGAAGGTCTAGGAGCAGTGTTGATGCAGAGAGGACAGGTGATTGCTTACGCATCACGGCAGTTGAGACCGCGCGAGCGGAACTACCCCACACATGACTTGGAGTTGGCGGCAGTTGTCTTCGCCTTGAAGATCTGGCGTCACTATCTATATGGGGTGAATTTCGAGATTTTCACAGATCACAAGAGCCTAAAGTACATCTTTGATCAGAAGGAATTGAACATGAGACATCGCAGATGGCTCGAGCTGCTGAAGGATTATGATTGCACGATCTCTTACCATCCCGGTAAGGGAAACGTGGTGGCTGGTGCACTTAGCAGGAGAGCGCATGCTGATGGTACGGCGAACTGGTTATATACATGGGATATGCTTGCATCTTTGACAGATTGGCATCCTCAAAAGAGCGCATCCATTTCTACCGCCGTGCCTCCTCGATACAGCAACCTTTGGGATCGTATTGTAGAAGGCCAGAAGACCGATCCTTGGATCCGAGATAGGTACATACGCGTCGTCAAGGACGAATTTGATGACTTTGTTGTGATGGAGTCTATTTTATGGAAGGCAGGACGGGTTGTTGTACCCAATGACGAGCAGCTTCGCAGAGACATTCTCGATGAGGCACACGGTTCACGATTATCTATCCATCCAGGCAGTACGAAGATGTACCGTGATCTGCGTCGACATTTCTGGTGGGATGGAATGAAGCGCGACGTGGCGCTACATGTTAGCAGATGCATAACCTGTCAGATGGTCAAGGCTGAGCACAGGAGACCGCTAGGATTATTGCAGCCTCTCCCCATTCCCGAGTGGAAGTGGGAGATCATTTCTATGGATTTTGTCACATGTTTGCCGAAAACGCCAGGTGGTCATGATTCCATTTGGGTCGTTGTTAATAGGTTGACCAAGTCAGTCCATTTCATACCTGTCAACACGACTTACACTCCGTCCAGGTTGGCCAAGCTCTACGTGCAGAACATTATCAGGCTGCATGGTATACCACGAGAGGTGGTGTCTGACCAGGATTCGAGATTTACATCTCATTATTGGCATCAGTTCATGTCAGCACTACAGACAGAGCTGAAGATGAGTTCTGCTTATCATCTACAGACAGACGGGCAGAGTGAGCGCACCATTCAGACGCTTGAGGATCTACTTCGCGCATGCACTTTAGAGTGGAAAGGGTCCTGGAAGGACCATCTGTCGTTAGTAGAATTCATGTACAACAACAGCTATCACTCTAGTATTGGTATGGCACCATTCGAAGCCCTATACGGGCGGAGATGTCTTACACCTCTCAGTTGGCGGGAGGTAGGTGACCATGCTCTCTACTCCGTAGATCTCTTGGAGGAGACTGCGAGAGCTGTTGATCTTGTGAGACGGAGGCTTCTGACGGCACAAAGCCGCCAGAAGAGCTATGTAGACCGTCGGAGAAGAGATTTGGAGTTTCAGGTATCCAATACATTCCTCTTGCTCCTTTTGCAAATTGGTTAAACCTCATATTAATGACATTTCTATCAATTATAGGTTGGAAATTGGGTATTCCTCCGTGTATCTCCCATGAAGGGAGTGCAGACATTCGGTATTCGTGACAAGTTGGCGCCACGATATGTTGGACCTTTCGAGATTCTGGCTCGTGTGGGAAAGGTGGCATACCGAGTAGCTCTTCCTCCACATCTATCAGCTATTCACGATGTCTTCCACATATCCAACCTAAGGAAGTATGTGCACGACCCTCGACACGTCATCAGCTACGAGAATCTAGACGTGGAACCTGACTTGACATATGAGGAGAAGTCAATACAGATACTTGATCATGCTGTGAAGAAGCTTCGCAGCAAAGAGATCCCGTTAGTCAAGGTTTTGTGGCACCGACACGGTGTCGAAGAAGCAATGTGGGAGACCGAAGCCGACATGCGGGCACGATACCCACAGCTTTTCTGATGTAATCATCAAAACAAGCTTTTGTAATTAAATACATGATTAATATATGGCTTGTTTTCTCTTTGAGTTTTTTATGGGTTCAAAACCCTTTGAGGTTTTTATGGACATATGAAATTCAAACAAGACACCTAATGACCCTAACTCGAGTCTCGAGGACGAGACTCCCTTTGAGGTTTTTATATTTGTAACATCCGAAATCCGCCAAACCTAAAACCGACCCGATTAGCGTCCGATTAATCCAATAAAGTTGTTTGTCAATGTCAAACAACCTAAAACGATCAACTGATCGTGAATCAAAAGTCGTTCGGGTGAAATCAACCAAAAATCGGTCGCATCGTAATGCGTGCCGTGAAAAAGCCGCGACGTAAATTCGGAAACCGTGAAGCGAACCGAGACCGTCATTAGATCCGATTCGACGATACAAGACCAACGGAATCGACCGTTCGTCAATCGGAGGTCGTTTGATATTTTAAATTACAAAATTTAATCTTAAACAAAAACCGTATCCGAAAATTCCGGGTATTCAAAACCCGACCGGAAGTATATCAATATTATACTCATATTGATCGTCATTTGGAGACGATCAAAATGAGATACTGCTCATCGAAATTCGATGCTCGAAACGCGAATACGGTCGATTTTAAGTAGATTAAATAGAGTCTTTGGGTTTAAAATAATAATAATAAACGTTTATATATTCTGTTGACTGTACAGACAGCATCTCCACGTGTTTCTTTTTGTGTTTCCACTCGTCATCACTAAAATAGCCATTCTTCCCTATAAATAACCCATAAACCCTTTCTCTATTCTTCCTAAATTCCTCCCCATGTCTCCACCGAGAAGGTCCCAACCCCTTCTCTCCAAAACTTCTCCCAAAATTCTGAAGCTATGCTACAGTATGGAAGTCTGATTTCAGCCCTCATTCCTCCTTCAGCGGCTGTTCTTGGAAGGCTACAGCCCTCTGGCAACTGTTGCAGTTTCTGCTCCAAATCACCAGCCATTGCATGCATCTATATCTCCATTTTGGAGATCTAATCAAGTACAATCCCATCTCTATTCTTTTGTTGCCATGCATGTTGTTTTACATATAGATCAAAGCTTCAAATGTACAATCCTCTTCCTTCTCTATTTTCTACTGGAGAGGGTGTGCAACAAATCATGATACTGCAGTTCTTGCCAGCCTTGGAGAAGAACCTCCTGTTGTCCAACAACTGAAGCTGCTGCTCCTTCATCTGGGCTGATCAAGACAACTACTGGAAACCTCTTTTAGCTGCAAACACAGCAGTTGGACTGCTGTTCTGGAGCATATTTTGCAACTAGAAGGCCCACGTTTAAGTTCCAAATAAATTTCTATAGCAGCCACATGCTGCTACCACATGCAAGTCTTCAATCTCCACATTTTGGAGATCCAAAGGTACATCCCAGTCCCCCTTGCTGCCATGCATGCTCATTTCACTTAGATCATATGTACAATCCCTAGCCTTCCTTATTGCTGCCATGCAGGCACATTAGACTGAACATATGTACAATCCTACACCCCTCTTTTCTACCATGCATGCATATTAGATATCTTCTAGTCATATATTTTCCATCGCATTTAAATTCAGAATGACAGCTTGATATCTCTTCATTTCGTTTGATATAAATTTCAACTGAGAATGGGTTCTGGAATCGGAGCTATTGCCATGCATGGTTATCACGGACATTCTGACAGGATTAAAAGTTTGATACAACCACAAGTTAAAGAAAAAAAAACAGTAACAAGAAATATCAATTAAGTTCATTTTTTTTCTACACCAATGATTCAACGTATGCTCAAAAAAAACGGCACACCATATCATCATTATACCTTAGGTGGTCATTAGTAAATGATTCTTTCCATGTTGTGAATTCTAATTTCAATTAGAGTCTAAATACCAGCCATTACTTGATATATATACATAATGCATAAATACCATATGATTCATCCGAACTCTGTTATTATGAATATATATAAGTAGAAGTCAATAATCGCATTTGCAAACCAAGGCTGGTAATTGGTTAGTGCAACCGTTTTAACTATGACGATTGTTATCTTCTATAATGGGTTGAATAATCTCAGACAGTAGTATTTTTGGCACAGCTTTAACGGGATGTTGTGTGTGTATACATATATATATATAGTTTATTGTCAGCTGATACTTACAGTTATCTTGAGCCTGTGTTCTAATAGAAGAATCTGAACAAATCAAGGATTATAAATATAAGAATAATTAGAAAAGTGCAGAGTTTCAATATGTTATAAATGCTGCTTTCTGAGTCTGTCTTCCATTATTAGAATCAGACCTCAAGCATTCTAAATTGGAATTTTATCACTACAGCCATAGATATGGACTGATTAAGAATCCGATAGTATTTGCTCTCATAATAATAAATAAATGTATCAATAAAGATGTTATTTTTCTTGAACGTGGTAAATGGGATGTTTATAAAATGAATGTATGAACAAGGAATTATGTTGATTTTGTAAATATATATATGACTCTATCGACATCAAGGGCTTTCGACCCTATCATCATACACACAATCATAAAATGAATTAAAAAGGGAAGTCTACTACCAATCAATTTCTGATAACCAACGATTCTTTCCTTAAACAGATCTTTAAATCCAGATCATAACAAATAAGTTCTAAACTCATGACCTTAAGAAAGAGAGCGTTTTGGAGGGTACAAGAAATTAATTCAAATTCTAGATCAAATCATTCAAATCCAGAAAGTTCAGTGTTTGATCAGATTGAGGAAGTTAAGTATCTTACATAATTATGAAGTCTATGAAGTAATTGGTTGGTTGTGAATTAATAATAAATAATATTTGCCGGTCAGTATGGCCCTTATACCTGACCGTGCGAGGGCGCGGTGACCCTCAACTGGGCGGAAGAATAGGAAGCCCAGTTAGGGCAGTAGCCGCCAAGTGCGCGGGTCTAGGATCCCAGTCCCTTCTCGGTTTTTACGCGAGCTCACAGTGTTTTTACGCCTCGTTGGGATCCAGACTTTAGACCAGTTCCGTTGACCCTGTCTTTTAGGATACCCAGGCGGGGGATCCTGGTTTTTCAGTTTTACGTACGAGCTCGGTTGCCCGTTACCGGTCGGGCTGTTCTTCTAGAGTGACTTTTCCGGGAAGTCCCTCTCACCAGTCTCAGTGGCGTAGTTTGGGAGTAGACCTATCCCTCTATTGGACCGTCCTTCCAATTAGGGGGCGAGACGGAAGAGCCCTTTTGTTGGCTTCTTCACCGCTTGAGTTTTCTTTCGCCAACAGACTTGGCGATTCTACATCCAGATCATCCATATCTATATCTGTATCTACATCATATAGAGTTACATTGAGACAGTTGCACTTGAAGTTTTAAGGGATTACAATTAAAGTTGAGTACATGGAAAAGACTCTAATCTAATTCGAAATCTCATTAAGCTAGCGGACATGTTGGGAACTTAGTTAGGATGCATTATACAACACCGCATGCCTACGGAGGCACCCCAACCCTAAGACGTTTCCCAAGTCTTAGAGTCATAGTGTGAGGTTTCACAAGAACCAAGACCACAGACTATCCACTAGACTTAAGAATTTAATAAATCATTATATCTTCTCATCTCATCTTTCCCATCATCAAAATTCACAAATATGATCTCTAAGTAATATGAGAATAAAATATACGTACTTATGATCAATGAGTTACCGTAGACATATGCTTATGTGGGAAATGTGGGGATAAGGGCTGATCATGAGATGTTCTTACTAAAAATTTGGAAACCTTTTACATTTGCAAGTAGAATTAAATTTTAAATTTGAGTTGCTCATGCCTCTCTACTTGCTTTCTTTTGTAAATAATAAATGCATGTTATTTTATATAAACTTATGGGAAGTACCAGCACCCGCTGACGCCTTTTCTTCCTTGCACGCATGGCAGGCAAGGAGCCTTTAGCACAGTAGCGGGTTAATGATTTCAGGAGATAAATTTTATACCCAATGGTATGGTTTATTTTGTGCCAATTTTTGTTCAATTTATATTGTATTATGTTTCTTTCTCTTCAGTCAGATTTTTGGGATATACTGTATATACTGTCAGACTTTGTACATGTGAAATATATGGAAGTTAATGAAATAAGATTTTGGTGACAATTGTTCTAATAACTTGTGGTTATGATTGTGAAGGTCATGTGGAAAATTATCCGCGCGAAAAAAATTCCCTGTTTTTCTGTCACTTAATGCGATCTCATGTAAACGAATTATTGCGAGATGCACGTAAACGGGTACCCGGATCCTCGGGAATTGACATATTTGTATCTCTACAGTTTTTATTTGTGTTTTTCTATTTGTGCAGTCTATTTTATGTAATTTTCCATTAGGGCTTTTCACCTATATAAGAGAGCTCTAGGGCCATGAAGAATATAACTTTTCTCTTCACGTTTTCTACAGTAGATGCATGGGAAGAAGTGTGTTAAATAGCTCTCTATGAAACCAAAGAGCAACCGTGGTCTTCTTCTTGCTCTTCCACAACACCAAAGAGCTCTGCTTCTTGGTGTAGTAGGTACGGAGTGGTGTGGCTTCTTGCTCTTCCACAACACTAAAAAGCTCTCTATGAGCACATCAAAGTCGGAGGTAGATTTCATGTCTTTGGGACATCTTGCATAGTCTATGTTTGCATACATTGTGATTGCAAGGGATATCCCTTTGCTAAAAACCAATCCAGTATCAGGAGAGGACCTCAGATACCTTATAACCATGTAAATCGCATCCATGTGTGCATGTTAGAGTTGCTCTTTAAACATACTCACTTTGCTTATAACAAAGGAGATGTTTGTCCTGGTAATAGTCGCATGTAGAGGAGCTTCCCAACAAGCTCCATATATCTCCTCTTATCCACCTTCTCTATATCATCATGAAATAGTTTCGTGCTCTGAAAGAAGATATGTAACGTACTTCCTATGGGAGTAGTGGTGTGTCTGCAATCTGCCATACCTGTCTCTGAAAGAAGATATGTAACGTACTTCCTATGGGTCATCACAAGACCTTGTTGGTTCTCGGTGAACGCAAACCTTAGGAAGTATCATAAATAGCCAAGGTCCTTGGTGAGAAACTGTTGTCCAAGGAAATCCTTAGCTACAATAATAGCATGTACATCATCGCCTGTAATAATTATATCGTCAACATAGATCAAAATGACAATGATACCTCTCTGAATCCTCTAAACAAATAGCGAGTGATTTGCAGTTGATCTCCTGAAACCCTGCTGCTCTATCAAGTCCGAGAGCTTTTGGAATCAGGCTATGTGACTCTGCTTAAGGCTATATATAGCCTTATGAAGTATGCGAACCTTCTGACACTTCCCTCAACAGTCTACACAGGTGATTGCTGCATGTAGACCTCCTCTTGCAGACCATCATATAAAAAATATTTCTTCACATCCAATTAAGACATGGACTAATCGCATATCATTAAATCATAGAAGGATCCGAAGTGTATAATGATGTACCAATGAAGAGAGCATACCCTGATAGTCCATACCATATGTCAGGGTGAACCCCCGAGCCACAAGCCTAGCCTTGTAGAGATCCACGATGCCATCTGCACAACGCTTTACTCTAAACAACCATTCATAGCTAACCATAGATGCACCTGTAGGGAAAATAACCAGGCCCCATGTTCCACACGATTGGGGCATTGTCATCTCATCCAGTATAGCAGGATACTACTAATTGTCCCGCATAGACTCCTGACATGTTTGTGGCATCTCCATAGTTGAGAGACCCACAACAAACCTCTTGAAATCCTATGAAAAACATTCCAAAGAAACGTGGGCAACAAGAAACTATGTAGCACACATCCACCTCATTTTCTGGAGAGCAATGAGCAAACTAAGGTATGTTATATCATCTGCATCATGTTAAATAACCTCCTGAGGAGGGACCTGCTCATCCTGTAAAGTAGCCTGCTATATAGACAAATCAAATCACCAGTGGTATCAGTAGAAACAAAGAACTCATAATATACCTGGGCATGCCAGATGACGGGGAAGACCCATGAGTAAAGGGTACATAAGGTGGCCTAGAATGTAAAAATGTGGCAAAAACTGAACAAAAGTAGAAGGCTCCACAACATGAGGTACGGGTGGTGGTGGCAGATGTGGTTGAGGTGGTCGAGGTATAAGATGAACCACATGAAGAGGTGGTGGTAGCATAAGAGTGTTAGTCATGTGAGCCCAAGACGAACCATTTCTACGATAAATGTTTTTGTAATAATTGATATATCAATAAGTGTTATTGATTTATTTCACTCATTGTCTGAGATTAAATGAATGAATGCACTTATAAGGTCCTTCAGTACAATTAGGGTTATGTACCATTGCCATCTTAATGATCATACAGCTACTGATTCAATGGTTGAATCATAGAGGATGATGTTTGGATGACATCTAAATAGTTAGGTTGATAACTCATCAAGCATCGTAAAATGATAGTTAAGAGATGATCTCCAGCCTGAGAAGGAGATGGCAATCCTTCTCTAGAGGTTGAATCTGTCTGACTTCTTGATACATGTCATCTACATAGGAATAGAGATTCAGAGATGTTAGATAAGTTAGGTAAAAGAGTTAACTTAACAAGATCGAGATAACCAAGACCAACGTCATATACTGTTACGATATACGTGTGCATCCTCTGACCGAAGACAAATGTGTTACTATATGTCTAAGTATGCACATTTGGCAGACCGATAGGTTGATGACCTATTCAAGGTCTATACACCGACGAGCTGGTATGCATATAAGGGAATTATGAGTAATACGATCTCTCGAAGGGATCCTACAAGTACATTGCTGGACCGAAAGACATGAGCTCACTCATGTGGGACTGATCAAATTCCATGCATGGTCGGCTTGCTTTGAAAGCATGACAAGAATTTATAGGTATGATATATGCTTTTGGAAAGCATATGATCGATACCAACTCCCAATGATTGAATGACAAACTTAATGATAGAATCCTAAAGAAGAGAGTCTAAAAATGATCTAAAACTTCATATTTATTCTAGATCTTCTAGTATACAGGATATACGTGTATTAGGAATATTCGAGGGTGATGTGATCATAAACAATTGTATAAACATGATGCTTCCATTTCGAGGGAGTGACGAAACATGTCTGAATTTTAGTGACTCCTCTCCGTAGAGAAGTAATCAAATCTTAGTCCAGGTGTTGGGCAGTGATCTGAATATGATTCAGATGCAATGTGAAGATTAGATTTACGGCTTTCATTTAATCAAGCATCTTTGAGAGGTCCTCGAGATCTGAATTTGAGATGTGATCTTAATGTTCAAGTCACTACACGTTGAGCATACAATCGCCTTGTCCTTATCTCCAAGTATCCGCGAAGAAAGCACATCATTTTTGAAAGAGGTCCAGAATAATTCTATTGTTGAATATTATATCCGAACATTGGGAAATTGCTAATGAAATGTGACTTAATTATTATGAATTATATATGAATATGATTCATATTTGTGAATGGAGATCCAAGATAATTACATATGACTTAATTATCAAGGATATAAATAATGTGGATATCACTATCCATATTAATCACATGTATATATATATATGATTTATAATATAGTGAGAGAGCTTATTGTAAATACTAAATAATAGTTACGAATTAATTGTTGATGTGAATTGGATTCACATTGGATAATTAATTGAAAATATAATTAACATTTTATTTTGGATGTATGAATATGATGCCATGATTGCAATTTTCACAAAATTAATATGGAATTATTTTTGTGAATCAATTTGCAACAAATGTTGCTGCAAATAAATGAAGGATTATATGAGTTATTAAATCTCACATACTTGGAAGGGGGAGCCATCTTCCTAAAATGGAGGGTAGACGACTACCCTTGACTATTTCAAGGTGGTTGTCCACTTCATATATAGAAGGTGGCTAGCCTCTTCCTAATCCACCTATGTTGATTGGATTAGTCAAATTAAATTATATTGTTGATAATGCAATATATTTAATTTAATTTAAATTAATTATTATTGCATTTTTATGCAACAAAATCATGGACACTGAATAAAAATACAAACGAATCTCAACCATTGATTTTGTGTTGGACATGAATTGTGATTTATGGACTTCTAAAATACTATAAAAGAATAGATAAAACTAGCTCTTCTTTACAACAACACTTTGCAAACTTCTCTCTCTTTGTCACGCCCCATCTCCCTCTCATGTGTGGTCGTCCACCCCTTGTACTAGAGAAAGCCATCGTCATTGCTACGTTGTCGTGTCGCCGCTTCGATCGCTCATGAATCTCAATCTTCTTCAGTGCTCCTTGCTCGTCAAGAAGACGTAGGATTTAGTGTGACGAAATCAGGAGATTTATTGTTTGGATATTAATCTTTGATTGCGAGAAGCCCGTGTCTTATCAACACGCTCACAAGCGTCTCATCTGTTGGGTCGTACTTGAGACAAGCATCTCTTCCTTCAGAGATTTCGATCACAACTATGCTTAAAGCGATATTCTTATATCTTCGTTGTGTTTATGCTGAAACGATTAGAGAAATGTTCTCGAATAATGTGGTTTCATCTCTTTAAATTTTTTAAATCCCGCTGTCCCAAGCGACAAGTTTGACTAATCGCTCCTAATCGCATTGGATGCGATCTTCACGCTTCTGTGATGCGCATAAGGCTTTTCCCATAGCCTTAAAGTGGTATCAGAGCCAAGTTTAGGTCTTGGATGTGATCCAAAACCATATACGAACAAGGTTTCGTATTTCGAATGCATAAGGACTCGTTGTTTTGCATGAGATGCAAGTTTCGAATTGGTTTTTCACTAAAATAAAACCCCCAATTTGTGCTTTGTTTAGGCGTGTTTTTGGTTATTAAAATGTATTTAGAATGTCTAAATATGTCCGAAAAATAGTAGCCAATTGTTGGCATAAAAAATGCATGAATGAAAATTCGAAGAGTTCCTGCTACGAAATTGTTTTTGCATGTATTCACAGATCTATTAGAAATTAATTGTTCCTTACTGTTTTCTCGTCATGAAACACGAATTAAACAATTGGATTAAGTAGAGAATCATATCGACAAAACTGCTCAAATTCATTTCGCGTGATTCCGACTTCGTTTACAGTAGATATCCCATATTTGGTGAAAATGGGTCGATGATTGGATCATCAAATCTTCTTGTTTAATGTGTTTATCATTCAATGAAAATCATGGAAATTATAAATTTACCCTGACTAAAATTGATGCTTAATATTTTGTTAGAGAATAGAGAATGCGGAAGCGGAATGATAAACAGAGCATAATCTAGAAATATAGACATTAAGAACAAAATATTTTTACGTGGAACACTACTCCCTAAGGAGCGGGATGAAATCACGGGAGATTCCCTCAAAGAAGCGTATGCTTCATTGCTTTGTCTCAATGGATACAGGAGGTCTGGGGCTCTTCATATAGACTGCACAGAGCCTCTGAGTCCCACCACTGGTAGATGTGTAACCAAACTCATGGATGTGGTAAGTGGATCCTCGAGGGATCCATTTACCCATCTCCCTCATATATGATGCATATAACTTATAGTCCAACATATTTATAAAAATAATTGATTAAACATCAATGGTCATTGAATGAATATTTCACGAAATCCTTGTTTGTCCTACAATAGTTATAGGACAACTTTTACAAGCAAAACATGGTTGCTAGGATCTCAAAATTGTTTTAAGATGACTAAGATTTCTGAGTTATTACTATATAGTATAATGTCGGTCATCAAAGTTGATCAATAGAACCGCAAGTACATTGACATTATTTTGTGTTGTCTCAATCATAATGTTGAAGGTGTCCAGTCCGGGTATGCTACCTTGGTTTCCTAATTACCGCCTTACATGTTAAAGAAATGCTCCCTCCCAGCATAACTAGTGTGTCGGATTTATTTTTAACGAAAGAATAATATGAGTAAATCAAGTTGTATTCTAATTATAAAATTACAAAATAATATGTACTTGTGACGGTATATACTATATAGTAATATCAAGCAAACCCTAAATGTTTGTTGGTTGAATTGGATTGATAGTTAATAAACAGTTTATTATAAATAGAGTTGTAATTCCCTTGGAAGAATTAATTTTATAAATATGATTCATACTAATTAATTAAAATTTGAATGTGATATGGAGGATCATATAAATGACATCCATGGTATCCTGTAAAATCGAAGGGTTCCATCACCATGGATTATATGTAGGAAACTCATGTCCGAAGTGACAGCTCCTGCATACAAGCACGCATGGATCAGGCTCTTTACTTCTTAAAAGATTAAGGGCGTATGTGTAGTAACCCTAATATCGGTTCCTCGTATTATTAGGGCAGTATTGGATTGCACATAGCGAATTCTATTCATGTTGATAGTTGATTCAATTAACGAGTTAACATCTCCTTAGGGGTGATGGGCCCAGATTTTAAATACTGAATTGAGAAATGCAAGTTGGACTTGCAAGGAGCAATGAGTTCCCGCTTTTTTTATCCAAGTTACAGTTTCTTATATTATTGGGATGTAACAAAAATAGAAAAGGAGATCCCAAATCTTGCTAAGATATAGCGGTAAGTATATCTCTTGCTTTGAAAGTTTAATAAGGGAATGAGCTTTCAAAGTTGAAAAGGCAATACTAATTTAATTAAAAAATCCTTCATCAAATATTTTTTTAAACATATAATTATTTATATATACTAATATAGTGTATTCTTAATTTCAGACAAAGAAATCCATGAACCCACTCACTAGGCTTCTGGAGGTCAACCTGTTGATCGGGCCAAATTACTCGTATTGGATCCGTAATTTGGATCTTGTTCTCCCTGTGGATCACATTTCTTGGTGATATCCAAGAACAAGCACACAAACCCTCAAACAACAGAAGAAATAAAGTTCAATGAAAAATATGATGAAGATCATACATTGATTGGGTGCTATATTTTGGGATCCTTATCCAATCTACTTCACAAGCAGCATGTGGAAATGGATACTTGCCAAGATATAATGTTGAATCTCAAAGAGATGTTCGGAGATTTCAACCACACTCAGGATTATAATGTTATGAAAGAACTTATTCGCTGCAAAATACAGGAAGGGACTTCCGTTCGTGAATATGTAATAAAAAATATTTGGTTATCTATCAGAACTGAAAACTCTAGAGGCTGTGATGGACGCAAAAATGCAGTCCGACTTCTTTCCATTGTCTCTCTCGAAGTCTTTCAATAACTATGTAGTATCGCACCACATGAACAAGTTATGTTTGACTAATGCTGAGTTAATGGCATCGTTAAAGTCTGCAAAAAACTTAATAAAGAAGGAAAATCCTACTGGCAGTGTAATGGTTACACAAGTCAAGGGAAAGAGCGATTGGAAGCAGGGGTCTCAAAAGGGTCTGCCAGAAGAAAAAGAAGAGTCAAGCTATTGGCCCGTCTTCTAATGCTTCCACATTGATAGCATTAAAGATGACCAATGTCTGCCATCACAGCAAGAAGCTGGGACACTGGAAACGTAATTACCCATATTACCTTAAGATTGTAGAGGAAGGTAAAGCCCCAGCAGATATGAAATCTACTTGCATCATTGAAACCAGCTTTTCATAAGACGAGAAGGTAGTTGGATCATCGATTCAGGTGCTTATGTTCGTGTATGTAATTCGTTGCATTTGTTTCAGGAATCTAGGAGTCTCGATGAAGGAGAGATGGCCATCCAGATGGGACCTGATGCAATGGTTGCATCAATCACTGTTAGGACCTGCAGACTATCATTATCTAGTGAAAGATACCATGTACTTAAAGAGTGTCTTTTTGTTCCAGATGTTAAAAGGAACCTTATGTCTATATCTAAATTGGTTAAAAATGGATATTTGTTCTTATTCTGTAATTAGTCATAATTCGTTATAATAAATATATTGCGGAAGATGTTCTAACTTCTGATGGACTCTATAAAGTGTGCATTGATGAATATGTCATAAATGTTATTGCCAGTAATAAAAATTCTAAAAGAACCAGAGAAGATGGAAATAAATCAAACATGAATTGGCATCAAAGACTTGTTCATTTATCTGTTGATAGGATCAATAAATTGATAAAGGATAGACCCTTAGATTTTCTATAGGTCTATACTTAGTATACCTGTGAACATCGTATTCGAGGTAAAATGATTAGGACGCCTTTCCGTAACAAGCTTACAAGATGCGAGGGCATTCTTGACTTTATACATACTGATGTGTGTAGCCCCTTCAGTACTACGATCCGAAATAGATATTGATATTATTTGACGTTTATCGATGACCAGTCGCGATACGGGTTTATCTTCCTATACGTCATAAATCTAAAATCTTTGAAAAGTTCAAAGAAATCATGTCTTTGGCTGAGAACCAAACTGATTGGAAGATTAAATGGATTCGATCTAACCGATGTGGCGAATACCTATCAGATGAATTTAAGGAATACCTTCAAGACAAAGGAATTGTCTACAATCTCACTCCTCCTACAATGGGTGTAAATGGACCTTCGGGAGAAAAAGGGGACCTGATGGGAAGGAAGAGACCTTCAAGGTATCGTTCGTAGCCAATGGCTACACACAGAGAGAAGGCATTGAATACAATGAGACATTCTCTCTTATCGCTATACTTAAGTCCATCAAGGCACTGCCAGTTATAGTTGCATACCTTGACGACATCTGGTAGATGGATGTCAAGACAACTTTCCTCAATGAATACCTCGAGGAGGATATCTATATGGAGCAACCCCAATGCTTCACAACCAAGGAAGGCAAAGTATGCATGCTGAAGAAATCCATCTATGGACTCAAGCAAGGTTGCAGAAAGCGGTAGTCGGTACTCGGTCGGCAGGGTCACTGACTAAGAATTAATCGGCAGTCGGACGACTAATCGGATTTAGTCGGTTATTAGTCGGTTTTGAATATTTTAATTATTTTAGATATATAAATCAATTTTTATACACATATTCTTATATATTTACATTGATTTGTATATTTTCTATACTATTATAATGGAATAAAAGAACTAATTGTCCTTAAATATAACATTAAGCATATTATAATTAGTTTGCTTTTAAAAAAACAAAAAACTAAAAAAATTTAAAAATCTCTATGTAAAAGTCGGACTTGTAGTCGGCCGACTAGGTCGACTAGTCGGCCCGATTAGTCGGGTTGACCAACTAATGACCAACTAGCCCTGGTCGAGTCGGCTACCCCACCTACTCGACTAGTCGGGCCGACTAATCGGCCTAGTCGGCCGACTTTTACAACAGTGGACTCAAGCAAGCTTCTCGTAGCTGGAACATCAGATTTGACGAAACCATAATGAGTAGTGATTTTGTTCAAAATCTTGATGAACCATGTGTGTACAACAAAATTAAGTGGGAGCGCCATTGTGTTCATCGTGCTTTACGTAGATGACATCCTTATCATTGGGAATGATACAAAAATGATGCCTAATGTCAAATTTAATTGTCCATATCTTCGAGATGAAAGATCTTAGAGAAGCATCTTATATCTTGGACTCGAAACTGTTCAGAAAAGAGAAAAGAGGAAGAAACATTTTGATACGAATGAACAAGATATTGAGGAATTGCCCATATGTAAGATCATAATTATTGATATGGGTCTTTTCCACATAAAAAGGGAATCCCTTGTTACAATGGAACCAGAAGTGATATGGATTATTCAGAAATCAAAGTCGATTTGCTTTATATAAAAAGAAGATATAAATGAACTTCTATGAAATGGTTCACGGGATTCTGCCAATTGTTTCGATCGTGGGATATCATTGAGAAATGGGAATCCGTAATATCAAAGGATTTCCTGCGATTATTTCTAGTATAGAATGAGTCAATCATCCACTTTGGCTTCTTATTGAACAAAAATGGTAATATTGTTCCTCATTGATCAAGAATTTCGATCTTTGGGAAGTATCATGATCATCCAATATAATGTTTCAAAGACCCAACATGCATTTGTTGCATTAGGCTCTTTCATCAACTGATGAAAAGATGAGTTAGTCTACCATATTTTTTTCTTCTCTTCAAGCAAAAGTAAGAAGATAGTAAGATGGCTCCAAGTGCTTTGATTCATTATTTTTATTCTGATCCAAGAGCAATACCGAAGTGTTTCAAAAAAGGGTTAGCTTGACGTAGGTCCGCCTCTGGCCTAGATTCACCTAAGTTAATAAATAATTTAACTGTAGTCTCTATTGCCCTGCCACAATAGTCAACTATGAGACTTCATACACGTTAAAGTTCATAGGACGAAAGGAGGTTATTTTGAGGCCCTTATATTTATTATGCTTAGCATTGAATAGACTGAGTATTTACCTTATTAATTTGAAGATCTTACAACGTTTTCATATGGAGAATTCCAAGAAAGGATTTCTTCCCTTCAGATTTTTTTAAGTCAAAAAAGGGGGAAACATGTAATGATGTCTGCCCCAGATCAAATATTATTAGTTAGGAAAGAAGTACAACATTCGACCATTACATAAGCCATGAGACAAGAAGACCCCAAGACTGGATACAAACATTCCCCCGATAGAATCTTTGACCACAGAAAAGAAGGGCATTCCTAGCCATCCAGATAGCCCATAAAAGAGCCAGAGGACGAAACAGATCCCCCCTCGGACGTTGCGTGGCCAACACCAAAGAAAGACATGGTTGGATGTCCCTATGTATCAGTTGTGGGAAGCCTAATGTACGTCATGATGTACACAAGACCAGATATCAGCCATGCAGTGGGAGTGGTAAGACCGTTACAAATCCTGCTATAGAGAACAACACTGTAATGCAGTACAGAACATCTTTAAGAATCTGTAACGGACGAAGATTACAACTTGGCCTATGAAGATGATGATCTCCAAGTCTTAGGATACATAGATTAAAACTTCCAATCTGATATTGATGATTACAAGTTGACATAAGGGCTTGTGTTCCGGTTGAGCTTTGGTGTTGTGAATTGGAGAAACAAGAAGCAAGACACTACAACTGATTCAACAACAAAAGACGAATACATTGTCACATCGGATGCTGCAAAGGAGGCGAGGTGGTACTGCGATAACACAGGAGTCATAGCTCAGGTAAAGGAACCTAGATGGCATCAAAAGAGTAAGCACATGGAAAGGAAATACCACATCATTCAAGAGATTCAAAAGCATGGTGACATCGTCATCACCAAGGTAGCATCTGCCAACAACGTTGTTGATCCCCTTACCAAACCTTTGACTCAAAAGGTTTTTGACAGCATGTAATGAGCATGAGTCTAAAGATTGTACCTGAATGCTTCTTGGCTAGTGGGAGATTTTTTGCCATGTGAGCCCGAGGCGAACCTTTTCTACAATAAATGTTATTGTAATATTTGATATATCAACAGGAGTTTTTGATTTATTTTATTCCCTATCTGAGATTAAAGGAATGAATGCACTTAAAAGGTCCCCCAATACAATTAGGGTTAGTATTGTAGAGATATATTTCTTATTTATGTATCATTTAGATATTTTTCCTTTTCTTCTATCGCTTTATGTAATTTCCCCATAGGCCGCTCGCCAAGAGCATCGCCGCCTCGGGCTACTTTTGACGTGCCTCGCTGAGGGCCCCACTACCCCTCTCCTCTCATCTTTGAAGTTGCCTCTCTACAGGAGGCGCCACTGCCACCAACTCCTTATCTAGGAGTGTCGTCGCCAACCCCTCTCTCTCAGGGTTGCCACCGCCGACTTCTCTCTCGATGAGACTGGTTGCTTGAGTCTACACAAGTAACCAAGTCTCTCTATGTCAGTGTAGACAAACACTTGTCTAGTCTTCAACCTTAGTCATCATGTCAAAGAGCAAGGTAGATATCCCCACCATAGGTGCCTTAAGAGGTCATGCGCCTATAGTAAAGATGGATGGGTTGAATTATGAATTGTAGGTCATGCAGTTCATGAGCATGATGAAGTCTACAGGTAAGAAACACATTCTTACCGAGGAAGAACCAGCTGAGAAGACTGTAGTTAACGCCTCACGGGAGAAAGATGATGCATATGCCAAGGTTTGTCTTTCAAGTACATTGGCAAAGAATGAGACAAAGATTCCACAACTCCAACATGATATCTTTACTATCAAGCTAAATGGACGGCCGCTCCATTCGTTATATACATCCTTGCGAGGAATGTTCGAGAAGCTCTATAGCTTCATGCTTCTCACATCTACTTCTGAGCAGCAGAATACTTATAGGAATGCTACCATGGTTGGTATATTCCTGGCAACCCTTGATCCTAATTATAACGTTGTTCATTCCCAGATTTTAGTTGACGTTGCTATTCCTCCCATGGAGAAAGCCTTCCGCAGTCTCAGTCGGATCACTGTTCCATCTACTACTACCAGTCAGACCTCTTCAGCGATGACTACCTCTCGAGGTCGAGGAGGCTTTTCTCAGTTTCGTGGATGCAGACCTCGTGGCAAATGAGGTCGTATTCGTCAGCCATGTACTTTTTGCTATCGTTCTGGACGTACAGAGGATATATGCTATTCCAAGTATGGATTTTCTGCTTATGCTCGAGTGGCTGAGCAGATTAAGCCTTCGACTGCTTCTTCTTTAGATCAACGATTCGATGACCTTGTAGCATGATTGAAGGGAATTACACCTCCTTCTAATCCTGTTACATCTTCATCGGTCTCCGGGAGTCATTCAGGGGTGGCTGCTTCAGCCTCCTACAGTACCTCAGGTAGTACTCATGCACTTACTAGTTGTAGTGGATCTGATGTTATATAATGGATTATGGACTCCGGTGTCACACATCACTTGTGTAGGGACAGAGGTCAACTTACAACATACAGACAGGTTCCTTCAGGACAACTGTAGTTATGGTTATTGCATATGGGACTCATTCCCCAATCACTGGACAAGGGGATATTAGTTAGACGCCCTCTATCCATCTACAGAATGTGTTGCATGCACCTGACTTCTCTATGAATTTGTTATCTATTAGTCAGATTACAAAGGATCTACATTGTCGAGCTATTTTTGACCCATCTTCTCTTGTATTTTAGGACATCCTTACGGGGAAGGTGATTGGGTGTAGCCCTGAACAGGGTAGTCTCTATCGCTTAGTTCGAACTCCTTATGTTGGAATTTCCTCTCTTTTTTCTGGACATGTCTCACCCTTCACGTGGCACATGCGCTTTGGTCATCTCCCACTACAAAAAATGTGTCGTGTTCTGCTCAGATCTCTCCTCACTTGTCCTTTCAATGTGAGACATGTCAGTTGGGAAAGCATCATTGGTCTGCCTTCCCCAGTCGTCAGAGTTAGAGCAGTAGCTCTATTTTTGAGTTGTTTCATATAGATATTTAGGGTCCTAGTCGTGTTCCTGATCACAAGGGACATAGGTTTTATCTTGTTGCAGTTGATGATTTCTCTTGTCTGTCCTGGGTCTTTTATTACATAATAAATCTAAAGACGGAGATGTTATCAAAACTTTGCTAACAGGAAAGAAAAATGTGTTTTCTACTTCTGTGAGATTTGTGAGAACTGATAATGCCTTCGAATTATGTACTCATACTCTTTCCAATAAATTTTCATCCCAAGGTGTTATTCATCAAACATCATGTGCCTATATGTCCCAACAAAATGATGTTCCAGAGAGGAAACATCATCATTTTCTTGATGTTACGAGGACTCTTCTCATTCAGAGTCATGTTACGCATTCGTTTTGGGGTTATGATGTTCTTACTGCATGCTATCTCATTGATCGCATGCCCTCCTCGTCTTGGGTGAGAAAATTCTCTCCTCTCTTGCTTTTCCTGAAAGTGAATTGTTCTCACTTACTTCTCGTGTGTTTGGATTGGTTGCCTTTGTCCACCAGTTGTCTCCAAGGATCCAATTCATAAGAAGGATTATGTTAGAGCTGATGCTACCTTTTTCGAGCCCCTCATGTACTTTTCTCCTACAGGTGATCGGTTGACTTCCTCAGACTCTGATGATGAAATATACATGCCACCCCCATCATCATCACCTCATTCACCTCCACCATTACTACCTCCTTCACCATCGTCACCGCCACCACCATCACCAACGCCACCTCCACCAAATCCTATGGTCCCAGTCCCACCAGTACTGCATCATTATGCCCGTTGGCCTGCTTTTGCTCATGGTCGCGGCTCACCATCTAGCACACATGAGGTATGTTCTGAATACACAGTTTCTAACGATGGGTCTGATAGTCTACCTGAGTAGGGCTCTTTACAGGGGACAAACATAGAGCTTGTTGATCTGGACTTACCTATTACGCTCCGAAAGCAGAAGCGTAGTGTGTCATATCCTTTCGCATCCATCGTCTCCTTTAATCGCCTTACTGGGGAAATCAAGAAAATCACAGATGCATTGTTTGCAGTGGTCATTCCACGGAGTTATCAGGAGGCTTTGAAGGACGGTCGGTGGCGATTAGTTATGGAAGAGATGGTGACCCTTCGGTCAAGAGGTACTTCGATCCTTGTCCCAGCTCCCACTAGGGAGTCTATAGTAAGTTGCAAATAGGTATTTACAGTGAAGCAAAATGCAGATAGTACCATTAATAGGTACAAGGCCCAACTTGTTGCCCGTGGGTTTACTCGAACATAAAGGATGGATTATCTTCACACGTTCTCCCATGTTTCTCATCATTCTACCTAACGGATTCTTTTATCTATTGTTGTGGTTCGAGCTTAACCCATATTTCAGTTGGATGTCAAGAACGCCTTTATGTATGGTGATCTTCAAGAGGAAGTCTACATGCAACAGCTGCCGAGGTTTGCTATTGAGGGAGAGTGTTCACAGGTGTGTAGACTTCATAAGGCAATCTATGTCCTTAAGCACAACCCGAGAGCTTGGTTCCAAAAGCTCACAGATTTGTTAGAGAAACATGGGTTTAACTGGTCGAATGCAGGTCACTTTCTTTTTGTACAAAGGACATCTAGAGGCATGACTGCTATTATGGTGTATGTTGATGATATACTCAGTACAGGAGATGATATGCAGGGAATAAAGAGGGTAAAAGAATTTCTCGATCGTGAATTTGTTACCAAGGATCTAGGAGCTCTTAGATACTTTCTGGGATTGAAGTTTGCCAGAAATCAACAAGGGCATGTGATGACTCAGAGAAAATGTCACTGACTTGTTAAGTGACACGGGTATGCTTGGATGACGACCTGCGACTACAACCATGAATCTAAGCATGAAGCTTTATGATGATGATGCTGATAAGGTTGACAGGAGAAAATACATGGAATTGGAAGTAAAGCATATTTATATTACCATTACCATGCCTGATATCTCATTTGCAGTCAGTTGGGTAAGCCAATTCATAGAACAACCTCGTCAGGTACATATGGATGCTATACATATGATACTAAGGTATCTTAAATTGTCTCCAAATGCAGGGCAGCTATTTAAAAGGGGTGACATTATTACTATCTCAACATGCGTAGATGCAGACTATACAGGGTGCCCCACGGACAGGAAGTCCACATCAGGATTTGCTATATTCGTTGGAGATTCACTCGTCTTGTGGAAAAGTAAGAAGCAAACTGTTGTTGCTAGATCTAGTGTTGAATCTGAGTATAGAGCTATGACACAAGCATGTACAGAAATGGTGTGGGCTCGAGTAGTCCTAATAGATCTACATATAGATGTTCCTCTTCCCATGTCACTGGAATGCGATAATCAAGTTACCTTCTTCATTGCTAAAAATCCTGCATTCCATGAGAGGACAACACACATTGAGGTTGATAGCCATTATATACATGACATGATCCAGGATGACTTCATTTCTACATCCCATGTCATCTTAGGGGACCAAATGGCAGACAATTTCACCAAAGCCCTACTTAGAGGGCCCTTCCAGAAGTGTTCATCCAAGCTAAGCATGATAGATACTATGCTCCATCTTGAGGGGGAGTGTAGAGATATATTTCTTATTTATGCATCGTTTATATATTTTCCTTTTCTTTTGTCTCTTTATGTAATATGCCCATAAGTCTCTCTCTATACAAGAGAGCCTAGGGATAAAGGAATAAACAAGTTTTTCTCTTTTCCCATCATGTACCATGGCCATCGTAATGATCATATAGCTGTTGATTCAATGACTGAATCATATAGGCTAGTGCTTGGATGATATCTAAAGAGTTAGATTGAGGACTCATCAAACACCGTAAAATGATTGTAAAGAGATGATCTACAACCTGCGAAGGAGATGGTAATCTTTCTCTAAAGGTCGATATCTGACCGACCAGTTGATGTAGGCATAGGAATAGAGATTCGGAGGTGTCAGATAAGTTAGGTCAAAGAGTTGACTTAACGAGATCGAGATAACTAAGATATATGTTGTATATTGTCATGATATAGGCATGCATCCTCTGATCGGAGATAGATGTGTTACTATATGGCTGACTATGTACATTTGACAAACCCATAAGTTGATGACCTATTCAAGGTCTATACACCGACAAGCTGGTTTGTATATAAGAGCATATGAGTAATACGATCTCTCTAAGGGATCATACAAGTCCACTATTGGATCGGAAGACATGAACTCACTCATGAGGTATTGGGACCAATAAAATTCCATGCATGGTCGTCTTGCTTTCGAAGCATGACAAGAATTTATAGGTATGATATATGTTTTTGGAAAACATATGATCGATACCAACTCCCAATGATGAAACCCTAATGAAGACAGTCTAAAAATGATCTAAAACATCAGGTTTATTAGGTCTTCCAATATGCAGGATGTACGGGTACTAGGAATACTCGAGGGTGATGTGATCATAAACGATTGTATAACCATGACGTTTTCATTCCAAGGGAGTAATAAAACAAGCTTGGATTTCAATGACTCCTCTTCGTAGAGAACTAACCTAATCTTAGTCCAAGTGTTGGATATTGATCTGAATATGACTTAGATGCAATGAGAAGATTAGATTTATGGTTTTGATTTAATCAGTCATCTTTAAGAGGTACCTGAGATCTGGATTTGAGATGTGATCTTTACGTGGAACATATAATCGCCACGTCCTTATCTTCAATATCCAGGGAGAAAGCGCATTATTCTTGAAAGAATTCGAGAATAATTCCATTGTTGAAAACTGTATCTAAGCATTGAGAATTTGATAATTAAATACGATTTAATTATTATGAATTATATATGAATATGACTCATATTTTTGAATGGAGATCCAACATAATTAAATAAGATTTAATTATCAAGGATATGAATAATATAGATAACACTATCCATATTAAACATATATATTGTAAATATGATTTATAATATATTAGAGAAAACTTATAGTAAATAGTATTTATTAATTAATTGTTGATGTGAATTGGATTTACATTAAACAATTAATTAAAAATACAATTTACATTTTATATTGAATGTGTGAAAATAATGGTATTATTGCAATATTCACAAAATTAATTTGAAATTATTTTTGTGAATTAATTTGCAACAAAAGTTGTTGCAAATAAATGAAGGATTATGTGAGATATTAAATTTCACATAATTGGAAGGGTGGGCTACCATCCTAAAATAAAGGGTGGACGGGCATCCTTGACTATTTCAAGGTGTGCGTCCCTTTCATATATGGAAGGTGGCTACCTCTTCCTAATCCTCATATATTGATTGGTTTTAATAAAATAAGTTATATTATTTATGATGCATATATTTAATTTGATTTAAATTAATTATTGTTACATCTTTATGCAACAAAAATATTGGTCATTGAATAGAAATAAAAATCAAACTCAACCATTGATTTTGTGTTGCACATTGATTGTGATCTATTGACTTCCAAAAAAGTATAAAAGAAGAGGCAACCCTAGCTATTCGTTTACAACAACACTTTGCAAGCCTCTCTGTCTCATTCTCATGTCTCATCTCTTTCTGAAATGTGGTCGACTATCCCTTGTACTAGAGAGAATCATCGTCGTCGCTACATCGTCGTGTCACATCTTCGATTGCTTGTGGATCTCCATCTTCTTCGGTGCTCCTTGCTCGTAAAGATGTCGGATTTAGTGTGACGAAATCAAGAGATCTGTTTCTTGGATCTTCATCTTGGCCTGTGATAAGCCTGCATCTCATAAACGCGCTCGCAAGCATCTCCTCTGTTGGGTCGGACTTGAGACAGGAGGTCTCTTCCTTTAGAGTTTCAATCGCAACCACGCTTCAAGAGATATTCTTATATCTTATTTATGGTTATGATAAAATGATTCGAGAAGTGTTCTCGAATCATGTGGTTTCATCTCTTTAAAGTTTTTAAATTCCACTACCCCGAACAGCTAGTTTGACTATTCGCTCCTGGTTGCATTAGATACGGTATTCACGCTTTCGTGATGCGCTTAAGGCTTTTCCCATAGCCTTCAAAGAGTAGGTACGCAAAACTCTTCTCTAAGCTAAACATGGTCATCCTGTCACCTGTAGGAGAAAAATACATGACCAACTCAAAAACTGTAGAATTTCTACTAACATAGAACTTCTGTCTAACCAGGTCAAAAAACGATATCCTTTCGGGGTCTGAGAGTATCCCACAAAAACATACTAGACAACTTTGTGAGAGAGCTTATCATAGCCAGGAGACAGATGATGCGCAAATGCTCGGAGACAAAGACACGGAGTGATAGTGAGAAAAGGCATGTATCAGAAATGCAATGAAAAAACATTTTCACCTAACACGAAAGATGGCATATGGTTGACCAGGTAGCAGGCACTGAGAACCACATCACCCTAAAAAGAGTAGAGATCAAGACTCTGGATAAGAAGGATCCTGATCACGTCAAGAAGATGACGGTGTTTACGTTCGACAACATTTCTATTGAGAAGTGTATGCACAAAAGGTCTGATGTAAAACGTCAGGGGCCTGAAGAACAGAGAAAGCTGAATAGTACAAAACTCCAAGGCATTATCACAGCGGACATATTTAATAGTAGTAGAAAAAATGTTCTTAACCTAATTAATGAAAGTTAGGATGACAAACCCAACCACAAATTTGTTTTTCCAGAAGAAAAACCAAAAAAATCTAGAATAATCATTGACTACGACAAGATGAACATGTACCTCTAGTGATTAGGAAAACAACTGGGACCCCGTATATCAAAATGAACAAGCTCAAGTAAAGAACTGCTACTACGGTTCTGATGAACATGAATACTAAAGCGGTGATGCTTCACAAGTAGGGTAGCCTTACACTGAAATGCAATCAGAGATGAAATCCATGGGAAGACTTTATACAACTTCTGCAAAGGAAATTGATCGAATCGAAGGTGCCACGTATATGGAGAGACTGACCCAGTGGGAACGGAAGAGAAACCTGTTAGCATCTTGTTTGCTCTTATTACTGTTGGAAATGCGAGCTCACGACGAGCCATTATGCAATAAATATTATTGCATATATCATTCCCTGGTCTGAAATGAAGAATGAATAATTTGCATAATAGGTCCCTTAGTACAATTAGGGTTATGTACCATGGCCATCTTAATAATCATACAGTTGTTAATTCAACTATTGAATCATAGAGGCTGGTGCTTAGATGAATATCTAAAGGGTTAGATTGAGGACTCATCAAGCACCGTCAAATGATTGTTAAGATATGATCTCCAGCCTGAGTAGGAGATGGCAATCCTTATTTCTGAAGGCTGATATCTGACCGACCTCTTGATGCAGGTCCTCTGCATAGGAATAGAGATTCGGAGGTGTCAGATTAGTTAGGTCAAAGAGTTGACTTAACGAGATCGAGATAACCAAAGTCCTATATCGTATGCTGTCATGATATAGGCACGCATCCTCTGACCAGAGACAGATGTGTTGCTATATGTCTAAGTATGTACATTTGACAGACCAATAGGTTGATGATCTAATCAAGGTCTATACACCGGCGCGCTGGTGTGCATATAAGGGCATATAAGTAATACGATCTCTCAAAGGGATCATACAGGTTCAATTACTGAACCGGAAGACATGAGCTCACTCATGAGATATTGGGAAGAATCAAATTCCATGCGCATGGTCGTCTCGCTTTGGAAGCTTGACTGAATTTGTAGGTTTGATATATACTTTTAGTATATGATCAAGACCTAGGTATGATATACGCTTTTGGGAAGTGTATGATCGATACCAACTCCCAATGATAGAATGAGAAACTTACTGATAAAACCATGAAGTAGACAGTATAAAGTTGATCCAATACTTCAGGTTTAGTCTGAGTCTTCCAGTATGCAGGATGTACAGGTATTGGGAATACCTGAGGGTGATTTGATCATAAACGGTTGTATAACCATGACGCTTCCATTCCTAGGGAGTGATGAAACGGGTCTAGATTTTAGTGACTCCTCTCAGTAGAGAAGTGAACTGATCCTGGTCCAAGTGTTGGACATTGATCTGAATGTGATTCAGATACAATGAGAAGATTAGATTTACGGTCTTGATTTAATCAAGCATCTATGGGAGGCCCGCGATCTGGATTTGAGATATGATCTCAATATCCATGTCACTATACGTGGAACAATACAACCGCCCTGTCCATATCTCCAAGTATTTGAGGAGAGATCGCATTATTCTTGAAGGGTTCGAGAATAATTCCATAAGATCTAAGCAATGAAGAAATAATGATTAAATGTGATTTAATCATCTTGATGTGTGAAGAAATTATCCAATATAATTAAATGTGATTTAATTATTATGGATAAGAATAATGTGGATAGAAATATCCAATTATTCATAGTATATTATAAATGTGATTTATAATGTATTAGAGAGAGCTAATTATAATTTATATGTGTTGATTAATTAGTATGTGTATTGGATACACATTGTGTAATTAATTGACAATGTAAATTATATGTTGTTTTGGGTTGTGAATATGATTCACAATTTTCCAATGGCAAGATTGCAATATTCTCAAATATAATTATGAATTATTTTTGAAGAATAAAAGCCAACAAAAGTTGTTGGAAATAAATAAAGGAGATTTTCAAGGAGATATGCAATCTCATGGATTTCCATGAGATTGCAATCTCCATGGAATCTTTGGGCGGCACATCATTCCCATAAGGAATGTGTGGCCGTCCACTTTGGAAGGTACATGGAGATGAAATCTCCATGTATCTTCTCTCCTTATTTATTGGCTTGATTTAGGAATAATTTATATTTGATTTTGTCAAATATATTTTGACCTAAATTTGTTGGTTTTACCAACAACAATCTTCACCATTGGATTGACATAAATCAATCTCATCCATTGATTTTACATGTCACATGGATTGAGATCCATGGATCCCAAAACCCTATAAATAGAGAGGCATACCATGCTCTATCTTTACATGTAATATTGGAGCTCTCTCTCTCTCTCATTTCTTCATACATGACAACTCTCTCTCCCTCTCTTGTTGGTGGTCGTCTACCATACCCTAGAGGAGGGAATCTTCAACGCCATCGCCACCGCGCCGCCGCTTCGACGTTCTTCAGTTCTCCATCTTCTTGGTGTGCTACGCCCACGAAGGAGATGTTCGATCTCGTGCGACGAGATCAGGAGCAACCACGCTTGGATCAACTTCTTGGATTGCGAGGACAACGCGGTTCATCCCCGCGCTCGCAAGCAGTCTCGCCGACGATTGGACTTGAGACAGGAGGTCTCTTCTCTTAGAGACTCGATCAACCACGCTTCAAGAGGTATTGTATTATACTTGTTGTGGTTATAGATGAAACGGTCTGAGAATGGTTCTCGGATCATGTGGTTTCATCAAATAAAATTTTTAAATTCCGCTGCACCGAAATACTAGTACGACTAGTCGTTCCTCATCGTATCCGATATGACGCTCACGCTTCCGTGATGCGCTTGAGGATAAATTCAATATCCTTCAATTTCAAAGTTGACATACACATTGTCTCTACTTGCATTAGTGTATTGATTTTGTTGGATCTTTAGACAAGGTTCAAGACCTCAATAGAAGCTCTAAATAAGTTTCTTTTCATATTATATATTCTTAAGTGTTTTACTTTGTACTTATTGTGCAATCATCTAATGTACTCTAAATAGTTTTCAATTTGTATATCTCTGATGATGTACACAAAGAGTCAGTATTGTTACCAAGTCAAAGTTCTTGCAGCAAAATCAATTTCATGTAAGACCCTCAATTGTTCGCTCATTGCAACTCATGCCGATCGATCATCCATTGATCGATCATTCTGCATCCAACTGAAGAACACTTCAAACCAATCGATCATTGATTTTTGTGTGATCGATAAGTCGCATGATCGCCCATTTCTTTCTTATTGATCGATCATTTTTTGAACGTCGTATATCGTTGACCTTTACTTTTTATTGATCGATAAGTCATTTTTCATGACTTGGTCATCTATTTGAATTTTGAATTCTGTAAATGACCTTTTGATCGATCAAGTCCTTTTGTCTTATCGATCATGGTCTTTTGTTGTCCAATCATTTTAGATTTTAATGTTACTATTTTTGGCTCCCGACGGTTACATGTTTGAATCCCCATAAAAGGAGACCCCTACCTCCTCATTTCGACACACAACTCACTTGAGAATTATTCTCTCTTACATGCTCATATCTTCAAGAGAGAAGATTTCTAAACTGAAAGCTATTCTCGGTCTATAGCAAGCTACTCAAGCTCTCTATGCGAGGTCAGATATTCCCTTGAAACTACTGAGGAAAATTGGGTAATATTTTTCAAATATATAACTTTCACGTGTGTTAGAGATATTTCTGTTGAAATCAAATATTTACACATCTTGTTGATATATTCTCTATGCTATATTGATTTATGATCATTGTTAATTGACTATTTTATTTAATCAATAAATAAATGATTTATCTTGCTCAAGCTAACATAGTTCTGCAGATGCTCCTGGAGTTCTCTCTACATAATACTCAAAGTAAAACCTCAATCGGTACTGCAACTAGCTAGTTGCAGTGGTGACTTCTGTGACCGATCCAAAGTTGTGACTTTGGTGTGTGATCCAAGGTTGTAAGCTTTATGCATGTAATCGGTTGAGATATCTGTCTAAATATCTCGGGATTTAGTAGAAAGTTGGTTCGCTCGGCTAACCGAAAATTCTAAGTCAAGGAGGCTTGGGTTGTGGTTTCCACCCACATAGCTTTCCACGTTAACATACCGTGTAGTGTGATTGTTGGATTTCAGTCTCTAACCGGATTTGATTGCTTGCCTTTTGTTTCCTTGAAAAAAATTAAACTGCCATACTTCATTCACTCCCACCCTCTAAAGTATATTTAATCTGCAAGTACTGTCAAATGGTTTCAAAGCAGATTTCATGATTCGAAGCAAAGCACCGATCTTAGATATGAAGGCAGTTACAAGCAACTTCGACGGCATCAATTACGAAAGCCAATCTATAGTATGTCCTCCTCACTTTGATGGTAATTCGATGGAAAGTACACGTGCAGATATTTTCAGAGTCAATTGATTATGATGTTTGAAAATTATTGAATCCAAATATGTGAAGCTGACTCCAACCTCTGAAGCACCAATGCCTGATGTAGAAAAAAAGACTACTTTTTTATTATAAATAGAGTGATCCCCCAATTTGGGGGTCACCGTCGTATATATTCCACTAAAAAGAGTTTAGATAACATTACTGTGAGATCCACAAATTATAAAGATTATATTCCCCCAATGTGTAGAGTCGCAGGCCTTTGAGTCAGATGTCCGATCTTCCAGATTCTCCATATTCAAGATTTCAAGCCATTCAGATTTCAGACTCTACAGTTCAGTCTCAGACTCGACGTCAGATTCCAACTCCGCAATTTCAGACATGCACAAGTGGGCTAGGGTTTTCATGTGATTTCATAGGGACTCTAGAGTAGAGTACCATTCTCTATGCCAGATGGGAGCGACCCAATTTTCTGACGAGGAGACTTTTTTATACTCCATTCTCCAGCGATCGTAGACTCTGATAAGGATTGCACCTCCACGGCTTTTTCAGTTCGGCCCTTTTCAGTGATGGAGCAGTTGTCCACATTGTCGTGGCGGGCCAACGTTCTCTGTGTAGAGACACATTTCAGTTGCAGTGACTCTGACAGGTGCAGTACAGAGACATGCTCTCCGATGAGGAGATTCAGTTTGATTCAAACTCCAACATGTTTGTCCTCCTCACCTGCAGGCATGAGAAGCAACATCCTCGACAGCAGCTGCCAGTTGTGTGTGTTGAGTTGGTATTGATTGTAGTGTCTTGTAGCGTGAGTTCAGTTTTCTTTCTATTTGTCCAAGCTGAGCATTGCATGCTCCAGCTTGAGGGGGAGAGTGTTGGAGTATTTGGTTGTGCGCCACTTGAGTTGAAGATAGGTGAATGGATTACTCTAGGATCCAGTTAGCCCATCTAGGGTTTAGTCACACATCTACTGTCTGTGGGATGTGGAGACTCGGCGGGGGCTATATATAGACCCCCACACCCCTTGTATTCAGATAAGAAAGGCTATAGATGCATCAACCCTTTGTGGCGTTCTCCCATGGTTTCATCCCGATCCTTAGGGAGTAGGATTCCGCGTAAAAATCCCTTGTTCTTCATGATTTATCTTTATTCCATGATTCCTCTTCAGCATTCCTATTTCCTAACAAGTAAAAGATTGAAGTAAAAAAATAGTGTACACTATCCAGGAAATTATGTATTCATGAGACATTACTAAGGAATTTGCCTCACAAAGTTGGCTAGGTACCATGTGCGAACAAGACAAGGTTCATGCATAAACCCACAAGTAAATCCACATATGAAAACCATTAGCATTAAACCGGGTCGCTCTCCCCCGCAAAGCATTGTTCAACAATACCAAGCATAACAACAGTGTCATAAACCATAACTCATTATCATGGCATTGTCCTTGTCTCAGTAGGTGATGTAATCCACGCCAAAAAGGAATATGCCCAAACCCACATAGACCCGTGCAGTATCGTGCTCCGGAGGCAAGTCATCAGGATCATCCAATATAGGGGAGGTAAACAATGCACCAAAAACTACAGGTAAAGAATCTGCTGAAGGCAAGAACTCATAATCAATGAAAAAAACGGATACAACATGAAAGAGTTATCTACTAAATAGCTATGGAGCCTAGATCTAACATCATGTTGAAAGTCGAATTATTAGCATCTGTATCCCTCAAAGCTTTGAGTTAGCAAATAATATTACAAAGGACCCTGAAACAAAGAGGAAAGAAAAACAAGATTATCATCAAAACTATACATGTGTCCACCTACTAACATTTGATGTTGTTGATCACAGAGGTCCAATGTTCGTTAATTTTTTCACAAAAGTATACGGCTGCACCCACGAAATACTACGAGAAAAGTTTATAAATTTGATCTACTAACTCATGATTTGCCATGGTACAAGCAATTAAGAACTGAAGAACTTACTTTAACTGACAGTGATAAAGCCAATGCTACCGCACCCCGCAAACCTGACCAGACTAGAATGATGGCTTCCTTCCAGTCCAGGCCATAGCCAAAATATTTTAGGAAAGGATACAACACGCCAACAACTACTGCTCTTGAGAGTTGAACAAAGATATAAAGAAGAACGAGATAGCCCCATGAGGTTCCTGAAAGAACACATTAAAACATTGAACTGTTAAAGGAATAATCTATACAAGTATGACAAAAAACTTCCAACTGTAGAAATATTATCCATTATAGCAAAGATTTTTACTGTCGCATCATCAAAATGTGCTCTAAATTTTGCAGGCAAACAACAATCTAGTGTAAACTCACTTCTGATCATCTATTTTTTTATGAATGATGTCAATATAAAAACATGTTTATGGTAAAGTATAGCTTAATTGATCTCCATAGAACAAATGTTAACATAATAATCGATCATCTCGTTATATATAATGGGGCTCAAATTAAAGAAGAACTCCCAAACTCAATTTTTTTGGTAATGATCAATGCTGACTACGGACTTAGGTTTTGTATCTAACTTATCTAAATATTGAACATCGGTGACTGTCACATTCCAATACACATTCTTTTTCTCAAAAGCTTCTTTTTACAGTTGACTACATGGTGGGGAATCGGCGAACTTTTCATGCATTTTGAAAAGAGAAATAAATCCCCAGTAATCACCTCTACTTCTCTAGGCATAGAGATGTTTAAATGAAAATACATAACCATAGAATGAAATTACGAGAGAGCTGTGAAGATTATCATAATATTCAAGATCACAATGATCTTCACAATGTATTCTAATACAAAAGGAAAATGGAAGATACACATCCTTTCACACACACCCCGAAGTTGGAGCATATCCATTGAACATGCACACCATTGACGCAAGAATTGAGATGCACATCTTTGGCAAAGTTTTAATGAAAATATCAGAAAGTTCATATTCTGTACAAATATAAGTCGTAGCTACCTTCCCTTCTCAAATTGCATCTCAAATAAAATGTGAATTCACTCAAACAATTTAAGGTAATTCATTGATGATGAAGCAATATAGGTGGCAGACATTGTCACAATAAAGGGGAACACGGATTTATTTTACAAAGGAGACAAGCTAGTTAATTTCACAAGTGGCTTGAGTCATGACTCTATATTCGGCTTCAGCACTAGATCTAGAGACAACACTGGGTTTTTGTTGAAAGCCAGGTGACAAGTTGCCTCCCTCACAATGCATCTAGTAGACCTTCTATCATCAGTGAGCTAATATAGTCTGCATCTGAAAAAGATTAAATATCGGCATGGTCATCACAAACGTAGAGGACGTAGAGGCCATTTTCCAGGAGAGAGCTTGAAATATGTGAGAACAATGAGAACATCATATCGGTTATTATACTAAGGACTCTCCATATATGCTGGTTGGCTTCCTTCACAAAAAGTTGATAGACTGGCCAATTCTCGCTAACAGTTAGAGACAAGATAGAATGAATAGAGTCGAGCAACAAAGGATAACATCCCAAAGTAATCGACCCCATAGGCTGCTTAAAAGGAGCATATTTGGCCATAATTTCCAACTGTAAGCAACCAAAGATACACATGTAGGGTATGGTCATAGATCCCAAGTACCTCGATTAAGAAGAGCATCTGTGTCCTCTTCCATAACATGTTTTCATTTGTTATGCTATATAGATGTATGGTGATATCTCAGTATCGAGACAACCAGTGTCACCTCTAGACAAGTTATTAATACTAGTAAAGTGAGACATAGGAGGCATGTAATGTTTTTGATAGGCTTCTTCATGTCAATATGAAGATTAATGGATGGATAAGAATCGTCCACAAGTACAGATGGTCAGGGGTCAATTGTGGTCTAGAGGCAATTAAGCACTAAATGGACCAAACGGTAGTTAATGTCATGTACAAAGACTCGGTATCCAAACCCCCTGACCCAACTAAAAAATCCCCACCTTCAATGTTCAGTAATAGTCGTTCAACTTCACTATGATATTTTATCATCATGGACTCAATTAACGAGGGAAACCTTAGTGGGGACTAGTAAGAACAAGAGGCGTGGCATTCACATTCGTGCCACCAGTGGCTCTATGCAAGGAGTTACGCATCTCTGCTACAAATTGGGCACACATACGTTGTTTCCCCTTCGTTAGACGTGGTAATCATGGTGATCATGCTTCCATTTTGCAGGAACCCATTTCATACTTCTTTCGGAGGAAAGTTGAACACAGTCAAAAGTTATATTATACATGCAAATATTTCTCTGTCAGATCAAAAAGGGAGAAACACGCTAAGGTCTCGTGGAGACGGCATACCATCCTGAACTCCCCCCTCAACAGCAAACCCTAGTGGTAGTTGCATGTAAACTTCCTCCTGCATATCTCCATACAAAAAAGCATTCTTAACATCTAATTGGAAAAGTAGTCAGTCATGTACCACAACAACAGCAATTAGAATCCACAGCGTAAGAGTGGCGTGCAACAGGAGAAGAGGTAATCCTGATAATATACCCCATAAGTTTGGGTGAACCCATGAGCAACCAATCTGGCCTTATATTTGTCCACAATACCATCAGCTCGGTGTTTCACAGTAAACACCCACTTGCTGCCAACAACAGACGCACCTGGAGGAGCCTGAACAAAACTCCACGTACCCGAGACTGTAACGATTCCATCACCTCCTCCATCGCCAGACGCCATTAACTGCTCTGCAATGCCTCCTCATAGGACCGTGGTATCTCCATGGCTGACAGGCCCACAACAAACCTCTGAAAATCATCGGAGAAGTGATCCAAGGAAACATGTGAAGCAAGAAGTTGCATAGTGCATGAACGCCTCCGCTTCCGTAGAGCAATAGGTACATCCAGGTCCTCAGTACTCGCAGAAGGTGTATCATCTGGGACATCCTGCACCTCAAGTTGTACATGCAAATCACCAATGCCATTAGAAGAACTCAAATGGTCAGAACATTCCTTGGGCGTGCTGGATGATGGAGAAGGCACATGAGCACGAGGTCAACGCTGGTAAATCTGGGGAAAGAAAGTAGG
This sequence comes from Ottelia alismoides, assembly GCA_037367405.1. Taxonomy (NCBI): domain Eukaryota; kingdom Viridiplantae; phylum Streptophyta; class Magnoliopsida; order Alismatales; family Hydrocharitaceae; genus Ottelia; species Ottelia alismoides. The sequence continues at coordinate 191,063 of JAZKJV010009703.1, forward strand.
TATGGTAGATGGCGGTGGAGGTGGTGGTGGAGAAGGAAGTGGTGGAGGAAGTGGTGGTGATGATGATGGTGAAGTGGAGATCAGAGGTAGAGGCATATAGACCTCTGCCCAATCCTCTAAAGGAATGAGATTGTCACATGTAGGAGAGAAATACATAATAGACTCAAAAAAGGTTACATCTGCACTAACGTAGTACCTTCATCGAACCGAAGACACGAGGCACAAGTGAAAAGATCTATCTAGGAAATGCAATCAAGAATGGAATCTTTCTCCCAAAACCGATGAGGGCATAGGATTTACTAGGTAACAAGCAGTTAGAATCGCATCCCCCCAGTACGAATGAGCACAGCTCTGAATCAAAAGAGTCCCGGTAACATCTAAAAGATGGCGGTGTTTTCGTTCAGTCACCCCATTCTGTTGGGAAAATACACACAAGTTATTTGATGCACAATACCATGGGACGCAAGGAACTAAGAAAGCTGATTACTGTGAAATTCTAGAGCATTGTATGAAAGTATAAACTTGACTTTTGCTGAAATAATATTCCTTATTCATTAATAAAGGACTGAATAACAAGACCAACATCATACTTGTTTTTAATATGAAAGACTCAAGATAATCTTGAAAACTCATCAACTGCAACAAGATAAAATCTATGCCCCTGATGATCCGGGACAAAACTGGGACCGCAAATATCAAAATGAATTAACTCAAATAGACTATGACTACTCCGACCATGATGACTCTAGAAAGTGGACTGGCTATGCATTCCAAGCAGGCAGGACCCGCACTGAAAAGTAGAGCGAGGAGGAAATCTACGGAAGAACATGACATAGCTTTTGCAGAGGAACATGACCAAATCGAAGATGCCACATAAAAGCAGACGCAGACCTAGTGCAAAGAGAAGAGGCACCAACATAAGGAGATTGCACCAGTTTGTAGAGGCCTCCTTGCTGACGGCAAGATCCAATCACCTTGCTCGTGAGAATGTCCTCAAACACAAGAGCAGATGGACTAAATATGGCACGACAATGTAAATTCTTGGTGATTTGACTAATAGAAAGTAAATTCATAGAAAACTCAGGGTTTGAAGCCGCATTGCAGGAGTTAATTGCACCTCCCCCTGACCAATAATGGGAGAGTGTGTCCCATCTGCTATCACAACAGATCGTCCGAACTGGGTTGGACTGAAAGCACTAAACCGATCTCTGTCACCATAGAAATGATGGGATGCTCCTGAATCCATGATCCATTATGACAAATCTGTCCTTATAACAACAAGTAAAGGCATATGTTATACCTGATATAGATGTTGATGTAGAGGCAACTACCTCTGAAGATCCTGAAGGAGAGCTGGTTGATTCAGGAGTAGGCATAATCTCCCTGAGCATCGGCACAAGTTCGTCAAATCTTTGATTAGATGCAAGTGAAGAACTACCAACCTGTTGGATCTAGTCTGCTATACGTGCTGAAGCTGGGAACACATGCTTGGAATAGCATGTTTCCTTAGAGTGTCCTGGCATGTGACGGTAAGTAGAAGGCTGACCGGGGGCTGACTAACCCCTCCTCTGTCACGACCACCTCCACCATGAAACTGTGTAGACCCCCCCCTACCACGGGATGCTACCATGGCTGAGGACGTTTATGACAGTTGAGTACCACCAGAAGATATAAAGAGCCTACTCTATCTGTGATATGCCTCCTCAACGTAGGTATGGTGACATCAGTAAGAATCTGTGCTCTAACGGCATCATACTCAGGATCAAGCACCGCTAGAAAAACTCTCGTCATCATTGAATTCCTATATACCTTGAGCTACTATGGTGTGGCAGTGATGGGAATGTAACCAAGTAACTTCTCAAACATATTGTTGGAGTAAAAGGTGTATGCCTCACTTATGTGGAAGATGGGTAAATGGATATCCACGATTCATTTACCTCATCCAGTTGTTTGCTCCCACATCTATCAATTGTTAGATGTGGAGACTCAGTGAGGGCAATATAAGAAGCTCATCACCCTTTGTATGTAGTGAGAAAGTTCAATGAACAATCAGCCTTTGAGGCGTTCTCCTGCGGTTTCATCCCTCTCCTTAGGAAGTAGGGTTCCACGTTAAATCATGTGTTCTCCCGCGGTTTCATCCCTCTCCTTAGGAAGTAGGGTCCCACGTTAAATCATTCTTAATTTTTAACATGGTATCAGAGCCAGCTTTGATTCTCGAGGGTTTTATTTTCATTATTTATTTATCTTTGAGATTCATGTATGTTCATGAAGATTTGTTGAAGATTATTGTATACGAATTTGTTCAAATCTGTTTTTGAAAGATCCGAAGGCATCCAGGGTTTTCTGAACCCTAGATTCTCGTGAGCAAAGCTCCAGGCAGCGGTAAGCAAGGTTCCACGACACCATCAGGCCCTTTTCGATGCTCCATGTGGAGCCATAACTCCTCCAGATCCTCGATAGGCACCTCCCCTCCAGCCCTCGATAGTCGATACTCCCCCTCTCCTATCAGCGATCTTCCAGTCCATCGTGAGCCCTCGCCCTCTTGCAGGCAGAGATCCGGGATGGTCGCACGCAGCCCTCCAATGGCCTTCCCTCCAGGTGTAAAGGCGTACATCTCCTCCCATCTGGCACACCTCCTTCTCGCAGGAGGCTCCTACCCAACAGCCCTCGGCGGCATCTTCAACTTCCAGAGCCATGCAGCACCACCTCCACCCGAAGTCCATCTCTCCAGGTGCACGAAGGCTACAGCGCAACCCTACATGCGACAGAATCCCAGACAGCCGAGCACCCTAGCAGAAACCCAGGCAACTGAGCTCCCTAGCAGAACTCCATCTCTCCATCTTAAGGATTCTAAGTTCCTTATTTTTATTGAAGATTCGATATTGGGGTTCTTGTTTTTGTAGATTTCTATTTGAAGATTACTTTGTATCATTTATGGTTCGAGGTTTGAGTTCAGTTATAGGGTTTTTCAAAACCCCAGATCTTCCAGGACATCTCATGTGCCAAATGATGTTGCTCCCCTCTCCTCCACACAATAGGTTCTCTAGAACCCTACTACAGTCCTCCCAGATGCTCTCGCCGCCACTCCACCAGCATCCATCGCCTCAGATAGAGGTGAACCTCCTACAACCTCCAAAGGTCGCAGCCTTTGCCACAACTCCAGGCAAAAATCTCCATCGTGTGCGCCTCTCCAGTCAGCAGCTTCCCCGAGCAAAGCCCCTTCCGTGTGCCCTCCCGCAGACGAAGCTCGAAGAGCGGCGTGCAAGAGGAGGAGCAGAAACCTCCTTCGTGTTAGCCCTTATCAAGTTCATCGGGTTCCTTCGATCAAGGGCAACGGCGGAACTTGTTAAAAGAATCGAAAAAAAAAATATCGCTTCCGCAGAAGCAGTCCAACAACAACCCTAGCAAATCCAGGAGACCTCCGCCTCCCCAATATGTTGCAGCCGCCTCGTCCACCGCTTCTCCTAGACCAAAGCTGATTTCACGCCACCCCTCCGACTCCCATGCCCTCCCCGGTCATGCTCCCTCCATGCAGGCGAAAACACCAAGGCGGTGCATAGAGTCGCTCCCTTATCTCTGCTTCCAGGCGACGAGTCCCAACTCAAATGAAGGCGTGCCGAGGAGCCCTTGCGCGAGACCCTTCTGCCATAGACTTAATGACGCATGGATTGAAGGAACCCTAAATAGGGTTCTCGATTTTAAAGCCCTATTGGGCTCCTTCACATTTGGGCATGTATAGGTTGAGGGCATGTTTTGAGAGGAAAAAAGAGGGGAGCTGCCTATTAAAAAAGAAAGAAAGGGGGGCCAGGCTTTTCTTTGAGCCCAATTAGTATGTGCTCCAATGTAGCTCAATTGGGTCGTATTTTAAAAAAGAGGCACGTACAAAAAAACTATACGCGGAAAAAAAGTGAAAAGCCGGAAAAAAATGTGAACGTCTTATGTTAAAAAAATTGTGACGGCTATTTAAAAAAGAAAGAGAATGAAATAGTCAAGAAAAATGATAAAGAAAAGTCGAAAAAAATTGTAGCTGACTTACATTGATCTTTGTATCCCCATGGTCGACATCAATGTTTTCCGATCAGTATGGGAGAAAGGGGGAGAATTGTTTAGAGTCACATGTCTGTTGCAGATTTAGATGTCAGATTCCAAACCAATCAGTTTTTCAGACTCTACAATTCTTCAGATTTCAGATTCGACGTCAGATTGGTTTCAAGTTTTCAGTTTCAGACATGCACATGTATGCGGTCTTCATTCAGATGTGCACATGTTTGTCATCTTTTGTGTCTTACCCATCTTTGTGTTTCAGCCAGGGTTTTCATGTGATCCACATGGACTCCAGAGTAGAGATCCCATTCCCTATAGCATGTGGGCTAAGGTTTTCATGTGGTTTCATAAAGACTTCATAGTAGAATACTATTCTTTGTGCCATATAGGAGAAACCCAAATCTCTGACGAGGAAACTTTTTCAGACTCCATTCTCAAGCGATCTGTGAATTACAGAACGAGATCCTTCCGAGTTTCCTAAGAGAGAGAACCCACATCGAGGTCCCTAAGAGAGAGACCCATCTTCAGAGATCTGCGAATGGATAATTAACGATGTTCTTTTCAGCCTTTTCAGAGATGGAGCAGTTCTCCACATGTTGTGGCGGGCCAGTATTCTATGTGTAAAGACTCATTTTCAGTTATAGTGACTCTAACAGGCGCAGTACAGAGTACATGCTCTCCGACGAGGAGATTCAGTTGACTCACACTCCAGCTTGTTCGTCCTCCTCACATGGATGGCATGACAAGCAACGTCCTCGACAGCAACCCACAGTTGTGCGCATTGAGTTGATATTGTCCATAGTGTCATGTAGCGTGAGTTGAGATTTCTTTCTGTTTGTCCAAGCTGAATATTGCATGTTCCATCTTAACGGGGATTGTTGTAATATAAGTTGTATGCATCACTTATGTGGGAGATGGGTAAATGGATCTCCAGGATCCATTTACCTCATCCAGTTGTTTAGTCCCACATCTACCAGTTGTGAGAAGTGGAGACTCAGTGGGGGCTATATAAGAAGTCCATCACCCTCTATATCTAGTAAGAAAGTTCAATGAACGATCAGCCCTTTGAGGCGTTCAACTGTGGTTTCATCCCGCTCCTTAAGGAGTAGGGCTGCACGTTAAATCTAGTGTTCTTCCAAGTTTATTTCTTTTCTCTGATATTCACTTCCGCAATCCTATTTCCTAACACATACCCCTAATAGAAGTGTAAAGGGTATAGAGAGGACGACCATTCTGCGTCAAGGTGAAGATGTCATGCTGAAGTTGCAAAGCCTTCGACTCGTTCTTCGTCGGAGAATATGTAATGGCGAGAATGTCCCACACAGCCTTCGTCGTGGGCTAACTCAATATGCATTGGCCATCTCCACGGATACTGTTTCAGAAAGCCATACACGTGCATAAGTGTCGTCTTCCTCCCATGAGGAGCTAACCCCAGTATTATCGATAGGATCCTCCTGTGTGAGGATATGCTTCTTGACCTTACATTCCATTAGACTAATGAACTGCATGGCCTACAGTTTATAATTCGTTACATCCATCTTCACAATGGGTGATGGACCTTTGAGGGAACCCAGGAATGGAATATCTGTTTTGTTGTCTGACATGATGACAACAATCTCTTAAGACCGGGGTTGCAAATTGGACGAATAATGTCTACATGAACATATAGGAAGATGGTTGTTAGTATAGACTCATATCACAACCGCTTCCATCCACAGGAGGCTTCTTTAGGTGCTTAGGATGGCTTTAAAGGATCAAACACCAAACCATAGGACCCAAATCAAACCTCTGAGTCACGATCGACGTGAGAGAGAGAGAGGGCGGTACACTAGAAGAGACGGCAGTAGCAAGCGGCGATAGCTGCAGCTAGAGCCCAACCAACGGTGGCAGCAGCGATTGGAGCCGCTACTTCTGCTCGCGGCCGGTTGGCGGCTACTTGCGGGCGGCGGCGGCGACTGGCTGCTGGGGGTAGCGGCGACCGACTGTGCCCGTTGTTGCTGCCGACGATGGGTAGCGACGGTGGCCACAGGAGAAAAAGGGCTAGGGTTTTCGTGTGGCAGGGAAATAGGGCATAGGCTCTGATCTAGGACCATCACTCTGATACCATGTGGAAAAGGTTGGAATGAAAAGAATGTATTCCTCATAGCCCTAGAGCTCTCTTATATAGAAGAAAAGCTCCAAGGGAAAATTACATAAAATTAGACTGAAGAAATAGAAAAACATAAATAAAGACGTAGAGATATAAGTATCTCAACAACCAACTTGCGAACATTGTATTCGCGGAAAATGTCCAGGGCACCCTTCACTAAGAAATGTGAACGACGCGAAGGAATATTGGACCTAATACATGACGATGTATGTAGACCCCTTCGTACCGTGACTCGAAATGGACATCAATACTATGTGACTTTTATTTTGTCTTCTTGCTACATCACAAACATGTTTGAAAAGCTCAAAGAGTTCATGGCTTTGGTTACGAACCAAACATGAAAGAAGATAAAAACGAATTCGATCTGACCGAGGTGGCGAATACCTCTCAGATGAATTCAAAGAATACCTTAAAGAGAGGAATTATTTCCAATGTCACTCTTGCGGGTACTCCTCAACTCAACGGAGTTGCTGAGAGACGCAACAAAACCATGTTAAACATGGTGAGACCAATGATGAATAAGGCAAACTTACCTCTAAGTTTCTGACGATATGCAGTAGAGATATGTGTGATAGCATCTACTATATCAAGAATATCAATAAACACAATTCTTGCAATATCCCATGTTTTATCTTATAGGGTCTATTTCTTAGTCCAAGATCCCTCTTATTAACTAGAATAAAAGAATTAGTAGATATATTCTGCCCAAAATGGGAATGGATTGGGGTTATAAACTTATAATCATGGAATCGATTAGATCATTAGATTATAAGTTCATTCCATACCGGACCAAACTGGAATAGGGTTATGTACATTCTCATTATGAGAAGGAGTCATTCGAGCGTATGTAAATAGATACTATATTTATATATGGAATAGTCAATCGGGAATCCAAGAAGGAATCAACTATCAAACAAAAAGGCACTTCTTGATTTCCTCATTCCTCTTAAAGACCTCCCCCTCTAATGACACACCTCGACTTCCCACCCAACCCATCACAGTGCAGTCGAACTCACAACTATATATATATATATATATGTCCTAAACAAGATTCTATCTAAATATGTACCTAAAACCCCACATGAGCTTTGGTAAGGTACCAAGCTGAGTGTATGACACTTGAGGATTTGGAGTTATTGTTTAGTCCATGCTAAAAACGTGGATGCAAGCAAGCTGGAATCTCGTACTAGAGAGTGCTAATTCATTGGATACGTAAAGAATGGTATTTGATACCAACTTTATAATCCTGAGACTTAAAAGATATTTGTTTTTAGACATGTCAAATTTCTAGAAGATGAATTACTCAGAAGTCAAGAAAATAATGATGTTAAACAACTAATCGAATCTAGTGAGACCGATGAAATTCTTAATCCAGAAACTGAAGAGATAATTGAAAATGACACGACCATACCTCTTAGAAAGAGTTCTAGGGTTGTAAGAGAACCTGAAAGATACGGATTCGATGTATCAGAAGAGTGTGATGATGATCCAACTTCATTCGATGAAGCTCTGGATGATCGTGACATGGATAGCTAGATGCTAGCAATAAAGTCTGAGATAGACTCCATGTACAAGAATGATGTATGGACGCTCGAAGATCCACATAAAGGAGTCAAGCCCATTGAGTGCAGATGGCTATTGCAAAGTCTATGTGGGCATTCTCGCCACTACATACTCCCCAACGAAAAATGAGTCGCAGATACTGCAGCTCCAACATGATATCTTCACGTTGAAGCAAAATGGTCGTCCCCTTTGTACCCTCTACACTTCTCTAAGGAGTATGTTTAAAAAGCTCCATGGTTACAATCCCTTGGCTGCTACTCCAGAGCAACTCAAGGCTTATAGAGACTCTGTGATAATCGGGATCTTTCTAGCATCTCCTGATCCTAAGTATGATGCTGCCCAAGCCCAGATTCTTACTGATGTCGTCATACCTCCAATGGAGGAGGCATATTGCATAGCTAAGGCAGCATCTCGAGGTAGGGGGAGCCTTACATAGTAACGTGGTAGAGGGATCTCTAACCGTGGCAGGGGAAGGGGTAGTCGACCCTGTCAGCTGTGCATCCACTGCAACAGGTCTAGTCAATCTGAGGAAACATACTACTCCAAGCATAGGTTTCTGGCTTTAGCACGAATTGCAGAGCAGACTCGGCAGGTTGGAAGTTCATCCCATGTATCTGATCGGAGATTTGATGAACTTGTTACGTTTCTTAGAGAAATTATGCCTACTTCTGGATCTACCAGCTCTTCTTTAGGATCCTCGGAGGTAGCTACATCAGCATCAACATCCACATCAGGTTTAGCTTATGCTTTTGCTAGCATTTACAGGGGAAATTTGTCAGAATTGATTATGGATTGAGGAGCATCTCATCATCAATGTGGCAACAGAGGACGGTTTAGTACTTATAGTTCAACTCAATCAGGGAGATCTGTTGTGATAGTTGATGGGAAACACTCCTCCATTACTGGTCATGGGGTGGAGCAGTTAACTCCTATACTGTGGCCACTGTTGTAAAAGTCGGCCGACTAGGCCGATTAGTCGGCCCGACTAGTCGAGTAGGTGGGGTAACCGACTCGACTAGGCCTAGTCGGCCCTTAGTCGGTCAACCCGACTAATCGGGCCGACTACTCCGCCTAGTCGCCCGACTACAAGGCCGACTTTTACATAGAGATTTTTTAATTTTTTAGTTTTTCGATTTTTTTAAAGCAAACTTATTCTAATATGTTTAATGTTATATTTAAAGACAATTACTTCTTTTATTTCATTATGATAGTATAGAAAATATACAAATCAATACAAATACATAAGAATATGTGTATAAAAATCGATTTATATATTTAAAATAAATAAAAAATTCAAAACCGATTAATAGCCGACTAAATCCGATTAGTCGTCCGACTGCCGATTAATCCTTAGTCAGTAACCCTACCGACCGAGTACCGACTACCGCTTTCTGCAACCTTGACTGTGGCTTCAGAATGTCCTCTACGCACGTGAATTTTCTATGAATTTACTATCCATTAGTCAAATCACCAAGGATTTACATTGTTGTGCCATATTTGATCCGTCTGCTCTTGTGTTTCAGGACATTCTTACATGCAGGGTGATTGGATCTGGCTATGAGCAAGGAGGTCTATACAAACTAGTACAATCTCCTTAGGTTGGTGCTTCTTCTCTTCGCACTGGATCTGTTTCACCTTATGTGTGGAATCTTCGATTTGGTCATCTTCCTCTGCAAAAGTTGTGTCACGTTCTTCCACATATCTCTCCTCGCTCTACTTTTCAGTGCGAGGCCTACCAGCTTAGAAAGTATCATCGGCCCACTTTCCAGAGTCATTAGGATCGAAGTAGTCATAATCTTTTTGAAATAATTCATTTTGACATTTGGGGTCCTAGTCGTGTCCCAGATCATCAGGGACAGGTTTTATCTTGTTATTGTCGACGAGTTTTCAAGATTGTCTTGGGTTTTTCTTTTTAAGAACAAATTTGATGCTGGTGATGTTATTCAGTCCTTTATTAACGAAATAAAGAATGTTGTTCTGTAAATGTCAAGTTTATACGCTCAGATAATGCGTTAGAATTTTGCAGTACTCAACTTTCTCAATTCCATAGATCCTATGGTATTGTGCATCCGAATTATTGTGCGTATACTTCTCAACAGAATGGGTGTTTGAACGAAAACACCGCCACCTTTTGGATGTTACCAGGACTTTCCTGATCCAGAGTCTTGCTCCTCATTCATATTGGGGGGGTGTGGTTCCACCTGTGTGTTACCTGGTGTATCATATGCCCTATCGACTCTTGGGGAGAAGATCACATTCTCGATTGTGTTTCCCGAGATGGATCTTTTCTCTTTTACACCTCGTGCTTTTGGATTTATTGCTTTTGTTTATCATATGTCTCCAGGTCTTAATAAGCTCTCTTCGAGAGCTATCAAGTGTGTGTTTGTTGGGTATTCCAAGTCCCAAAAAGGATATCGTTGCTTTGACCATGTTCGACGAAGGTACTATTTTAGTGCATATGTCACCTTTTTTGAGTCCATTGTGTATTTTTCTCTTACAGGTGGCAAGCTCATTCCTTCAAAGAATGGAGAAGAGGCCTATATGCCTCTACCTCCGATCTCGTCTACTCATCCTCCTCCACCACCACCACCTCCTCCACCATCACCATCGCTGCCACCTCCAACACCGCCTACCATAACTACCTTCTTTCCGCAGGTTTACCAACGTCAACCTCGTGCTCATGTGCCTCCGTCATCATCCAACACATCCAAGGTACATTCCGAGCATTTGAGTTCTACTAATGGCAGTAGATATTAGTGTGTACAACCCTGAGGTACAAGATGTCATGGATTATACACCTTTTGAGGATGTTGAGGATCTAGATGAGCTATTGCTCTTCGAAAGCAGAGGCGTGCATGCGCTATGCATCCTCTTGTTTCACATGTTTACCTGGCATAACTCTCCGAGGACTTTCAGAGGTTTATTGTGGGACAATCGACCGTGGAGATACCATGGTCTTATCAAGAGGCATTGTAGAGTAGTCAGTGGCGTCTAACGAAGGAGGAGGAGATGGCAGCCTTACAGTCTCGTGGTACGTAGAATGTTGTACAGCCTCCTCCCGGTGCATCTGTTATTGGCAGCAAGTGGGTGTTTATTGTGAAACACTGAGTTGATGGTACTATGGACAGATATAAGACCAGATTGGTTGCTCGTGGGTTCACCCAAACATATGGGGTGGATTACCAAGATACCTTCTCTCCAGTTGAGTGTCATTCTACGTTGTTGATTCCTATTGATGTTGTTGTGGTACGTGACTGGCCACTTTTCCAATAAGATGTCAAGAATGCATTCTTGTATGGAGACCTGCAGGAGGAAGTTTACATGCAGCAACAACTAGGGTTTGTTGTTGAGGGGAGTACTGTATGGTGTGTCGACTTCATAAGGCCATATATGTCCGTAAGTAGAGTCTGAGAGCTTGGTTTCAGAAGCTCAGAACATCAAACAGGAATTAGTGAGTGGATGCGGATCCGGCGAGGTGGACGACTGGATCTGGATTTTCGACCACCGTGCATGGTCGGAGGTACGTGGTTGCATGAGGTAGAACAGAAATGTGGAGATCACGAAGATGACGTGGATGATCGGATCAATTCGAATACTCAACAAGCAATATAGATGAAACTTCTTAGAAATTATACGGATCCAGGGTGTTTATCCTATATCGCATGTTGAGAATGCGATATAGGATAAATTTCTTGGATCCGCAAAACTTCCACGAAGTTTCATCTATATCGCATGTTGAGTATGCGATATTGAAGCAACTTCCTGGATATACGACATTTCCAGGAAGTTTCACTAATAGCGCATACTCAACATGCGATATTGTTGGAACTTCCTGGAAATGCGACATTTCCATGGAATTTCGTAGAGTCATTCATTCCTACTTGATCTATATCATGATTTCCACATTCATTCCTACTTGATCTTGATTTGCATATCGATTCTTACTTGATCTTAATTTCCACATTCAAATTGGCATATTGATGTATAGAAACATTTACATAATTGACTCCCACATTGATGCATAGAAACGTTCACATAATTGACTCCCACATTGATGCACAGAAACATTCACATAATTGACTCCCACATTGATGCATAGAAACATTCACATAATTGACTCCCACATTGATGCACAGAAACATTCACATAATTGACTAGAATAAAGCCACAAGTTCATAATATCAAATTATCTACATTGATGCACAGAAACATTCACATAATTTTCCATGAACAACATTATATTTAGAACAACTTTAAATTTTACAAATCATCGCCTTCTTCTCCGCTGATATGTCCCCATTGTATCATGTGGATTAAAGGAAAATAAACGACTGGCCTCACCTATCATTGTTATTTGGGAGGGTCATGCACTGTTGTCCTCAAACATTGGCATTGGTGACAGTGTCAACGTGCAGTAAATGTGTTGAGTATCTCTAATGTCCATGCCCAACCTCAAAGGTGCCTGCGGTGTTGGCATGTCCTCAAACGGTCACTCGGCAACTGGTGTGACGAACTGGCTCTCCAATTCCGGGGATGGAACATCCGCATCTTTGTCCTTGTCCACAGGTATAGCTGGTGGTTCATGCGTTCTTCCCATGCCTCTTCCTCTCCCTCTAGCCCTTCCTCGTCTAGCCTCTGCCTGAGCGTGGTCAGCATGCTCCTCTTGTATCATGAGTGCATCTGCAAATCGGAATGACAACCACTGCTCCATTTTACTCTTTTCTTAGACTGCAATCTCCCGACACTCCTGGTGTCTGGTATCGTATATGCGGTCCCACCAGGACATCTGCATGAAAAATAAGGAATACAAATGAAAAAAAACGTCCTGGTAAACTAATGACATATTTGGTGAGTGTTCTTGCGTTGCTTACTAATGTTCCCCTAACCGACCTGTGAATCTTCTCGTAATCATTCTATACCAATCCATATAGCCCGAAGTCGTAATGATCCCATTGGATTGGTAGAGGGAAACAACTCGATCCATTCGATCATCCAACTCACGTATGTGCACCTAATGTTTGGACCTCCAATCGATTTGCACCTTTCCCCTCAAGTCCATGGCGTGGAGGTCTTGGAATGTAAAGGAAGACATAGGAATGTCTTGACGGCCGCCAAATTTACGAAAAAAAACAGTCCGGAAAACAATATTTCACAATGTGGAAGTACATCAACGGTACCAATGCCCTCCAGATGTTTTTGTCCCTCTAGACAATAGGGAGGTAGATGTACTAGTATGTCATCAGTATACGGTATCCACAATACCATCAAGAAAATTAGACATACAATTAAGCAGTTGTTTTTTGCAGAAATTTAAAGGAATGTGTTGCTGCTTACAATACCTGCACTGGTGATTGCACGTCGAAAGCATCGCGATATAGTCTCAGGACGTGAGTTGGCTGTTGACGATGCGCGAAGGCTGCAACCCAACGAACCCCTAATGGACAGTCATGCCACTACCGTGTTTTCCTAATCATAGGAGTATTGTAGATCATGTAGATGTGGAAGTGTAATCAAAGAAAACATTGACCCCAACTTGTCGGTGACTAAAACAACACCTAGTTATTGCAAAATGTAAGCTCATGCATGCCTCTGCAAGACCACCGCTTTAGCATCTGCTGGCAATTATGCAAAATGTGTGAATAACTAGCTATCCATAACTCTGCTGCCAACAATCTCATAAGGTAGGGGCCTGACACCGAGAAGCTGCTCGCATGCGTCAATACACGTCGCTCCAAGGGTGGTCTCTCATAAAATCACTGGTCCATCGATCAGTAACCCCAAGATGAAATCGACATCCTGCAACGTAATGGACAACTCTCCACTGGCCATGTGGAAAGTGTGTGTCTCAGGTCTCCATCGCTCAACCAAAGATGTAATTAAATGTCAATCTAGCGTGATAAATTCCAATTCCGAAATACATCCAAATCATGCCTGAGCTACATAAGCTTGTACACAGTCGTCCAAAGGGATGTGGCGTACATGTGATTCTCATCGTCGATAATGCAACCACGATCATACCTACAATTGGAATGTTGCAAGAAGTATTATTGCAAGTACATAATAATTTGAAATTATAATTGGCTTACATCGCCTGCCCAAATACGGCGTGAACAATGGCGCTCATACTGGCTCAAAACAGATGGGTCAAGCGGTCTGGTGTCCATCTGCACTTAAAAAATGAAATTTAGATGACATAATTTTCCATCAAGCAACAAAAAGAACATGTACTCTGTTGAAAGAACATTTACATCAAAAAATAACTTACTCAAATCAGGACATTTACGTTTGTTATGGCCTTCCCCTCCAAATATGCCACATTTATTTTATTCCTTTCTAATGGTTGTGCATTAGATTTAGATGCTTGAGAATCCCTTCTGTCCTTTTGGACAACGACGTATTGTGTGTCCAAGAATACCACAAAATGAACACGTATTCCGTCGAATGACATTCCTAACATATATTTCATTATGAATCCTAGTCGATCGAGGACGACCTTTGTCACGCTTATGCTTTTTATCAGGACGTAATTCCGTCTACTCCAATGGAGCCCACGTTTCCCGGTCACCAATGGGAAAAAACTGTCATCCGTTAACCTTTAATTGTTGTCGCCATGTGTACCACTCACCAACATAAGAATCAACTTTTGCTCGACGTTTAGAAATGACCGTGATAGCGTGGGAACATGGGATGCGAAAAATTTACCATTCATTACATGTACATCTATGTTTGCCCAAGTTCACTGTGTACCGTTTGTGGCCTCGAATCCCATACGGTGTACGTCGAACACCAATCAATACCTCAAATAATATGTCTGGATGCCTTTGTGTTTGGGTTATTGTGTGTCCATTCGCAGCTGCAATCCAAGTGCAACTCTGATGCTGCAAATTGCGTGAATTTACATCCTGTCGCGATAGCAGTGCTAGCCTCTTCTGCACGCTGGTTGAAGTATAGGACGTAATTTTAAAATGTCTTCTCGATCAATGCAAAAATCGACAAACATCTGGCATCGTTAAGAACTGCATTATAACTTTAATTAAGATTTCTAGTCATCTTACAAAACCTATAACCATCATCACATGCTAAAGTTCATCGCTCTCGGTGACAGGACTTTTTCTTGGCCAGGGACAAGGGTTTTATTACTAGAGAAGGCCCTGCTATTTACTACTATATAAAAGCAAATAATTGGTGCGAGCTATTAACGAGTCAGAAGTGTCAGAGCGGACTAGGTGGCATCGCAGTAGCTTACTGGGGATACAAAGGCATTCTAGGGGTGTTAGGGTATGCGCGTAAACTAGTAGACAATGCTTCTTTTATGCCTCGGGTCTCCGTCACCACTCGTATTCATTCTGTAATTCTATCCCTTCTTCATTCTTGGACCTCGCTTCTTCATATTGTGAATCTTCCATTGAAAACCATCTACTTGCTTATGTGTTCCACTCCAGTAATTTCCTCATGAAATAAGCAAACTTCCTACTTGTCTTTTGAAGTGTGGTTGCGTATACCAGTGCTTTCATAGACTCATTCTTAAAAACACTATTGCAGTTGGTTGCGACATACCTTGAACAAAAACGCCAATATGTAAAAAATTTTAATATAGCCACGTCAACGTCATTCATTGAGGATTTTATTCGAGAATTACGGTCAGAAATAATACATATTGGCCCTGTACGTAGACCGATTACCCTGATGCGTAGCAACGAAAGAAACCACTTCCATGAAGGACTGGATTCCTCGTCAACAATTCTGAATGCTAGGTGAACGACATGTTTATCCCCATCAATCCCGCAAGCAAACAACAATATCTGTTTGTACTTGCCATACAAATGGGTCCCATCAATACTAATCAAAGGCCGACAATATTTGAATGCTTCAATGCAAGGGCCAAATGCCCAAAAATAACATTGGAATCTACGACAATGTGGTTTCCATGGATATGGATGTTCGCTATATTCGATGTCTATTTCAGTCTCCGGTATAGCAACCATCATTGCATGCAATAGATAAGGCATCTCAGCATAAGACTTCTTCCAATCACCGAATAGTATTCTGATTCTTTCCTTCGAGCATCCCATGCCCTTTTCTTGCTAACCAATAACTGTATATCTCGTGGATGTGAGCTCTACAACTCGACACCGAACAATAGGGTCATTCCACACCAGAGATAGAAGTGATCTAAACATAAATTTATAGTCTAATTGAGGATGATCTTGATTAACTGTAGGGTTTATACAAGATTGCGCGACAACAATCTTAGAGATCATCCACAAACCATCGAATTTCCTATAATGACCACGTAAATACCAAACACATCCTTTCGATCGGTAGGTGCAAAAAACAGATCAGAACAAACTGGTGGATTCTTTAATCAAGAAATTGTAGTGTGACAGGATGTGATATTTCTTTACAGCATAAATCAAAACATCTCCACATTTGAAGGTTATGCGCTTACGTATTTCATTAACAACACCCTCAAGTCTAGACTTCATTCGAATGTCATCCTCATAGGTTGAATGAGTATCGGATTCTCGCACCCCAAAAAATGGTAAACATGGTACAATCGGTTGCGTGATTTGTTCATCAGCTCGCATCTCCTCGTTTACGATATTATCTTCAACATCTTGATCACTATCCTCTTCCAGATCATCATCGGTTCCCCAAGGTATGAAGTCATCCAAGGCATGATTAACCTCTCTCAGTAGGCGTCACTCACGTGTCATTCGTGATCTATAGATGGTTGCGTTATAGGCACATCAATGCTAGGGACAACAGAGGGTCTTGTGCCAGGAACAACGGAGGGTCCCATGCTAGGGACAATGGAGGGTCCAGGAGCAAGGTAATCGTCCACATCAACAACATTGGGGGCATCGCCCACCGATACAGTTTCAATAATGATGTCAGTAGGCATCGATTTCCCAATGGTCTGTGCAGAGATATTTACAAATTTTTATATTTTATATGTATCTTTTCTTATTTTATTTCTCTGTTTCCACCTTATGTAATTTACCCATAGGCCTCTCCTCTATATAAGAGAGCCTAGGGTTCTCATAAATAATAACGCATTCATTTCTTCCAACATGGTATCAGAGCTCCGGTCTAGGACCGCCGAACTGCATGTTGACATTTGGGGTCCGAGTCGTGTTCCTGATCATCAGGGATACAGGTTTTATCTTGTTGCAGTTGATGATTATTCTCGTTTATCATGGGTTTTCTTATTGAAAAATAAATCTGAAGCAGGGGATATGATCAAAACATTTATAAATGAAGTTCAAAATGTTTACTTTTATTAAGTGAAACATGTGAGAATAGATAATGCCTTGGAATTTTGTGTACATGCACTATCTCATTTCTTTTCCTCTCGTGGCATCATTCATCAAACCACGTGCCCCTACACTTCTCAACAAAATGGTATTGCAGAGCGAAAACATCGCCATTTACTTGATATCACTCGGACACTTCTTATTCAGAGTCGGGCCCCACATTCTTTCTAGGGTGATGATGTCCTTACGGCATGTTACCTAGTGAATCGCATGCCTTCGTCTAGTCTTGGTGAGAAAACTCCTTTCTCCATTGTTTTTCCTGATAAGGAATTATTCTCACTTACTCCTCGTGTATTTGGTTATGTTGCATTTGTTCATCAGTTAACTCCAGGTCTTGACAAGCTCTCTCCTAGGGATGTCAAATGTGTATTTGTTGGGTACTCCAGAACCCAGAAGGGATATCGTTGTTATGATCCCTTGCGCAGGAAATTACATCAGTGCTGATGTGACGTTTTTCGAGTTTGTGATGCTTTTCTCACCTACAGGAAACAGGTTGGCGACATCAAATTCTAATGATGAGGTATACATGCCATCTCCTCTTACGTCTGTCTTCTCCTCAGACTGTGTCTGCGCCACCACCACTACCACCATCTTCGACTCAGTCTCACATTGTTCCACCACTACCAAAATTCTATACCCGTCGACCTAGTTCTGCTCATGGTAATCGCTCGTTATCCAGCACAACTCAGGTTTGTTCTGATAACATGATTTCTAATAACGGGCTTGAAGATATTGTTGCGCAGGAGTCCTTGCAGGAGACTGATCTACATATGGTTGTTACTACGGATGACCTGGATGTACCCATTGCATTATGGAAGCCAAAGCATACTTGCGCTATTTATCCACTTGCGTCCCAAGTATCTTTTCATCGTCTAACAAAGGACTTTCATAAATTTGCAGTTGCTCTATCTGCCGTGACTATTCCACGGAATTACCATGAGGCCCTGAAGGATAGTCACTAGCGTCTTGCTATGGAGGAAGAAATGGCTGCCCTACAATCATGTGGTACCTGGACTTTGGTGTCTGCTCCTCCTGGAGCTTTTGTTGTCAGTTGCACGTGGGTGTTTACTGTTAACGCCATGCAGATGAGAGCCTTGATCATTACAAGGCAAGATTGGCGGTCTGTGGTTTTACGCAAACCTATGGTATCGATTATATGGACACGTTCTCGCTTGTTGCTCGTCACTCCACGTTACGTGTTCTTCTTTCAGTTTTTGTGGTACGTGACTGGCCCTTATTTCAACTTGATATTAAAAATGCATTCTTGTATAGAGATCTACAGGAGGAGGTCTTCATGTAGCTGCCTTCGGGGTTTGCTGCTGAGGGGACTGTCAACAGGTTTGTAGACTCCATAAGGCAATATATGGTCTTAAACAAAGTCCAAATGCATGGTTTCAAAAGCTCTCAGATCTGATCGAACGACAGGGGTTCAAGAGGTCAAATGCAGATCATTCTCTATGCGTGCAGAGAACACCTAGAGGTACAATTGTTATCATGGTTTATGTTGATGACATAGTTGTTACAGGAGATGATGAGCAAGGAATCAAGATGGCAAAAGAATTTCCGGGCAGTCAGTTTGTGACTAAGGATCTGGGTACCCTAAGGTATTTCTTAGGGTTGGAATTCGCAAGGAATATGCAGGATCTTGTGATGACCCAAAGAAAATATGTTACAAACATGCTTATTGAGACGGGCATGATTGGGTGTCGACCTTCCACTACTCCTATGGATCCTAGCATGAAGTTATATGATGATGACACATATGAAGTTGATAAGAGGAGATACAGAAAGATGGTGGGAAGACTCCTCTATGCTACTATTACCAGACCGGATATCGCTTTTGCTGTGAGTCGAGCGAGTCAGTTCATGGAGCAACCTCGACAAGTACATATGGATGTTATATACATGATATTGAGATACCTAAAATCTTCTCCATGTGCAGGACCACTTTTCAAGAAAGGAGAAACTCTCTCTGTATCCGCGTGTGCTGATGCAGACTATGCAGGGTGTCCTAAGGATAGAAAATCTACTTCAGGCTTTGCAGCATTTGTTGGCAGCTCTCTTGTTCCTTGGAGAAGCAAGAAACAAACAGTCATGGCGAGATCAAGTGTCGAATCTAAATATATGGCTATGGCGCAAGCAAGTACAGAGATGATGTGGGTTCGAATATTGCTAGTGGATTTGCATATAGATGTTTCTCTACCGATGCAGTTACAATGTGATAATCAGGCTGCCCTACTCATTGCAAACAGCCATGTATTCCATGAGAGGACAAAACGTATTGAGGTAGATTGCCGTTACACTAGAGATATGATTCAGAAGGGCATGATTTCTACCTCTCATGTCAGTTCAGGAGAGCAAACAACAAACATCTTTACCAAGCCATTGCTCAGAGGACCATTCCAGAAGTGTTCATCCAAGATGAGCATGGTTGACATCTATGCTCCATCTTGACGGGGAGTGTAGAGATATTTACATATTTCTATTTCTATATTCTATATGTATCTTTTCTTATTTTTATTTCTCTATTTCCACCTTATGTAATTTACCCATAGGCCTCTCCTCTATATAAGAGAGCTTAGGGTTCTCAGAAGTAATAACGCACTCATTTCTTCCAACAGTCTGAGCATACACAAAAACTTCTTGTACATCATCATCATTGACGATACACGACAACGTTGGCTCTTCGCCTGCATCCTGAGGGATGCGATGTAGTGGTAGGATTTTTTGATTATTCACATACAGGTTGAACTTATGGTAGATTAGGTTCAACATCTCATCGAATGTCATATTCGGTATTAACCCAAAACCATGTACATTGGACGTCGAAGAACCAATAATCGCACCCTTCAAATGAAACATACAATACATCAACTCCATTCCAACCTAATACGTGAGGCAACGTACAACTCAATATTATACAATCATGAAATGAAGAGAAATACGTGTTGTTCGGAGAAACTATTATTCATGGAATAGAAAAGACCCTACGGCTCTCTTATATAGGAGGAAAGCCCTGGGTTAATCATAGAGGAGTACATAAAGGAAACATAAATAAGAGAAAACATAATTGGATATACAAATATCTCAGCACTCCCCCTCAAGCTGGAGAATATATATCAATTATGCTCTGCTTAGTGCAACACTTCTGAAATGGACCTCTAGCAAGTGCCTTGGTGAAGATATCAGCAGTCTGATCTCCAGTAGAAACATGCGATGTAGCTATGAGACCTTTTAGAATCATGTCTCTAGTGTAATGATAATCCACCTCTATGTGTTTGGTTCGTTCATGAAATGCAGGATTGTTGGCAATAAACAGAGCCGCTTGATTATCACATAAAAGCTGCATGGGAAGAGGAACTTCAACAGGAAGATCAATTAACACAAATCTCACCCACATCATCTATGTGCTTCCTTGGGCCAGCTATGTACTCAGATTATGTACTAGATCTGGCCACTACAGTCTATTTCTTGCTTTTCTATGAAACAAGAGAGCTGTCAAGAATGATAGCAAAGACAGAAGTATATTTCCTATCTCTAGGGCAACCTGCATAGCCTGCATCTGCACACGCTGTGAACTCAAGAGATATACACATGTTGAATATGAGACCAGAGCCAGGTGAAGTCTTCAAATATCTCAAGATCATATACATCGCATTCATATGCACCTTCCTGGGAAGCTCCATGAATAGGTTAACTTTGCTCACTGCAAAAGCCATGTCTGGTCTGGTGATGGTAGGGTATAGGAGTTTCCCAACAAGCTCTATATATCTCCATTTGTCCACCTCCTCAGTGTCATCATCATATAGCCACATATCCATAGGGGTAGTTGTCGGCTTGCACCCCGTCATATTTGTCTTAGCAAGAAGATCCATCACAAAATTCCTCTGGTCATTACAAGACCACTCTGGTTCCTGGCAAACTCCAACCCAAGGAAGTATCGAAGGTTCCAAGGTCCTTAGTCACAAACTGCTAACCGAGGAACTCCTTGGCAGCCTGAATACCCTTCTCATCATTTCCTATGGCAATGATATCATCAACAAGTACCAGAATAGCAACGGTACCTCTTTATGTCCTCTGAACAAATAAGGAGTGATCCGATGTAGACTTCATGAAACCCTGTTGCTCTATCAACTCCGATAGTTTCTTGTACCAAGCTCTCGTTATCTGCTTCAGGCCATAAATTGCCTTATGAAGCATGCAAACCTTCTGTGACTCCCCCTCAGTAGCAAACCCTAGTGGGTGATGCATATACACCTCCTCCTGTAAATCATTGTATAAAAATGTGTTCTTTACATCAAGCTGGTAAAGTGTCCAGTCCCGTGAAACAGCAACAAATAATGCGAAGTGTCGATTGTCTGGCCACTGGTGAGAATGTATCCTGATAGTCCACCCATAGGTTTGGGTAAACCCACGTGCCACAAGCCTAGCCTTGTATCGATTCACACTGCCATCTGCCCTTTACTTTACTGTAAATATCCACTTGCAACCCACAATAGATGCACCTGGAGGAGCAGAAACAATTCTCAATGTGCCACGCGACTATAAAGATGTCATTTCTTCCTCCATTGCAAGTCGCCACCTATTATCTTGTATAGCCTCCTGATATGTTCATGGTATAGAAATAGCAGATAGTCCTACAACAAACTTCTTGTAATCCTCTGAAAGATGGTCCGATGAGATATGTGCAGCAATAGGATAAGTGGCACATTGACGATGAGTCTTTCGTAGAGAATTAGGAACGTTCAGGTCATTATCCTCCGTGTTGTCTAATATCAACTCTTCATGTGTAGTATTCAACACACCAGTGCCACCAGATGAAACAATGTGCTCATTACATACCTAAGGTATGCTGGATGATGTGGAGGACGCATAAGCAGAGGGGTGAGTAGAAGACTTGCGCGTGTAAACATGCGGCAGGAACTGTGTCTGAGGTAAGGGCGGCGGAGATAGTGGAGATGGTTGTGGTGGTGGAAGTGGGGAAGACTAAGACTCAACATTGGACGCAGAAGGTGGAGAAGATGGAGGTGGAGGAACAACCACATCCTCACTAGAAGTAGCATGAGATTAACATGTCACCTGTAGGAGAAAAGTACATAATAGACTCAAAGAATGTTACATCAACCCTGACATAATAGACCACAGAAAATTGCGGACTAGATCGAAACGAGAGCATCTACACAATCATAAATAGGAGTGGTTTTATCGGACTCACACAACCATCCTTATCGAATCGTGGTGGTGTCTAGGATCGCATGATGTGATTTATAATAGGAAAAATCACAAAATCTGATTAAGAACAGACCTCAATCCTGCAGAACAACGACGCATGTACGGAGTCAAGCCACCAAAACACAGCCATGACACGTAGGGGGCTATTGGGGTCCCTGTGCAGCACAGTTAGGGAAGCAGTGGTGCCCCTGGACAGGCAGAGTTCTCCTCCTGACGGTGCGGGGAAGATCCTATGGCAGTGCACAGAGGAATGGGGTGCCTCGGTGACAGCACTCGAGGGCATGGGGCTCCCCAGCGGCGGTGTTGAAGGCAGTGGGGGCCTCTGGCGGCGGCACAAGAGGCGCTTGGGGCTCCTCACAACGGGTCGGGGGGGGGGGGGGGGGGGGGGGGGGTTCGTAGGGTTTGGGTTTAGGGTGGGATACGAGAACCCCGATCAAGGATCGTTGCTTTGTTACCATATTGGGAGAAACTATTATTCATGGAATAGAAGAGACCCTAGGGCTCTCCTATATAGGAGAAAAGCTCTGGGTTAATTACAGAGACGTACATAAAGGAAACATAAATAAGAGAAAACATAATTGGAGATACGAATAACTCAACACGTCTATTATATCTCATAAATCTAACATCAAAAAAACAAAGATTTTACCAAACTTTGTAGATGGAATGGAGGACACAGGAGGGGCGACGGCGGCGCAGAAGGCAGGGATGGAGGAGGATCTCTTGGCGGAGCGCAGGGGGTCGAAGGAGGACTTGGCGGAGCGGGAGGAGGAGGCGGCAGTTGCGTGTGAGCAGGAGCAGGGTCGAGGGCGGGCGCAGGAGGGTCGAAGGCGTGTGAGGCATGAGAGTTTCCAAAAAAGAAAAGTTAGGTTTAACGGGGGGACTTAAAGATATCCCATGTTCAACGTGCAATACCAAAAGCGTGCATCGAAGATGTGTTATCTTTGCGGTACCTAGGTAAAAATACATTAACGGGTATGGCATGTTGAACATGCGACACCACTATAGCATCCAGATAAAAAAATGTTTCATAGTACCTGGGCATTTAAGTAAATCCACGGTACTACTTAGGAATTTCCCTCTTGTCAAAATATAATGACGTCGGCCAAGTTGGGAGAAGACAAGAAAATGGGGAGATCATGAATGACATAAGCCGATAATCCTCGTTTTTTTTTCCAATTTTCTCAGCTATTCAAAATTTTTTCTATAGCCATTTTTTCAATAAGTTGTTCACATTTTTTGGTTTTTTTTTTTGCAAAATTTGTTTCTCGAGTATTGTTTTTCATAGCGCCTCTTATTCCTCTCCTTTTTATGAAACACGGCAGTCGCGAGACCTTTGGGCCTCTTTTCTTTTTTTACTTGCGACGTAGTTTGGGCTTATAATATGCAGCATATAAAAAAATTCTAAACCATCACGCCCTTATTTTGGGTTCCCACAAGGGAACCCTTCTTTTGAAGAATCCTGAACCCGATAGGGAGATCTTCTCTTGTCGCTGCTAGCTGACGAAGGAGATCGAAGGAGCGGTGCCGGTTACGATGGTGGCTGGATCGGGATGTGACGACAGCCAGACGGGGCAGCCTAGACAGCAAGGAGCAGGTCTCATGCTGCCTGCGTGAGATCGGGACTGCAACCTGGAGCCGTGCGGTGGTGCTCTGCCTCTTGGAGCCGCGCAGTGGGACTCCGCATCCTCTTGGAATTGTGACCAGTCTGGGAGGAGGTTGCCGCCATCTAGAAGGGCTACCCCCGCATGGAGTTACGTCTGGAGGTGGCGGCCATCGCCACCTAGTGCTTCCTGGAGTCGAGGGAGAAGGCGATCACTAAGCCGAAGGTGTTTTGAAGAGGTCTTATGTTGCCTATGGTGGAGGAGCGGCCTTCTGGGGTGATGGGACTCCGCCTACTAGAGTTTGGAGATTGCGGGCTAAGGAAGGAGAGGGGGCGCTAGTGCTTAGATCTTCAACTGGAGGAGGAAGGCGCCTGCACAGATGGAGGTCTCCTCTTGTGACAGCCCATTAGCACTAGGGCTACTAACTTGAGGGCTTCGAGATCGAAAGGGGGGGAAACTTGGAGTCGCTGCCTGCTAATGAAAAAGAGGTTCTGCCAACATATGCACAGCCTGGGGGAAGGACGACACTACCTGGACTACGAGCATGGAGATCCAGAAATTGGGGTTTCCATCGAGAACCGTAGAAACCCTAGAAATTTCAGATTCTTTAGTACTTCTGGGAAGCAACTCTATCAAAACTTGCATGAGTAAACCCTAGAAATTTCTTGAACAAATCAGCAAATATGAATGAAATCTAGAATAACAATCTTCAAATATGTGTCGGACAACATCCAGAAATTGAACATGATCTTCAAAATAATATTTAAGAACATAACTAAGGTTTTAATAGATACCCTAGAATCGAATCTCGAACAAAACAATGAAACTAAAACCTCGAGAATCGAACCCGCTCTGATACCATGTTAGAAAATATAATACGGAAGAATATCATAAATAAAAGAAAACGAACAATGAAGAACGCGGGATTTTAACATGGAACCCTACTCCTAAGGAGCGGAATGAAACTACGGGAGAAGGCATTAAAGGGTTGATGTGTCTATTGACTTTCTCATCTGATACAGGAGGGTTTGGGGCTCCATATATAGCCTCCACAGACCGTCCAAGTCTTACAACCAGTAGATGTGGGACTAAACTCATGGATGTTGGAGTCATCCATTTACCCATCTACAAATGAATGACGTATATACTCCAACTACACACATTGCACAATCCATCATGTAGCCGAGGAAGTCTCCAGTGAACCCAACATGCTGCCCTCCGTGCAATAGCGAGCATCTTCGAAGCTTCGTCATCGATTTAGGTCACATGCACACACCAAGGATCCTTTCATCTTAATCATATCCCCTGCAAAATCGTGACCAATGGTGCTTCTGATGTCTTCCATAGTGCCCGCCAGACACCTCTCTTCCCTCTTGCACACCCCCAACAAGCACCCAAGAGGAAATTTTTCCTTCCGCATCGACATATTGAGCCTTGGGTCTCCACATCCAAGCTTGGATGCACTAGAATCGATG
Source organism: Ottelia alismoides (assembly GCA_037367405.1). NCBI lineage: Eukaryota > Viridiplantae > Streptophyta > Magnoliopsida > Alismatales > Hydrocharitaceae > Ottelia > Ottelia alismoides. The sequence goes on from JAZKJV010009703.1 coordinate 216,447, forward strand.
ATGGCCATTCCTTCTGCATCCAAAACACTTAATCGGATCTATGCATCCCTCAGCATAGCAGCCATGATCACTGCAGTGCAGGCAAATCCCTAAAACTGCCTCACATGCACATCCACTCCCACGTGCATTGGCCTCACGTGACAGTAGCGACCCTCCACAAAAGACCATCTACTGGCTATAGGCATTCTCCTCTATATATACCAAAAACTTCCCATCTCGTTCATATATTTTTCCAAATCATTGAAGCCCTTAGTGGGCTAAAAAAATCTCCATTAATTATTTATGTCGTACACCTTTGGGTGCACCCTTTTCTTTCAATGGTTTCCCATTTTCTCATATTTAAGCTAAATTGAGGGACTTCTACCCCCATCGAGTACTAGGGATCGTCAGCGAAGAACCCATCACTCTTGGAGAAATCGTGCAATGGCGGAGATGATCAATGGGGAATCATCGCCCAGTAAAGATGGGGCAACACCGCTCAGAAGGGATCGCCACTTGGAAAGTTGGAATGCAACACTTTCCCTTGAGGGCTTGAAAATAACGTGATCGTCGAAGGATGATGGAGAGGAGTCTTTGTCCGAAGGTTGCATCGTTTATAGTTGCATCATCGAGGACGACGATCTGTTGTTGGCAACACCCCACCTTGGTGCCCATACAATGAAATGGTAGTGGAGATCACCATCAAAATGATCTGGAGATAATTGTTGTCTTGCAAAATAAGGGTTCCATCTGAAGAAAGGTTGTTAGGCGTTACGTGTTACGGAAGCATTATTATCGGATCACATCCGATCTAAATAGACTTGTTGTACGAGTCGCAATAGCAACGAAAATTTGAATTTTTTTCAATGGAACCAAATGGATTGAGAACTATTCCCAACATGTTTCATAAATAACATACGGGTAAAGAACATACCTTTGAAAAGTGATTGCGATGCTCGAGTCTCTAACAAAAGAGACCTCCTGTCTCAAGTCTGATCTGACAGAAATAAAACTTACATATGTAGGGATAAATTGCATGACTCTCGCATTCCAACAAGACAATATGAGAGTGATGGCTCTTGATTTCATCCAACAAAATCATCTTCCTTCTTCAGGAGCACATGGCACCAAAGAAGAATATCGTCCACACGAGATCAATTAGGATGATCCGGCAGCACAATGACAATGCAACCATAGAGGGGATGGCTTGGTGTGGTGATAGGCAGCCCTGGGGTAGGGGGCGGACACAAGGAGAGAGAGGGCGGTGTGTAGAGAAAGGGATAGAGAGAGTTGTAGTTTTCCAACATTTGGAATTTACTCTCTGCGATGCGAGGCAGGCACTGCCTCTGCTTGTACTATCTTTTTTTTTTGAAGCTCCGATTAAGTGTTATGCTGAGGGATGCGATGGGACCCATTTGCGACATCCCCTTTTTATTGGCATTTTCTCTTATGTTTTCCTTTTATATCTTGAACTATTCTTCATTTCTTGTTGATAAAATTTGAAATTTAATTATGAATAAATAATTCTACATTACTTGAGACAATTAGAAATAGACCATCCAAAATTATGAAACATATTAATAAATCCAGAACTAAATATAAATCATATTTACATTTCTTATACAGTGTGAATCCAATTCACATTAATGTTGAAATTATTAATCCTAATTATAATTAAGTCTCAATAGGATATTGTGGATCATATCCACACTATACATGACTATCGTGGATAGGTCTATCCACATTTATCTTAATCAGGATAATTAAATCAATTTTAATTATCTTAGATATCTCTCTACACATGTCTAAAATAATGTGAATCTTATCCACATTATTCTTGGAATTTAATAATCATAAATTTCTCCTCTTTTCCAAAACTCAAATATTGTCCCTAATGGATCAATCATTAAACTCTTTCAAGGATAGTGTGCTTTCTCCGTAGATACTGGGAGATAAGGTTAGGGAGACTGTATAAGAAATGTATAGTAACGTGGATAATAAGATATGATCTCGAATCAAGATCTAGAAGACATATCAGGAGATGCATGATCACAACACAGTATACTCGATATTCACATTATATCTGTTGGGAAAAATGAGAGATGTGTTTATTCCTGTGAACCCTAGGCTCTCTTATATAGAGGAGAGACCTGTGAGTAAATTACATATGATAGACACCAGAACAAGACAATAATAATGCAGAACGAATACATAAATATATCTCCACACTCTCCCTCAAGATGGAGCATAGATGTCAATCATGCTCAGCTTGGATGAGCATTTCTGGAATGGTACCTTGAGCAAATCCGTAGTGAAAATGTTTGAAGTTCGATCCCCTGAGCTGACGTGAGAAGTAAAAATAAGTCCTTTCTGAATCATGTCCCTTGTGTAGTGACAGTTAATTTCAATATGTGTGGTTCTCTCATGAAAGGTCGGATTGTTTGCAATAAACAGAGCCACTTGGTTATCACATTGTAATTGCATAGGAACGGGTACATCTATATGTAAGTCTGGCTAGTACAGCCCACATCATTTTTGTACTTGGTTGTGCCATAGCTCTATATTCAGACTCGACACTGGATCTGGCTACAATAGTTTGTTTCTTGCTCCACCAAGAAACAAGAGAGCTACCAAAAAAATTGCAAAGCCCGAAGTGGACTTCCTATCTTTTGGACATCCAGCATAATCAGCATCCGCACATGTAGAAACAGTAAGAGTTCCCCCCTTTTGAATAAAAAGCATGTACCTGGGGAAGACTTTAGCTACCTCAAAATCATTTATACAGCATCCATGTGTACCTGTCGAGGTGTTCCATGAATTGACTCACTCGGTTGACTACAAATGAGATATCTGGCCTGGTTATAGTAACATAAAGAAGCTTCCCAACTATTTCTCTATATCGTTTCATGTCCACTTCTTTTGTATCATCATCATATAATCGCATGCCAGGATCCATAGGAGTGGTGGTCGATCGACATCCAATCATTCCTATCTCAACTAGCATATTTCTCGGATACTTCTGTTGTGTCATCACAAGACCTTGTTGATTCCAAGCAAACTCTATGCCCAAGAAGTACCGCAAGGTGCCAAGATCCTTGGTAACAAACTGTTGTCGCAGAAAATCTTTTGCCCTTTTTATTCCCTGCATGTCATCACCTGTGACTAATATATCATCAACATAAACCATAATAGCCACCATGCCTCTAGAGGTTCTCTGTACAAACAATGAATGATCCGCATTTGACCTCTTAAATCCCTGCTTCTCAATTAAGTCTGAGAGCTTCTGAAACCATGCCTTAGGACTCTGTTTCAGGCCATAGATTGCCTTATGAGGCCTACAAACCTTCATATACTCCCCCTCAGCAAAAAACCAAGAGGCTACTGCATATAGACTACCTCTTGTAGATCCCCATACAAAAAGGCATTCTTGATCTCAAGCTGAAAAAGAGACCAGTCACGTACCACAGCAACAGAGAGAAGAATCCGTAGAGTAGAATGACGAGCCACAGGACAAGATGTCTCAAGATAGTCCACGCCATATGTCTGAGTAAAATCATGAGCAACCAGTCTAGCTTTGTACCGATCTAGACTTCCATGTGCCCGATTTTAACAGTAAACACCCACTTGCAACTAACAATAGAAGCCCCAACAGGAGCATGGACCAGACTCCATGTACCACGTGATTGCAATGCCCCATTTCTTCTCCCATAGCGACACCGACCATCTTTCAGAGCCTCCTGATAATTCCTTGGGATATCCACAGCAGATAATGCAGTAGCAAATTTCCGGAAATCACCAATCAAGCGCTCAAACGAGACCAAGGATGTCAAAGGATAAGAGGCACAGCTACGCTTCAGCTTCCGAAGCGCAATAGGAAGGTCGAGATCTACAACCTCTGCAGTTGTTTCCTGCTCAAGCAAGCTATCAGATCCAATCGTAGGAATAATGTATTCAGAACATACCTCAGTCTTGCTAGATGACGAGCGGTGACCATGAGTAGAAGCAGGACGACGCGTATAATAGTGAGCTAACGGTGAGACAGGGATGATGGGACCCAGTAGTATAGGAGAAGGCATGGACGACCATATCCCGATATATCGGCGATATATCGTTATCGACAGGTCACCGATATATCACCGATATGGTCGATATCGGGTATCGACAGGCCAAAAATGCACAATCTCGGTCCCATGTCGGCGATATGGGTCGATATATCGTCGATATATCGGTATCGACATGGTACCGATACCGATATCGATATGTCCTTCCATGGGAGAAGGTGATGGTCACAAGGAAGGTGGTGAAGGAGGTGATGGTGGCGAGTATGAAAGTAGCGGTGGCATATAGATTTCATCATCATTGTTAAGGAAGTCAAACGATCATCTATAGGAGAAAAGTACATTACATACTCAAAGAAGGTGACATTCACACTGACATAATACTTCTTGTGCACCAGATCATAACATATGTATCCCTTTTGTGTCCTGGAGTACCCAACAAAGACACACTTGACTGCCTGAGGAGAGAGCTTGTCAATACCTTGTGACAGTTGGTAGACAAAAGCAACTGAGCCAAACACACGAGGAGTAAGGGAGAATAATTCTTTTTCAGGAAATGCAAGAGAAAAAGGAATTTTCTCACCCAAGACCGACGACGGCATGCGATTGATAAGATAATATGCCGTAAGAACAGCATCACCCCAGAAGGAATGTGGGGATTGACTATGAATGAGAAGAGTTCTGGTAATATCAAGAAGGTGACGATGCTTCCTTTCTGCTACACCATTTTGCTGGGAAGTATAAGCACAAGACGTTCGATGAATAATAGTGTAACCATATATATTATCTACCTATGTAGTCCTTTATTATTTTCCATTCCTGCAGTACTCTTTATGTAATTTACCCATAGGCTACTCTCTTATATAAGAGAGCCTAGGGTTGACGGAATAAATATGTTCTTCTATTTTTCCAACATGGTATCAGAGCGACGGTCCTAGACCGGAGTTCTCGAAACCCTAACCCTAGCCCGATCCCCACCGTCAAGCCTCTCCTTCTCCGCCGGTTATGCATCGTCGGGCTCGCGTCGCCGATCGTGCACCGGTCCTGCGCCTCTCGCGTGCAGCCCACGCATCTACAGCCTTCCGAGCAGCGTGTGCCGCGCACCTCCAACCTTCTACGCAGCGCGTGCGACGCGCATCTCTCCAGCGCGCAGTGCGCGTGCTTGTTGTGCGCATCTAGCGCACCTCCTTGCATCGCACCTCCAACGCGCAGTCATTCTTCAAAGGGCAGTGCACCTGTCTTTGTGTGCACATCCCTCTCGCGTAGTGCGTTGTGCGCCTCCCCTCTCGCGCAGTGCGCTGTGCGCCAGGATCTTGTGTACTCTTGCACGTGGGTTCTTAACTCTGGATCTGCCCTAGATTTGTGCATAATCGTCTAAAGATCTTGTGCAGACCGAACCCTAAGTCAAGCGCGAGCGTCTCCAAAGTAATGGGTTTGGTTGCTTGAGTCTACACATGCAACTAAACCCGTTCATGTCCGTGTAGACGATCATATCTTCAGTCTACCACTTCAGTCTTCTGCTATCAGTATGTCAGAAAGCAAGGCAGATATTCCATCCATAGGCGCATTCCGAGGTCCAGCGCCGATTATGAAGATGGATGGGTCAAACTATGAACTGTGGGTTATGCAGTTCATGAGTATGATGAAGTCAACTGGTAAGAAGCACATTCGTAATGAAGAAGGGACTGCTGAGAAGACTGGAGTCAATGCCTCGTGGGAGGCAGATGATGCATACGCCAAAGTATGGCTATCTGGAACTCTGGCAATCGAGATTGCCAATGATATCCTTCATCAGCCCACAACCAAAGCAATGTGGGATATTCTGGCTGCTACATATTCTCAAGTGAAAAACGAGATAAAGATTCTGCAACTCCAGCATGACATATTCACTATCAAGCAGAATGGGCGTCCTCTACACTCACTCTACACATCTCTACGAGGAATGTTCGAGAAGCTGTATAGCTTCATGCCCCTGACAGCCACACCAGGGCAACAGAAGACCTACCGGAATGCTACTATGGTGGGAGTTTTTCTTGCCGCTCTTGATCCTGAGTATGAGGCAGCACGGTCTCAGATTTTGGCATATTCTACTATTCCTCCCATGGAGGAAGCTTTTCATAGATTGAGTTGGATCACTGTTCCATCTACAGCTACGAATCAGAATGCTTCAGCCATGGCTGCCAACAAAGGCCGTGGAGTTCACCATCAGACCCAAGACCGTGGGCCTCGTGGTAGAGGAGGCAGTATTCGACCAACATGCACTTACTGCCATCGCACCGAACATACTGAAGACACATGCTACTCTAAGCATGGATTTCCTGCATCCGCATGAGTCGCTGAGCAGATAGAGCCTCCATCTGCTGCCTCTTTGGATCAGCGGTTTGATGATCTTGTTGCCCGTCTAAGGGGCATTATTCCTCCATTTGGCCCAGCACCCACTACTGAGAACCAGTCTGATGTTGTTGCATCCGCTTCTTCCTCGACCAGTGCATCAGGTAGCACACTTGCATTTACTAGTAGGGGGTCAGATACTTTAGCTTGGATCATGGACTCAGGAGCCACACATCATCTATGTGGCGATCGGAGCCACACATCATCTATGTGGCGATCAGAGTCTACTTACAGGATACACACAGATCCCTCCAGGTCGAACAGTAGTCATTGCTAATGGCACACATTCTCCAATTACTGGTCAGTGGGAGATTAGACTGACATCATCTATGCAGCTCAAGAATGTGTTACACGTACCTGATTTTTCAATGAATTTATTATCTATCAGTCAAATTACAAAGGATTTACAATGTCGGGCAATTTTTGATCCATCTTCTCTTGTTTTTTAGGACATCCTTACGGGCAACGTGATTAATCGTGGCTATGAGCAAGGAGGCCTCGCCTCAGTCAGACTTCCTTTGCTGGAACCTCATCCCTACCTACTGGACCTGTATCTCCTCTGCTATGGCATCTGCGCTTTGGACATCTACTGCTTCAGAAGTTACGTCGTGTGTTACCCCAGGGTTTACCTCACACATCTATCCAATGTGAGACTTGTCAGTTGGGAAAGCATCATCGGTCTACCTTTCCCAGTCGTCAGTGTCGGAGTAGTACCTCCAAGTTTGAGTTATTTCATATTGATATTTGGGGTCCGAGTCGTGTTCCTGATCATCAGAGACACAGATTTTATATAGTTATTGTGGATGACTTCTCTCGTGTGTCATGGGTGTTTTTATTAAAGAATAAATCTGAAGCAGGGAATATTATTATCAATTTTCTTAATGAGATTCCTAATGTTTTCTCCACATTTGTTAAAATTGTGAGAAGTGATAATGCCCTGGAATTGTGTACTCACGTCCTAGCCAGTTACTACTCATCCCACGGGATTATCCACCAGACATCCTGTGCCTATACCTCCCAACAAAATGGGATCGCTGAAAGGAAACATCGCCACTTACTAGATGTCACCAGGTCACTTCTTATACAGAGCCATGCTCCTTATTCTTTCTGGGGTGACGCGGTTCTCACAGCATGCTACCTAATCAATTGTATGTCGTCCTCTGTTCTAGGTGAAAAGATTCCTTTCTCCCTTATCTTCCCTGGTAAAGATCTGTTTTCCCTTACTCCTCGTGTGTTTGGTTCAGTTGCCTTTGTCCATCAGTTGTCTCCCGGTACTGACAAGCTCTCTCCTAGGGCTGTCAAGTGTATGTTTGTTGGATACTCCAGAACTCAGAAGGGGTACAAGTGTTATGATCCATTGCGCATGCGGTATCTAATTAGTGCAGATGTTACGTTTTTTGAATCTGTAATGTATTTTTCATCCTCCGGTGATCAGTTGATACCTGCAACTATTACAGATGCCATTTATGTGACACTACCACCACCACCATCCACCACCAACAACAACACACCAATCATCTGGCCCTCCTACTACTATACCTATTTCACCACTACCATTTCATTATACCCGCAGGCCTGCTCCAGCTCATGGTCATGACTCATCACCTAGCTCGCCCAAGGTATGTTCTGAAGATATTACTATTGATGGATCTGACGATGTTTCTGAGCAGGATGTGCTACAGAGGACAAACGAGGACATGGTTGATTTAGATGTTCCTATTGCTATACGCAAGTCGAAGCGAAGCTGCGCTTCATATCCTTTGGCAGCTTCTGTTTCATTTGAGCGACTAACTGGAGATTTCCGTAACTTTTTAGTTCCTTTGTCAGTTGTAGATATTCCACGGAGTTACCAAGACGCTATGAAGGATAGTCGATGGCGTCTAGCAATGGAGAAAGAAATGGCGGCACTTCAGTCTAGAGGAACTTGGAGTCTGGTTCCTATACCTGTAGATGTATCCCCGGTGAGCTGCAAATGGGTATTTACAATCAAGCAGAATGCAGATGGCAGTATTGACAGATACAAGGCTCGTCTTGTTGCTCGTGGCTTTACACAGACATACGGGGTGGATTATCTTGATACATTCTCGCCTGTAGCCCGCCATTCCACTCTACGGATCTTACTGTCTGTTGCGGTTACTTGTGAATGGCCGCTATATCAGTTGGATGTGAAAAATGCCTTCTTATATGGTGACTTACAGGAGGAAGTCTACATGCAACAACCACCCGGTTTTGCTGTTGAGGGGGAGTGTTCCAAGGTGTGCAGACTTCATAAGGCTATCTATGGCCTTAAGAAGAGTCCCAGAGCGTGGTTTCAGAAGCTCTCAGATCTTTTTGAGAAACAGGGATACAAACGTTCAAATGCTGATCATTCTTTGTTTGTACAAAAGACCTCCAGAGGTGTGATTGCAATCATGGACTATGTAGATGACATCTTGATTACAGGTGATGATGTACAAGGGATAAAGAAGGCGAAAGAAATGCTGGGTAGCGAATTTGTCATCAAGGACCTTGGAGTTCTTAGATATTTTCTGGGACTGGAGTTCGCCAGAAATCCGCGTGGGTTGGTAATGTCTCAGAGAAAAATGTCACTGACCTGTTAAGTGAAACAGGAATGCTTGGCTGCCGACCTGCTACCACACCGATGGATCCCAGTATGAAGCTATATGATGATGATACAGAGGAGGTGGATAGGAGAAGATACAGAGAACTGGTGGGCAAACTTCTATATATCACTATCACTAGGCCCGACATAGCCTTTGTTGTGAGTCGAGTGAGCCAGTTCGAGGAGCAACCACGTCAGGTCCACATAGATGCAACACATATGATACTCAGGTACCTCAAGCCATCCCCAGGTGCGGGTCTGTTGTTCAAGAAAGGCAAGGTGATCTCTATCTCAGCCTGTGCAGATGCAGATTATGCAGGGTGTCCCAAGGACAGGAAGTCCACCTCTGGGTTTGATGTGTATGTTGGAGATTCCCTAATCTCGTGGAGGAGCAAGAAACAAACTGTGGTAGCAAGGTCCAGTGTTGAATCTGAATATAGGGCTATGGCCCAAGCTAGTACAGAAATGATGTGGGTAAAAGCTGTGCTTACAGATTTACATATAGAAGTCCCACTTCCTATGGCTTTAGAATGTGACAATCAGGCGGCCTTGTTCATTGCAAACAATCCATCATTCTTTGAACGAACCAAGCACATTGAAGTTGACTGCCACTTTATCCGTGACATGATCCAGAAGGGATTCATTGCTACATCCCATGTTAGTTCAAAAAATCCAACTGCAGATATTTTTACCAAGGCATTACTGCGAGGCCCGTTTCAGAAGTGTGCGTCCAAGCTGAGCATGATCGATATCTATACTCCATCTTGAGGTGGAGTGTAAACATATATATATTATCTACCTATGTAGTCGTTTATTATTTTCCATTCCTGCAGTACTCTTCATGTAATTTACCCATAGGCTACTCTCCCTATATAAGAGAGCCTAGGGCTGACGGAATAAATATGTTCTTCTATTTTCCCAGCAAATACTATGGGCAGAAAAATATTTAGAAAGAGTATGAGTACAGAATTCCAAAGCATTATCAGTGCGCACAAATTTAACAGATGAAGAAATGACATTCTGCACCTCATTGATAAAATTCTTGATAACATCTCTAGCCTCTGATTTATTCTTTAATAAAAAGATCCAAGACAAACGAGAGAAATCATCGACAGCGACTAGATAAAATCATAAAACATGTGTCCCTGATGATCAAAAACACGACTAGGACCCAAACATCTATATGAAAGAACTCAAAAATGGAGCTACCACTCCGATTCTGACGACTAAGGAAAGTAGACCAGTGATGCTTTCCCAACTAACAGGGCTCACATTGAAACGATGAGTGAGGAGAAATATGAGGTAGAATGCGACACAACTTCTGGAGCGGAAGATGACCAAAATGCAGGTGCCATGTAAAGGGAGAGACGGATCCAGCAGAATGGGAGAAAGTGCCAGCATAAGGTGTGCAAACCAAACGATAGAGACCATCCTGCTCACAGCCACAACCAATCACTTTACCCATGAGGATATCCTGAAATACAAGAGAAGATGGATCAAAAATAGCTCGACAACGTAAACCTTTCATAATCTGACTAATAGATAGCAAGTTCATAGAAAAGTCAAGGGCATGAAGCACATTCTGCAGGCGCACAGATAGTGTTGGGCTAATCTCCCCATGTCCAGTGATCGAGGAATGAGTTCTTCCTGCTATAACTACAGTCCGTCTTTGGGGAACCTGCCTATAAGTTGTAAGTTGACCTTTACCTCCACAAAGGTGATGTATAGCACCAGAGTCCATGGTCCATTCTGTAACACCAGATCCACTACAGCTAGTAAGTGCAAAAGTACTACCTGAGGTACGAGAAGATGCTGAAGCATCCACTTCAGAATGGTTGCCAGGGGCCGATGAAGAAATAGAGGAGTTGGAGGGAGGTATAATGCCCCTCAATCGTGCGACAAGGTCATCAAATCTCTGATCCAAAGAAGAAGAAGCAGGAGGTTCAACCTATTTAGCAACTCGCGCAGAAACGGGAAATCCATGCTTGGAATAGCATGTATCCTCTGTATGTCCAGGACAGTGGCAGTAAGTGCACAGCTAACGAATACGACCTCCTCGTCTATGAGGTCCACATCCACAAAACTGAGACTGACCTCCTCAACCTCGAGAGGCAGCCATCGTTGAGGAAGTCTGACTAGCAGAGTAGATGGAACCGTGATCCTACTAAGTTGACGGATAGCTTCCTTAATGGGAGGAATAGTGTCATCGACCAGAATTTGAGAGCGAGCAGTCTCATACTCAGGATCTAGGGCTGCTAGGAATACGCCCACCATGGTGGCACTCCTATAAGTCTTCTGTTGCTCTGGAGTAGCTAAAAGGGGCATGAAACTATGGAGCTTCTCGAACATTCCACGCGAGGATGTATATAATGAATTGAGCCGTCCATTCTGCTTGATAGTGAAAATATCGTGCTGGAGTTGCAGAATCTTCGTCTCATTCCTTCCCTGAGAATAAGTAGCAGCAAGCATATCCCACATCACCTTTGCAGTAGGTTGATCGCAATACATCACTGGCAATCTCTATTGCCAATGTACCTAAGAACCAAACCTTGGCATAAGCATCATCAGCCTCCCATGAGGCATTGATCCCAGTTTTCTCAGCCAGCTCCTCCTCAGTAAGAATATACTTCTTACCGCTTGACTTCATAAGACTCATAAATTGCATTGTCCAGAGCTAATAGTTTGTCCCGTCCATCTTGACAATAGGCGTTGGATCTCTGAAGGCGCATGTGGCAGGTATATCAACCTTGCTCTCAGACATATTTCCGGATGTAAAGAACTGGGATCTTGTAGACTAATGTGTGAATGTCTATACAAACATACGATGATTTGAATGCATATGTAGACTAATGCACCCAAATCCATCAAATACATGGAGAGACCTTTGTCGACGATGGAGTGGCTAGATGACGAGCCGCACGAAGGGGTGTGGCAAAAGGTTAAGAACACACAGCCCACAGAGCAATCATCGCGTGTATGCCACGGAGTAGGGCGCACGTACGGGAGCCTAAGGCTGCTGGGTGGTGCAAGGCGGTGTTGAGGCCGTTGGGCGATGGTGTGGCACCGCAGCAACTGTAGGGTGGCGAAGCAAGGGCCGATGGGCGGCACAGCTGCTAGGAGGAACAAGCGTTGGATGGAGCAGCGACAGGCTACGAGGCAGCATGATAGGGACTGCGATGCTGCTCTCCGACGTACGGCAAGGAAGAGGATGGGAGGTGGGGCTAGGGTTAGGGTTTCGGGTACGAGAGCTCCGGCCTAGGACTGTCATTCTGATACCATGTTGGGAAAAATAAGAGAACTGTTTATTCATGTGAACCCTAGGCTCTCTTATATAGAGGAGAGACCTATGGATAAATTACATATAATATACACAAGAACAAGAAAATAATAATGTAGTATGAATACATAAATATATCTCTACAATATCTAAAACCAATTCAGATCAATGTCCAATTACACATATATGGACGCATACTTTAACATTCTACATCAAGCCACTACAAGGTGATCTGGAACATTCTTACTATGACATACTCACAGGCGAAGAATGAGACGAAGATCCTCCAGCTCTAGTATGGCATAATCACTACGAAGAAGGATAACTACCCTCTCCATGCATGCTACTCCTAGTTAAGTGGCATATTTGAGAAGCTCCTTAGCTACATGACACTGACTGAGCTAGTCTTGAGCAATAGATGCCATGTAGGAGCACCAGTAGTGGATGTTTTTCTTGCTACTCTTGATGCCCAGCATGATGCCGCCCACAACAAACTTCAAACGGGTGCCATTACCCCTCCCATCGAGGAGGCTTACAACCGTCCGAGTAGGATCATGATGCCTCCTGCATCTACTACTCGAACATTCACTGTTATGGCAGCATCCTACATTAGAGAGGGTTCGGCTCAATTTAGAGGGAGTGGTGCTTGCAGAAGAGGAAGTGGATGTCCTCACCCTCAATGCGCATACTGCAGTTGTATAGGGTACTATGAGGATACATGCTATGAGAAGAACAGTTGTCATGCATCTACTCGTGTTGTTGAGCAGTTTGTGCCCATTGCCACTCTTGTTGATCAAAGGTATGATGATTTTATATCTCATTTTAGGAGATCATGGACCCTTCCACCATTATTATTAGTGCTTCCCCGACATCGTCTCACATTGTCGTCTTTAGAGGACCATAGGTACAGATAATACTCCTACCACATATCACAGTACGGATATTTCATAATGGATCATGGACTCAGGAGCATCTCATCATCGATGATGCGGTGGCATAGAACAGTTCAAACCCTAGAACAATAATCCTCCAATTTGATATATGTCATTGTCGATAGGAGATATTCTCCTATTATATGTCCGGAAGAAGTTCAGATGATGCTTTCCGTGCATCTATAGTATTAATTCCATGCACATCAATCTCCAAATGAATTTATTGCCTATTAATCAACCTCCAGCCTCTACTACACCTCATGTGGTTCTGACTTTACCTCGTATGCACATTCGTAGGTCGACGACTATCCCCCATGCTCATATGCCTTCCCCATCATCCAGGATGCTCCAGGAAAATCTTGAGCATTTGATTTCTATTGATGGCATTGTTGATGCTTCTATTTAGCAGGGGACTTTACAAGTGAGAGTGCAGCTCCTCAAGAGATAGCCCTACCGGAGGTCGATCATTCTAAGGATTATGACTAGCCTATTGCACTTCGGCGACGTACATGTGATATACCCTCTCTCGAGACATGTTTCACTGGAGAGTTTATTGGAGGGTTTCAGGAAGTTTGTGGTGGATTATAAGTCGTTACAATCCCACACATATCAAGAGGTTATGCTAGATAGTCAATGACATCTTACTATGGAGGAAGAAATGGTTGCACTTTAGTTATGAGACACTTGGAGCATGATTATTGCCCTAGCAGGAGCATATGTGGTCACAGCGGTGGGTCTTTACAATAAAGCATAAAGTTAATGGTAGTATCGATCGCTACAAGGACAGACTTGTGGCTTGTGGATTTACTTAAACATATGGGTGGGACTATCAGAACACCTTCTATCATGTCGCATGTCCCTCCATTCTATGGATCCTCCTTTCTGTTGTTGTGGTGATAAACTAGACGCTCCCCCAACTTGATGTCAAGAATGCCTTTTATGTAAGGAGACATGCAGGATGACATCTATGTGCAACAACCACCTTGGTTTGTTGCTGAGGGGGAGTGTCGGTAATATGCAAACTTCATAAAGCTATTTATGGTAATAAGCAGAGTCCCAGATCATGGTTCTAGAAGCTCTCAAACCTGATAAGGCAACAAGGCTCCAAGAGATCGAATGCAGATCACTTGTTGTTTGTGCATAGAACATTATGATGTATTGTCATTATTTTGACTATGATGACGACATTATTATTACATGAGGGGATCAGTGAGGTTAAACAGTTCCTTGGATACCATCTTATAACCAAGCGCCTTCGAGAACTACAATCCTTCCTTGAGCTTGAATATAACAGGAAATCAGAGAGGTCTTGTGATGACTCATAGGAAGTACGTTACAGATCTCCTTCATGAGACTGGGTTGGCAGGTTGCAGACCTGCCACTACCCTTACGGATACTAGTATGAAGTTCTAGTATGATGTTGATACATGTGACTTGGACAAGAGAAGATACATGGAGCATATTGGGAAGCTTTTTTCTATTACTATCACCGGGCCAAATATCTCTTTTGTTGTGAGCAAAGTCAGCTAGTTCATGAAGCAACCGTGTCAGGCTTACATGGATGTGGCATCCATGATCCTAATGTGTTTGAGTCTTTTCCTGGTAGAGGGTTACTATTCAGCAAAGGGACATCTCTTACCTTCACAACATGCGCATATGTTGACTGCACAAAGAGAGGAAACCAACCTCTGGATATGGCAATGTTTATTGGGTCTCATTGCTCTCACGGAAAAGCAAGAAGCAAACCATTATTATTAGGTCAACTAATGCATCCGAATACAGAGTCATGGTAAAATGAAGAAATGAGATGGTGTGGGTCAAGTCATTTCTAACTAACCTAGCTATTGACCAACCTCTTCTCATGTAACTATTATGCGACAATCAGGTTGCAATATTCTTTTCCAACAATCCAGTTTTCCATGAGAAGACCAAATACGTCGAGGTGGATTGTCGTTACACTAGAAACATAATACAAAATGGTGTTATCTCTACTTCCCATGTTAGCTCAAGGGAATAGACAACAGACATTTTCACCAAGATCTAGCCAAGGGGTCATTCCAGAAGAGTTCTTTCAAGATGAGCACGATATATATCTATGCTCTAGCTTAAGAGGAGTGTTACAAGAAATAATATTTATGTATTTTTAATTCTTCTTGTAATCTTTCCTATTGGTTTTTTGCCCATTAGGATTTCTCCTCTATATAAAGGAACCTTATAGCCCTGGAATAAATATGCCATTCATTTCTTTCCGTAAGAAATATTTTGTTGTCATGGTTTGATGAAAAAGAGAAGATGGTACACCTTGAAAATTCTAGCTTTGTCCCCTTCATGGCATGAAGTTCTTTGTTTCCGTTTCCAAGGCCATGTTAGTCATAGCTTTACTCATATAGATTTCTTTCTTCAAGGTCATTTTAACCATAGTTACTTGTTATAGCTTTTTTTTCAAGGATGTGTTGACCATAGTTTTTTTAAAACCAAAAACGGGAGAAGCACTCGATAGTGTATGCCCCATGAAAACTATTTATTTAAAAAAAGGAGATACAAACATTAAGAATTACATAAGCCAAGTTTCGAGAGTCCCTCTTGATTGGATACTGACATTCTCACAATAGAATCTTTAACCGAAAAAGAGTAAAGCATTTCTATCAAGCCAGATAGACCAGATAGTAGCCAAGGGCCTGAGCAGATCCTTTCTCGTGCGTCAGCTCACAAGGACTAAAGATACCCAGAACGACGCGATGCTTCGAATGCAAACCCAGCTCAACTCGGGGTCTCCCCAAATATGGGCGGAACACGGACATAGGAAGAAGAGGTGGTCAATGGTTTCAATTGCACCCCCGGTAGGGTGCAGCTGTCAGAAATCTCCCCGAAAAATCTGGGACATCGGTCTCTCGTCATTATTTTCTTTCTCCTTAGAAACCAAAGGAAAAAAACCGATCCTTTTCGATAACCCAAGCATCCAAATAAAATTGCAGTCTCTAATTAGGTCATCAGTCCTTGATGGAGGAGGGCTGCAGATCGCCCCATATGCCTTTTTGACCGAGAAGGAACTGTCTCTCCAACCCCAACAATCTTCCCTAACCGACGTCCCCCCCCCCAACATGACGCAAAGAATCGAGCAATAGCATGAACTCCTCCAGGCACTGATCAAAGGAATTTGCTGAAAACAAAGGCATCTGGTTTCCATCAATCCAGCAACTAGCAACTTGCACATTGCTATTGGAAGCTAGGGCAAACAGCGATGGAAACCGATCGCAAATCGGGTCATTACCCGTCCAGCCGTCGATCCAGAATGCAAAGACTCACTATTTCCCAATAAGGGGCGAAAGAGCTCACCAACATGCGGTAAAACCATTAGTATCCCCCTCCAGAATGCCGAAGGCCGCAGAACCGTATAGGCAGCCTGCACTGATGACCGGGAATACCGTAAATACGTTTGATAAGGGTGCAGCAAAGGTCCTCATCTCTCCCCCACAACCTGCTAACCCACTTCAGCAGCAAAGCCTCGTTCATTAATTCCAGACGGTTCACTCAAAGACCACTGTCAGCCTTCGGAAGAGTGACCGACTACCAGTCCACCAGATGCATCCCATTCCCCTCTGCACCATTCTTGTTCCACAGGAACTTTCTTATAAGCCTTTCAAGGCGTTCCCTAATCCCAATAGTCAGGAGGCGGGAGGATATGAAGTAAACTGGGATCGCAGAAAGCACTGCCTTCACCAAGACAAGACAACCTCCCCTAGAGAGGATGGAAGCCTTCCACCCTGAGAGTCTCCTTTCCAGTCTCTCCACCACCAGTAACCAGTCCACTATCTTGTTTCTTCCAGAAGTCAGAGGGATGCCCAGATGACGGATAGAGAGGGAACCACGCTCCGTGTTGAGATCGTCGCTACATAGTTATGATGTAAAACTATAAACTCCTCAATATTAACTGCATTTATACATCTTTTAATATAAGTGAAAGCGGTTATGCAAAGCCACACATTATCATGCTTATGAGTAAAAAATAGAGGAACTATCTCCACTCCATCATCAATAATGGGGGATTCTTTCAAACACATCGCAAGGTTGGATCGATTATTGTTGAACACTTTCGTTCTGTCTTCAACAGAGTTTCTCCTACAAGGTAGAAATGGTTGGGGCATAAGCTAGCAAAATACCAAAGGATAATAGTGATGGGTTGATACATCTCAACAATATGAGTTGAAATGATGGCTGTCAAGATTTAGATGTGTTAGAGTTATTATATTTACATTTATGCATGTGACCCTTCTAGTTTTGTAAACCCTAGTGACCCTTCGGGGTCCATAACCCTTTGTGACCCTTTGAGTTCCGTAACCCCCTATGACACTTCGGGTTTTGTAACCCTTGTACTCTCTAGGGTTTTCTCTATATATAAGAGACCCTAGCTCTATGGAATAAATATCTCGTTCCTTCCTTTTCTCAACATGGTATCAAAGCGACGATCCTAGATCGAAGCCTAATACCCTAAATTCGCCGCCGCCAACACCAACCCTCTCTCCGCCGACAAGGAGAGAGGGTTAGACCTCCTGCGTCGCTCGTGGATTCGATGGTCTTACGCAAGGCAGTCCGAGTCCCCAACAGCACCAGCTGCCACCTAACGGCACCTAAAGCACCACCCAAAGCTGTAGCAACTCCACCTGCACCTCCTACATCACCGGCACCGCCTGGAGCCCCGCCCTCTCCAACAGCCCCTATTTCACCACGGACTTGTTTCTCCCAACTTTTTGTTTCTCCCAACTTGATGTTTCATACTCTTTATTCTATCAAGTATGGGAGAAAGGGGGAGCCCGAGATGATTCTTCAGGGCGTCTGCCCTACCATGACTGACAGACCGACACTCTAGACTACTACTACTCAAATCACCTGTCTTCACCGAGCATTCTTCATCAAGGTGTATACTTCTTCTTTTACGACCCGACTTCTACTCCGTGTTGGACTTCTTATACAACGATTCTTCTCCATGCATGACAAAGATATGTTCCAGTGACCTGCAAGCATGATAGAGATATGTTCCAGTGACCTGATATCGCAACGACTCTACAGGCATGGCAGAGATACGTTCCGGTGACCTGAAAGCCGCAGACCCGTTCTCGAGCGAGGTCTTCTACCAGCAGCGGACTAAGTTCTTATGATGCATCGTGTGAAAATGTGGTGTATACTTTTCCTTTTCGTTACAAGTTGCAGCTTTCTCGGCTCCATCATGAAGGAGAGTGTTAGAGTTATTATATTTACATTTATGCATGTGACTCTTCTAGTTCCGTAAACCCTATGACCTTTCGGGTTCCATAATCCTTTGTGACCCTTTAAGTTCTGTAACCCCCTGTCACCCTTCGGGTTCCATAACCCTTGTACTCTCCAAGATTTTCTCTGTATATAAGAGACCTTAGCTCAATGGAATAAATATCTCATTCCTCTTCTCAACAAGATGAGTTCCCCATCTTTTTTCAAGGAGTTCAAGAATGTGGTAAGAAATAATATTACAGATTTCTTCCATAAATCTAGAGTAGGAAATTGCATCATAAAAAAATAAACAATGCGACTATTGTCTTAGTTCCTAAGAAAGATATGGCTACTCATGTAGAGGACTACATAGTCGTTGGTCTCTCAAATGCTCGAGATGTAATTGTGTTGAAGATTCTCCCAAACCACCTAAGGAGTCCTCTGCAACATGTAGTACTTCAACAAACAAATTTCGCTCCTAGATACTTCATAATAAGTAGCTTGGTGATGACTTCAGATATTGTGACAAATTTACGAAGGAGATAAGCCAAGGGAATATTGTTCCAAGTGCATAATAGTATTGCCATTGTGTACAAAAGGTTTTTCAGATATGTGGATCTCTTAGATGAAGAGATGAATCATGATTGTCTCATATTCTATTCAAGTAAATGGCAGATCAAATGATTGTTGTTTCAACAGCAAAGGTGAGGTCAGGAAGGGTTGCTCACTAGCAACTACACGGTTAATGATCATAGGAGATGATTTAACTTTAATGGCTAGAGGTATTATAATCACCAGACTTAGCTCGAGTTACATATGGGAGGACATCTATTTTGATCCTTCAATATAATAATAAAATGATTTCTTTTCAATGAAGGTGATGCCATGAATTGACTTGGAGATTGCATTATTTTACTTGAGGTGCAAAGAATTGGGGATTGGATTATTTTGCTAAAATTGGTGCTGAAGAAATTCTGAATATCATCGCAGTTTATTCACCGAAAATTGGTTTAGCGGAAATGATTAAACGAGTTTTTTAAGAGGCTCTGGATAAGATTATTCAAGAAGAGAGATGATTTTCCTAGGCGGGGATCTTAATGGACAAGTCGGAAAGGATGCTTCGTGGAATGTTAGTGTTCATGGAGGTCATGGCTTCGACGATCGAAATGAAGAGGGAAAAGTCATTCTGTATTTTGCAACGGCTTATGAATTTTTCATAGCAAACACTCTCTATAAGAAGAAGGAGCATTTAATTACTTATAGGAGTGGCCCAAGTAAAACACATAGATTACTTTACGTTAAGGAGAAGAGAATGGTTGTGTTGCAAAGATTGCATGTAATCACAAGAGAGAGTGCCAATTCAGCATCGCTTGTTAGCCATGAATTTGCAAATAAAAAGAGCTGGTAAAGAAAAGGATGGTTCTCAAGATCATTAGAACTAAGATAGTGGAATCTTCAGTTAAAGCAATCAAGTTTCAGGGAGAATGTTTTAGAAGACTTATCTTGGGATTGTAAAGGAAGTGCAGACGAAATGTGGGAGGCGATAGCATCTTGTATCCAAAGGGTAACCAAAGAGATATTGCGCGAGTCAAAGGGAGGAGTTCTAGGACAAAATGAGGTTCGGTGGAGTGAAGGGGTGCATGAGAAGCTTAAAATTAAAAGAGCATGCTTTGAATCTATGTATAAGTATAGAACAGAAGAAACTATCACAAACTACAAAATAGCGAAGAAGGGAGCAAATAAGGGTGTAAGTGAAGCTAAGCCAAAAGCTTAGGAAGTTTTATGCAAAAATTTGACTCGAAAGTGGGTCAGAAGGATATATTCAAATTAACCACAACAAGAGAAAGAAATACCAAAGATCTTTCTCAAGTGAGCTGCTTAATGATGAGGAAGGGCATGTGCTTGTTACTCATAAGAATATAGAGACTGGATGGAAGCAGTATTTTCATAAGCTTTCCATTGGGGAAGAAAATAAGTAGATGAGGCTTTAAAGGCTATGGAACTTGGAAAAGGTGTAGGATCTTATGATATTCCTATAGAAGTAAGGAGAGTTCTAGGTGAACGTGGTTTGACTTAGCTCACAAATTTAGTCAATGTTATTTGGTGAATAAAGAAAACACCTGAAGAATGGAGGACAAGCATGGAGGTGCTTCTTTATAAGAATAAAGGATACATTCAAAATTGTTCGAATTATAAAGCTATCAAACTAATGAGTCATACTATGAAAATTTAAGAAAGTGCGGTCAAAAAAGGTTGAGGAGAGTTTCCAAAGTAAAGGAAATCAAATCATATTTATGTCAAGTTGCTCAATTATTGAAGCTATCCACTTGTAGAGGATTTAATGGAGATTTATAAAGCTAAAAAGAACAACCTTGTATGTTTTATTAATTTAGAGAAGGTGTATGATTCTGTCACACGGGTGATATTGTGAAGAGTTTTGGAGAAGAAATGAGTACACGTCCAATGCATTAATCTTAGAAAGAATACGTATGATGGTGCTTCATCTTGTGTAAGGATCTAGTCTAGGAAGACTGCTATTTTAACATCAACAGTGGTCTGCATCAAGGTTCAACTTTGATTCCATTCCTTTTACTTTGATTATGGACGAGTTTACTAGTCACGTTCAAGATGAGATACCTTGGTGTATGTTATTTAATGATGATAATGTGTCCATTGATGAGACTAGAGACAGAGCAAATGAGAAGCTTAAGGTTTGAAGAGATGCATTAAAGACTAAAGATTTTCACATAAGTAGGGCTAAGCTTGAATATATGGAGAGCACATTTAATGGAAAAAGTGATGAAGGAATCGAGGTCAAGATTGGTGACGATAAAATTGACAAGAAAGATCCCTTTAAATACTTGGGATCTATTTTGCAACATGATAAGGAAAACTATGGAGATATTACTCAGAATAAATGCAAGTTGGCTAAAATGGAGAGGAGCCTCTATTATTCTAACTGATAAGAAAATTCCTTTGAAAATCAAAGGAAAGTGCCATGAGATCTGTCATGTTGTATGGATCTGAATATTGGCACGTGAACCACATGCAAATGCAAAGAATGACAATAGCAAAAATGAAAATGGCAAGGTAGATGTCTGGTCATGCACATAAAGATTGGATTTGGAATGGTGTGATCAGAAGGAAAGTTGGTGTAGCTCCGATACATGATAAGATGAGAAAAAATCGCTTAAGATGATTTGGCCATTTGCAAAGGAGGTCGGTTGATGCACCAATTAGAAGATGCGAGTTTAGGTATGTTGAGCCGTCTAAGAAAGGGCGAGGAAGGTCCAAGAAGTGTTGGAATGAGACTATCCGAAGTGCTTAATTTTTTGGATCTAGGCCCGAGAATGACCCAAGATATATCTGAATGGAGGCAAAGAATCCATGTAGCCAACCCTAATGTGGGAAAAGGCTTTGTTGTTGTTGAGGATGGCGCCATGGAAACTAGGATTATGTCATTGGTTATGAAGTTCATGGGTTATGTCTAGTCCCAAACACGGTAGCAACTCGCCTTTGTTCTCTTAGTTGATCATGAAATGACACAGGTATTTGCAGGCAGTCTTAGCATACTCAGAATATAAGTCCCATCTTATACTACATGGGGTTATCTCTAACTTGTGGCAGACTTTGTAAAATCAAGGTTTGAAATAATGATATGGATATCAATAGCATATAAGTATGAAATGGATATATCGGGAATATATTAGGATATATCGCAAATATCAATGGAAATCTCGAAAATGGCTCAAAAAGTGATTTTCTTGTAAATTAACTCCATCTTAGTTTTTAAAACAATAACATACAAATCTACTCTTATAAGCAAAAATGATGAATATTTAGCACATTGATACACATTATATCGTGCATATCAGATACATAATACCATATTAAATGTCGATTCTTGAAAGATATCAAAACGAACATAATAAAATTTAAACAAAAAACAACATATAAACATAAAAGAGGTGTATTTAAGACATTATACTATATCATAAAGAAAAGGCCGAGCTATATTAGAAATCAAACAAATAAGAAAATGGCATAATAACATATAGATTATAAACTTCAAAAAAGTCATTCATAATAATTATAAATTTAAAAGAAAGAAACTGAATTAAAGTATATTAGAAACTAAACTTTCGAGTTGAACTAATAATAATGAAATTCAAAATGGTATGGATCTGAATCACTATATTGAGACCTCACTCAAAGACAAATATGGATGTCTAGCTTCCCGATTATGAAACCCAGAGTTTTTAGCCCCACAATTTAGTTAAGTGGTATGACCAAATGGTAGCAGCTTGTGAATATATATTCTCTACTTATGTCTTTTTGTTATTTTCCTTTCCCGTTGGACTCTTTATGTAATTTACCCAAAGGCTACTCTCCTATATAAGAGAGCCTAGGGCTTATGGAATAAACAAGTTCTCTTATTTTTCCCAACATGGTATCAGAGAGACAGTCCTAGACTGGAGTTCATAAGCCAAATCCTAACCCTAGCCCTACCCTCAAAGCCTTAGCGCCTCCACGCATGTCGTGCGCCTCCGCGCCTCAACGCATCACCGATGTGCGCCTCCACGCACGACTGCGCAGTGCAGCGCCCACCTTCTGCGTGCTCCAGCGTGCGCCTTTGCGCACCCTCTGCGTGAGCCCGTGCGCACCTTCAGCGCACCTTCAGCGTGCGGCCTTGCGCACCTTCAGCGCACGGTCTTCAACGCCTGAGCGCTTGAGTGCCTGTGCGCTGGTCCTGTGCGTGCGCATCTTTGTGTGCGCACATCAGCATGCGATCGAGTGCTCCTGAGCACCATTGCACGCGTGTGACCTTCGTGGGTCTCTCGCGTGTTTGATCATCCAAAGTCAAGCGCGCGCCTCCAAAGTAATGGGTTTGGTTGCTTGAAGTCTACACCTGCAACTAAACCTGTTTATGTCCGTGTAAATGATCATACCTTCAGTCTACTACTCCATTCTTCTGTCATCCGTATGTCAGAAAGAAAGGCAGATATTCCATCTATGAAGCCTTTCGAGGTCTAGCGCCGATTGTGAAGATGGATTGTTCGAACTATGAATTGTGGACTATGCAGTTCATGAGTATGATGAAGTCAACCGGTAAGAAACACATTCTTACTGAAGAAGAGCCTGCTGAGAAGACTGGAACTAATGCGTCGTGGGAGGCAGATGATGCATATGCCGAAGTATATCTATCTGGAACTCTGGCAATCGAGATTGCCAATGATATTCTTCATCAGCCCACAGCCAAAGCAATGTGGGATATTCTAGCTGCCACATATTCTCAAGCGAAGAATGAGACAAAGATTCTGCAACTCCAGCATGACATATTCACTATGAAGCAGAATGGACGTCCTCTACACTCATTGTACATGTCTCTATGAGGAATGTTCGAGAAGTTTTATAGCTTCATGCCCCTGACAGCCACACCAGAGCAACAGAAGACCTACCGGAATGCTACTATGGTAGGAGTTTTCCTCGCTGCCCTTGATCCTGAGTATGAGGCAGCACGGTCCCAGATCTTGGCAGACTCTACTATTCCTCCTATGGAGGAATCCTTTCACAAACTGAGCCGCATCATTGTTCCTTCTAAGACTACAAATCAAACTGCTTCAGCCATGGCTGCCAACCGAGGTCGTGGAGGTCACCATTATCAGGCTCGTGGCCGTGGCCCTCGTGGCAGAGGAGGCCGTGTTCGGCCAACGTGCACCTACTGCCATCGCACTGGACATACCGAAGACACCTGCTACTCTAAGCATGGATTTCCTGCATCTGCACGAGTCGCTGAGCAGATAGAGCCCCCATCTGCTGCTTCTTTGGATCAACGCTTTGATGATCTAGTTGCCCGTCTAAGGGGCATTATTCCTCCATCTGGACTAGCACCCACTACTGAGAACCAGTCTGATGTTGCCGCACCTGCCTCTGCATCTACCAGTACATCAGGTAGCACATATGCATTTACTAATAGTGGATCAGATACTTTAGCATGGATTATGGACTCTGGCGCCACACATCATCTATGTGGCGATCAAAGTCTACTTACAGGGTACAGACAGATCCCTCCAGGTCGAACAGTTGTCATTGTTGATGGTACACATTCCTCGATTACTGGTCAGGGGGAGATTAGACTGACGTCATCTATGTAGCTCAAGAATGTGTTACACGCACCTGATTTTTCAATGAATCTGTTGTCTATCAGTCAAATTATAAAGGATTTACAGTGTCGGGCGATTTTTGATCCGTCTTCTCTTGTTTTTCAGGACATCCTTACGGGCAACGTGATTGGGCGTGACTATGAGCAAGGAGGCCTATATCGCCTCAGTCAGACTCCTTTTGTTGGAAACTCATCTCTACCTGTTGGACCCGTCTCTCCTCTGCTATGGCACATGCGCTTTGGACATCAACCGCTTCAGAAACTGTGTCGTGTGTTACCTCAGGTTTCGCCTCACACGTCTATTCAATGTGAGGCTTGTCAGTCGGGAAGGCATCATCACTCAACCTTTCCCAGTCGTCAGTGTCGGAGTAGTACCTCCAAGATTGAGTTGTTTTACGTCGATATTTGGGGTCCGAGTTGTGTTCCTGATCATCAGGGACACTGGTTTTATATAGTTATTGTGGATGATTTCTCTCGTGTGTCATTGGTATTTTTGTTAAAGAATAAATATGAAGCGGGGAATATTATCATCAATTTTCTTAATGAGATTCGTAATGTTTTTTCTGCATCTGTTAAAATTGTGAGAAGTGATAATGCCCTGAAATTGTGTACTCATGCACTATCCAGTTATTTCTCATCCCAAGGAATCATCCACTAAACATCTTGTGCCTATACCTCCCAACAGAATGGGTCCGCTGAAAGGAAACATCGCCATTTACTGGATGTAACCAGGTCGCTTCTTATACAGAGTCATGCTCCTCATTCTTTCTGGGGTGACACTGTTCTTACAGCATGTTACCTAATCAATCGTATGCCTTCATCTGTTCTAGGTGAGAAGATTCCTTTCTCTCTTTATCTTCCCTGGAAAAGAATTATTTTCCCTTACTCCTCGTGTGTTCGGTTCGGTTGTCTTTGTCCACCAGTTGTCTCCCGGGACTGACAAGCTCTCTCCTAGAGCTGTAAGTGTGTCTTCGTTGGGTACTCCAAAACTCAGAAAGGGTACAAGTGTTATGATCCATTGTGCAGGCGGTATCAGTATCTTGTCAGTGCAGATGTTACATTTTTTGAATCTGTTATGTATTTCTCAGCCTCAGGTGATCAGTTGATACCCCTCGCTAATACTGATGCCATTTACATGTCACCACCATCACCATCACCACCACCATCATCAATACCACCACCAGAACCGTTACCATCTTCTACACCTCTGGCCACCATACCTGTTTCACCATTACCATTTCACTATACCCGC
Source organism: Ottelia alismoides (assembly GCA_037367405.1). Taxonomy (NCBI): domain Eukaryota; kingdom Viridiplantae; phylum Streptophyta; class Magnoliopsida; order Alismatales; family Hydrocharitaceae; genus Ottelia; species Ottelia alismoides. The sequence continues at coordinate 242,345 of JAZKJV010009703.1, forward strand.
AGGCCTGCTTCTGCTCAAGGTCATTGCTCATCACCTAGCTCGCCTAAGGTATGTTCTGAGGATATTACTATTGATGGATCTAATGATTTTTCTGAGCAGATGTGTTACAGAGACCAGACGAGGACATAGATGATTTAGATGTTCCCATTGCTATATGAAAGTCGAAGCGGAGCTGCACCTCATATCCTTTAGCAGCTTCTGTGTCATTTGATCGACTAACTGGAGATTTCAGGAATTTCGTCGTCGCATTGTCAGCAGTAGATATTCCACAAAATTACCAAGATGCACTGAAGGATAGTAGATGGCGTTTAGCAATGGAGGAAGAAATGGCAGCTCTTCAGTCTAGAGGAACTTGGAGTATGGTTCCTGTACCTGCTAATGTGTCACCAGTGAGTTGCAAGTGGGTATTCACAGTCAAGCAGAATGCAGATGGCAGTATTGACAGATACAAGGCTTGTCTTGTTGCTCGTGGTTTTACACAGACATATGGGGTGGATTATCTTAATACGTTCTCTCCAGTGGCCCGCCATTCCACTCTACGGATCTTGTTGTCTGTTGCGGTCACTCATGAGTGGCCTCTATACCAGTTGGATGTGAAGAATGTGTTCTTATATGGTGACTTACAGGAGAAAGTCTACATGCAACAGCCACCTGGTTTCGCTATTGAGGGGGAGTATCCTAAGGTGTGCAGACTTCATAAGGCTATCTATGGCCTTAAGCAGAGCCCCAGAGCGTGGTTCCAGAAGCTCTCAGATCTCTTTGAGAAGCAGGGATACAAACATTCTAATGATGATCATTCCTTGTTTGTACAAAAGACTTCTAAAGGTTTTATGTTATTATTACTAGGCCTGATATAGCCTTTGCCGTGAGTCGAGTGAGCTAGTTCATGGAGCAACCACGTCACGTACACATGGATGCCATACATATGATACGCAGGTACCTCAAGTCATCTCCAGTTATGGGTTTGTTGTTCAAGAAAGGCAAAGTGATTACTATCTCAACCTGTGCAGATGCAGATTACGCAGGGTGTCCCAAGGACAGGAAGTCCACCTCTGGGTTTGTTGTATATGTTGGAGATTCACTAGTCTCATGGAGGAGCAAGAAACAAACTGTGGTGGCAAGATCTAGTGCTGAATCTGAATATAGGGCTATGGCCCAGGTGAGTACAGAAATGATGTGGGTAAAGGCTGTTCTTACAGATTTACATATAGAAGTTCCACTTCCTATGGCTTTGGAATGTGACAATCAGGTGGCCTTATTCATTACAAATAATTCATCATTCCATGAACGAACCAAGCACATTGAAGTTGACTGTCACTTTATACGTGACATGATTCAGAAGGGATTCATTGCTACATCTCATGTCAGCTCGGAGAATCAAACGGCAGATATTTTTACCAAGGCATTATTGTCCGTTTCAGAAGTGTGCGTCCAAGCTGAGCATGATTGATATCTATGCTCCATCTTGAGAGGGAGTGTGAATATATATTCTCTACTTATGTCTTTTTGTTATTTTCCTTTCCCGTTGGACTCTTTATGTAATTTACCTATAGGCTACTCTCCTATATAAGAGAGCCTAGGGCTTATGGAATAAACAAGTTCTCTTATTTTTCCCAACACAACTCATTAGAAAATTCATGAAAAATCCAATTTTTATCCGATTGAAATATATAATAGCTTGTTAGATGAGTATCGTCGCCAAGAATCAAACACATCAGAAATTTTTGCAAATTGGATATCGTAAGAATGAGATATGATCATTTTAGTGAAGAAGGGACAACTCTAAAGTAGATATACAGGATTCGAGCAGGAACCTCCTAAGAGATCCTCTCAAGTCCGATTAGAGGGATACAAAAGATCCTTGTGCTACTTTCTCCTTTCATTTACGAACCCCAACAGCAACCCACCATCTCCCACCTCTCAAGCTCACCGGAGCTCCAGAGGAGTGTCGTCAGAGATGGCGAATCACCACCATTATTAGAGAGAAGCTTGCCCTCATCATTCTCTACACTAATCTACCATTAAAAATGTAATATCACCTCTCCCTCTCATGTATTTCACGATTTTATTTACGAGATAGACCTAAAGAAGGGTTTCTTGTGTTTTTGTAGTCATAATGATGCACAGAAGCGACTTAGAATAGAGATATGGCGTTGCAAGCGCAAACACCATATAGGTATGATCCTTCCTCCATTTCTCGTGATTGTCGATCATGCATGTGATTCCCATAGGCCTCAAGCCCTACTTGTTGGATGGTTTTCCTTCTTGGTAGTGTCTTAGGTTGTCGTTCATGTTAAAATGCTTAAAAGAGAAGTATTGGTGAATCAACTTGCATGCTAAGGAAAAAGGTATAAAATGGAAATTGTTTGAATGTATTTGTCGGTATTGAATGAATTAAATGTATGTTTAGGGCATTATAAGTATTTAATAATGCTTGCATTTGAATATATATGGAGAGCAAATACCCTCTTAGCATGGATTTGGCAAAAGAGAAAAACATTATAAACATTGGGAGTTCTAAATAATTTCATGTAATTAAATGATTGTTCCGGAGTAATATGATGTGCTATTAGAAAGAGCTCCAAATGAACTTTCCAACTCATCCAAGAACACAATAATTGGAGTTGTGAAGCTCTAGATATAAATTTTGAAATTTGTGTCAAAATCACAACACTATGGTGCACAGAGCATGAACATAGCAGAACACGTAGCAGGACACCTTAGAGACATGATGGTAACATTACCGAAGTTACAAGATATTGTTTCCAACATTAAACACATGCAGCAGGTCACCTCATGGCAGGTCACCTCATAGCAGGTCACTCATAGCAGGTCAAGCCATGGCAGGTCATCGATAGTATGATCCCCATGGCCTATCACGCTAAGTGCACCATAGCAGGCCACCCATAGTAGGTTACATCATAGAAGGTCGCTCATGGCAGGTCACCCATAGCAAGTCAAGTCATAGCGGGTCACCTCATGGCAGGTCGTCACGATAGGTTACCCCATAGCAGGTCACCCATGCAGGTTATTTCGTTGCAGCTAACAAATAGCAGGTCAAGCCATAGCATGTCACACTAGCAGGTCGCTATAGCAAGCCACCTTATAGATATGCTAGTAATGTTTCTAACGTTGGAATAATGTTGCCAACGTTAATTCACATGTTGCAGACCACCTTAATAGATATGATGTGACATTTCTAAGTTATGGATTAATGTTTACAATGTTAAGTCAGATGCAGCAGACCATCATTTAGATATGTTGGTACATTTTCTACATTTTGAGAAAATATTGCTGATGTTAAGTCGCATATAACAGGTCACTGCGGTAGGTCGCCCATAGCAAGTCCTCCCATGACAGGCCACGTCATGGTATGTCACTCTTAGACCTATGATTTCGCAATACTGAGGGTCATAGCAAGTTACTTTTATATCTATGGTTTGGCACGATTCAAGACCACAGCAGACAACTCTTGTGTACATGATTTGAAATCATTTGAGTCTATGACAGGTCATCCAAAAATTTTTGTTCTAAGACTATTTCACCCATGATAGGCCTTCAAATAAATGCACTAATGACCATTCACAAACCTTAGGCCGGGTCGTGAATTGGACTATTGTTGAACACGTGATAGGTTATAGTACGTCACTTCTAGACATGTGATCGAGTACAATCTTTGGTATGTGCACCATAGCAAGTCACGACATAGCAGGTCACCTATGGCATGTCACTTGTGATAGGTTGCACCGTAGGTGGTCGTCATAATAAGCCACCTTATTGACGTGCTGGTAACATCACTAACGTTATGGGATGAGTAGGCAAAGTAGTAAATCCTTCTGTCATGGGGATCTAAATCAAAATCCTGACTGTTAGTCTTAAATGGGGAGTTCAAGGAGTTGGGGATTTTATCTAAAGGACAAAGATCTGGACGATTTCAGGACTATAAGTTTTCCAGAGGTCAATCACAGACCGATGGGAGGAGGGTTACCAGACGACAAAGTGCGGGGTTTCATGACTTAAATCAACGCCAGCTAATGGATGTGTTGGGAACTTAGTTAGGATGTTGTACTCCATTGCATGCCTACGAACGCACCCCGACCCTAAGGATCCCAAGACATTAGAGTCATAGAGTGAGGTGTCACATGAACCAAGACAATAGACTATCCATGATGCTGGTGTCAAAAGGAGTTAGTCCCGGTGAGAGGATATGTGTGATATCATACAATGCAAGATTAGTAGATATTTCCACATGTCAAGGAGCTACTCCCTGTGATATGAAAATATCATATAAATGAATATAAGATTATAGACCACGTTATGAATATTTGTCTGCATGTGTTATTCTTAGATGAGTTAACATACCCGAAAGTGGGGCGCAACTCTCGTAGTCCCGGTGAGTATTATATTGAGTGTTAGTTCTAGTTCGGTGGGTACTGTCGGTGTGCAGTGACCCTATCGGTTGAACGTAGTGCTATAGGTTTTGTAGGTGTGTTCTGCATCCCTAGTACTACACTCATCGAAGATTCGTACTTATCATAAGGGTGTATCCAATGAGGTCCCATTTGGCCACAATGTACTTATTCCCGATCATTCCCCTTGTGGTGAGTAAGCTGGGGGAATGGGTCGAAGTTGGAGTTGGGATTTGTTTGCTAGGGTTAGTTGCTCTAGTGCATACTATATGATTGTTAAGATTATATCATTATGATTTGAACTAAGCAACTAAATAATAGAAGATGCTTTGAATAGTACCCCGGTGTGTAGATACATGTTTGATTAACCCCAACTTATAATGTAGTTAATGAGTAATTGATGAGCTCATATATGTATGATACACAAATACTTTAGAGTACAAGTAGTAAATTGCATGCAACTTACAATAACAAACTTTACAGATGAATTGAGATAGTGAATAAGAAGTGGAAAGATAATAATAGAGCATGAACATCAACCTCTTTACTCTTTTATACTTTTATTAATGCAGTAATGTTAGCAAGTTTTAGATGTACTAAGCTTTCTGCTCATACATACTTCTTTGGAAACCCATCTAGGTTTGCAAGTTGTTGAGTAGCAGTTGTGACTTGAACTTCTGCAGTTTGTACCAGACTTCAGGGTACAGTTTCACTAGTAGAGTTGTACTAGTTGTTGTACTTTTATAGCTTCTAACGTTTAATTTTGTCAGTCATGTAGATAAATAGATTGTGAACTCTGTGTAAAATTGTAAATTGTACATTTTGGAAATCATGAATATATGATGTTATTGGAGAATTGTATTCTTTACTTTTCCTGTTATACATTCCGAATGTTAATCATGATGTATGAATGCAGTTATAAGTGAGTATATGGATCCTAGGGAGATTTTAGGTCCGGTGCTCCTCCCACAGGGGCGGGACGTCACACCGATCAGCGAGCCTGGGGGTCAAGGGCGAGCGGGTTTGTTGTAAATTCAAATGTGTTGTTAATACTAGGAGTATCTATACAAACAATATCATGAACAAATCAACCTTTAAAAGTTCAAAAAAACAAAAAAAATGGGTTCTAATCTTCTTCCCATATAAAAACAACCAGCAACATAAACCAACATGTTAGTACAATATAGGTCGATATGAAGGGAAATTTGCATTGAAATCTGCTCATTTCAAGTGATATAATGTGATATCACATATCATTGATATCTCATGAGATATCGATCAATAAATAAGAGGTAATATTGAAACCACAAACCCTGTCATTTGCAATATTTCGTTAATGTGTAAAATCGTTAGATCCATTCAAATAAAAATTAAAGAAAGAGATGGCCAACTGGAAGGACTCTTGGAGCCATCTTAACTTTTTCCTATCAACTTGAATCATTCCAAAGGAAATCCATCTTTGTCTGGAGTTATTGATGAGAAATTTCTTTTGGTAGGCTTCGAACAGGGAGAACCATGGCATCCCATTGGTGTATTAGGAGACGGTGACATTGTCGGTGAAATATGACAGTATGGGTGTTCTGTGATTGAAAGAAATGAAAGAGGCCTTTTAACGAAGTGGGTGTTGAGAATTTGTGAAGGAAAGATGAACTTCAATGCTACCTTGTATGAACTGTTTATAAAGTTGATCGAGACCATTTGTTGCAGTGAAAGATATCTTACTCTCCTCAAACTTCTAGAGAGGGACCTCCTATGTTCTGCCTGAGTTAAGGCAGTTCTTGAAACCAATGGCCCGGAGCAAACCTTCATGTCCTAAAACAGCTGGTTAGCGGAAGATGTGCTATGTGAGTAATTTCGATGTTTTCTAAACTAGACAAAAATAAGGACCTCTCGGAAAGGACTTTGTCATCATATTTCTCATAAAGTATCTCTAAGTACATTGTAGGACTTCCTTGGTCTGACTGAATTCCAAAGCGGGATTGATGGCCCAAGTGGAGGCTAGGATCTCTGAGTGTCGAGGGATGGTCCCTTCTCTACAACGAATATTATCGGGTCCTCTTTGACCGCTTGGTATTTGACCAAGGTGCATATTCAACAGAATATGAATTAATCCAAAGCTCCAAGGAGCCAAAACATGTCAAGGTATATAAGTAGCAACTTAGGTGGAGACATGGTGATAAAGACCTTTAGAGATGAAACTTCGAGCAGCAATGATGAAACTTAGCCTATGGTGCTTAGCCATTCTTAAGGATGTGGAGCATCTCTATTTCTCCTCAGCTTGCACTAGGGATGTTTGGAATATTTCACGACTATTAAGAGCTTCTAGGAGCCAAATTCCTTGGTAGTGTACTAAAAGAACATAATTCCTCGAATATGATCCCAAAGATGCTAGTTCCCTGAATAATGTATTGATGTCGCATGTCTAAAATGCATTATGTATATTGCATATTAAACATGCGACATCCATACATTAAAAAATGTGACACACTTGGGAAAAGTCTATATCGCATTATTAGAATGTGACATCAAATTTGTTAGTTTTGATGTCGCATTCTATGACTGCATTGTAAGAAAGAAATGCCAAAAAAACCCAACTTTGATATATTATTGTATAGTCGTATTTTATATATGCATCATGTATAGTGCATTTTGTAAAAGCAATTTTAGTACACTAGTTAGGGAGTTAAAATCTTTGGGACTATATCTGAGGAATTATGTTCTTCAAGTACACTACTAAGGAATTTACCTCGAGCTTCTTGCTTCATGTGTCACATTGAGCGTCTAAAAGCTCTATCCGTCTAATGGACAATTTGATTAGCATGCAATGGAGTTGCCTTAAGACCAAAGCAAAATTATGAGGAAATTGTTTCTAAGCACGCCAAGGCTCTATTTGAGGCATGACCCTTGCAACTTGCGTTGTGATTTTTAATAAAATTACCTTGGGTCTATCCTGTCTTGGCCCATACCTTTTCTTTCTTTCAAAAAAACACTTGTTACCTCCTCCCACAAACTGTCATGATAAAAAAAGGGGTCATACCCATAGATGTCATGATATTTAACTAAAAATGATGTGTGCGTCTCTAGAGTCTAGACATATGGTGGCCATATATGCTTGACTCAGTGATGGTATTGTCCTTAATGAGATTCTCAATGTTAACAAACCTCTATGCAATCCTTTCTCTACATTTGACTCTACTTTGTAATAAATAACCTGTTTATAACAGTGATTTTTTAGTTTTTGTTTCCTTTCAAAAAATAGTTAGTGTTTTTGTCATTTCTAAGATAAATGTATGATTATCTAACAATAAGCAAACATAATGCGCTGCTGTCATGATTTTGCAAAATTATTGATGTAATGTATAACAATGAATAAGAGATGTGTACCATGGTTATCCAAATAATCTTCTTTTTCTAGAACACCTTCTGCTATCACAACACCACTGATAGGCAGTAGAAAGTTTGTTAGGAAAGAAACTTAGAATGGAATAAGACATATCACGCATGACCGAACTTAAAACTAGATGATACTGAAAAGATATTTCAAGATGATGATGTAACTAAAAATGTTGAGAACAAAGACAGCAACATGTTGAGCTATGGTTAAAAGGATAACATTGGCATACATACAAGGCACCGGGTTAAAACTTATTGAGAACTTCTAATCTTCAGTAAAGGATCAATGTATGAATGAGAGGCTTTATAGTAAATAGCATAGGAATAACAATATAACAACTAATTCTCCTAAACTCCCCTACCTGCGAGAGAGAAATCCATGTTATTCAGATATTTGCTCTTCCAAGGCAAAAAAAGGGCAAAGCTTTCTCCCACTTTAAGAAGGGTCGGCTGCATGCTAAATGGACTCTTATCAAGTCCATGTTGAATGATCCAACATACTTTTATGCTGGGTGTCGGCTACCTAACGCAAACCTTGAGTAGGGATTTGAACAATGGTCTTTTGGGTGGTAGACACACTACTTTACCACCAGACTATTGAAGTGGGTTTGTTCCTCCAAGGATACATGAAAAATGCCTCCTTTCTGGATGGTCTCTGATGTAATTACAATCAACACCATGTCTCTCATCAGTGAAAAAATGAATCAGTGGCAATGAAGAAAGAGCTCAACTATGACTTTTTAACCGAATTTACACGGACCATGTGTGAAATAGCAGAAGCCCCTGCTGTACATTCTCAGATTCTGCACTGTAATATAAAACCAAATGAATGGAATAAGATGCTTCATTAAAGAGCCCAAGTCCCCTCATATATGAAGAGGCTATGGGAAGAATATAACCATATCCCAACTTGGGGAATACGATAGAAAGAGACTAAATATGTAGAAATTGGTCCTAAAGCCATGGAAAACTGATTTTATCGTATTCCAACACTCTCCCTCCAGCTGGAGTATAGGTGTCAAAATACTCAAACATACTCAGCTTGGAAATGCGATGGTCAAATGACTTTCTTATATTGTATTGGTAGATATATCTGCTACTGAACTGATGTGGATGATATAGACTCCCTTTTAAATCATGTCCCATGCATAGTAGCAGTTGACATCTATATGCTTGGCCCTCCCACGGATGACAAGATAATTTGCAATGAACTCAACTTCGTTGTAATCACATAAGACTTCCATAGGCTTAACAATAGAAGTATGGAGATCAGTGAGAATAGATTGAGCCCATACAATCTCACTGGCACATGCAATTGCACGGTATTTAGCTTCTGCACTAACATGTGCAATGATATTCTGCTTATTGCTTTTCTAAGTCACAAGGCTACTCCCAAACTATTGCAAAAACCGATGTTGGACTTCATTTCTTTTTGAAAAAAAGGTGTAGGGTGAAATCTCGAGATGGTACCCACCACAACATGTAATTAATTAGGAAAGCAAATTACAAGTGGAGAGTCCAGGCCGAAGCAAAGGCATTAACATGTCCAAGTACATTTTCCAAGTAAAATCTCTGATTGCAGAAAATAAATACATCTCTAGCGTATTGTCTAAAGGTGGGAAAAAACATCCAAACGGTCGTCATGTGAATTGCCATACACCGCCCCAGGGAGTCCCATAAGTTGACCAAGCTATCTAGACAGAGCCATGGGGCCCACATACTTTCCAAACCCTAGCAAAGAACTCACATCCAAAAAATAGATGGTCAAGATCTTCCGGAACAACAGTACATCTTGGGCAAAGGGTGTCTCCACTACGCAAGATTGTCTCTGTAGACCTTCAACAAAATCCGCCTGTGTTTCACAAGCCAATGGAACACCTTAATGCATGTGGGATCTTGCTCTTCCAAATCAGTTGGCAATCATGTTTGAAGCCGTCATCAACCGGTGATTGTAATGAAGAGAACATCCTGTAGGCCTTTCTAACCAAGAATGTGCCATCTGACCAGACCCAAAGATCCTCGCATGTGATGTTGAGTGTCAACATCCTCCAATTAGGCCATCAATGCAACGCACTCCTTCATCCTTTGTTCAAAAAAGTCAGCCATAAATTGAGGAGCCCAAGTACTAGCTAACCAATCATGTGTCACGATGGCCAAGTGATTAAAGTGCAAACAATCTAGAGAAACGATCACACAATGCACTAAAATGGATCTAGCTATCCAACCAAAATCTAAAGGAATCCCAACTTCCAACGATCGACCTCATAAAGTTCACTAGTTTAGGAAGAATACCAGAGATGCCATGTCACAACAAAGATGGGAAATGAACACAACCCTGTATGTGAGACATAGTTTATGTAATCATGTATATGTTTTGCATCAGGTGACATACAAAATCATTTCCATCGCCCCATATTCTAACCACCGACTTGGAAAGTCGCGCGTTGTTCCTATTGTGGATCTGCAAGATACCATGCGTGCCCTCCTCCTTTGGCCCTGCAATCAAGAAGATGAATTTCTCCTTTCTTATGTGAAGTGGCCCAAATTGCACCTCATCAAGAATTAAATCTTAAAACGGGCACCAGAAGGGAGCACTCTAATGGAGCAAAAAAACAAAGGAATGGCCAAAAGCACCTTGAGGAGAATAAGATGCCTGCCCTGGATAACATAACCGCCTTGCAACTCGCCAGTTTCTTCTCCATCTTTTCCACCACAGGGTGCCAATCTAATGTATGAAGCCTACCAAGCATGAGAGGAAGGCCCAAATAGGTGATAGGTAACATTATGACTGGGCAATGCAAATGCATCATAGCCTCACAGGCTTACTCCTATGAGAGACCAAACGGAACCATCACCGACTTCTCCCGATTGATACGCAGACCCGAGATGTCACCAAAGATATCGAAGATAAGTAATGTGATCTTCACCTGCTTTAATGTCTCCTCAATGAAGAGAATAGTATCGTCAATATACTGCACAATAAATATTTTTTTAATAAAATAGGGGTGAGATCCCAAGGTGGGAGTCACTACGAGAATTTCATTGATAAGTTAAAAATTTTATGCAATCATAAAAGAGACCACGCCAACACAAAGCTTTTGTAATGACCAAGCACATTTTCAGCATAAAACCATTGACCCCGGAAGATATTTTTATTCCTAGCACACCAGAAATCCCGGAGACTAGTAAAAGATAAGGAGGTGTCCTCCGGTGAGTTGCCACATGATGATCTTATAGAGCTCCAGAAAGAGGTACTATCATCAATTTTGGCCATTGAATATATGCACCCCCCATACAAGTGACGAGGTTCTGCATTTGAAGAAAAGATGCTCCTAATCCCCATCATCCTCATCACATATGCCGCAAGTGATGTCTCCAGTATGAAGGATGTTATCCTCTTGCATCTTTGTAAGTAAATTGTCTTCTCTTGTAAGCCAAAGGAAAATTTCAATCTTCTGTAGAATTATGCAAATTCCAAATGATCTTTTTTTGGGAAGAAGTACGCTAGTGGCCTCCCAAGTTAGGATCCACCTCTAAAAGCGCAGATATATATTATAAATATTGATGAGGAGAAAAGAAAACTTGTATTACCCATAACTCTAAAGCTCTCTTATATAGGAGAAAAACTCTAGGAAAAATTACATAGAAATAGGAAATTAAAGGAGAACATATAAAGAGATAGAAATATCTCAACACTCCCCCTCAAGTTGGAGCATAAATATCTATCATGCTCAGCTTGGAACAGCAACGATGAAATGGTCCCTTTGCAAGAGCTTTGGTGAACATGTCAGCAACCTGATCACCAGAAGAAACATGAGAAGTGAATATAAGCCCTTTTTGAATCAAATCATGGGTGTAGTGGCAGTCAACCTCAATGTGCTTCGTCCTTTCATGAAAGGCTGGATTATTTGTTATAATAGTGCGGCTTGGTTATCACATTGTAAAGGCATAGGAAGAGGCACCCCCATAGTTAGGTCAGTCAGGACAGACTTAACCCACATCATTTCTGTGCTCCCTTGGGCCATTTCCCTATACTCTAATTCTGCGTTAAATCTTGCCATAATTGTTTGCTTCTTGCTCTTCCACGAAACTAAGGAACTTCCAACAAATACAGTGAAGCTTGAAGTTGACTTCATGGCCTTGGGACACCCAGCATAGTCGGCATCCGCACAACCCGATACTATCAAGGTCGTGTCTCTCCTAAATAGAAGTCATGCGCCTGGTGAAGACTTGAGATACCTAAAGATCATGTTGACTGCATCCATATGTGACTGCCTAGGTTGCTCCATAAATTGGCTAACTCTGCTAACTACAAAAGATATATCAGGTCTGGTGATGGTGACATACAATAGCTTCCCTACCATCTCTCTATATTGTCTCTTATATACCTCTGCAGAGTCATCATCATATAGCCGAGCATTGGGATCCATTGGAGTAGTAGCTGGTTTACAGCCTGTCATACTCGTCTCAGATAGGAGGTCAACGGCGTACTTCCTTTGCGTCATTACCATTCCCTATTGGTTTCTTGTAAATTCTAGTCAAAAGGAAATATCTCAGCTTACCAAGATCCTTGGTCACGATCTGTTGTCCAAGAAAATCCTTGGCTGCTTGAATTCCTTCGTTATCACTACCTGTGACAACAATATCATCAACATAAACCAAAATAGCAGCAGTACCTCTCTGAGTTCTCTTATCAAAAAGAGAATGGTCTACAGTAGATCTAGCAAAGCCCTGGAGTTCAATCAACTCTGAAAGCTTCTGAAACCACGCCCTCGGACTCTGCTTAAGGCCATATATAGCCTTATGAAGTTTACACACCATACTACTCTCCCCCTCAACAGTAAATCCTGGTGGTTGCTGCATATAAACTTCTTCTCGCAGATAGCCATACAGAAAGGTATTCTTGACATCTAATTGAAAAATGGGCCAATCTCTTACTACAACCACAGCAATAAGGATACGGAGAGTAGAGTGACGGGCAACAGGAGAAAAAGTGTCTTGATAATCCACCACATATGTTTGGGTAAATCCACGTGCAACCAAACGAGCCTTGTATCTATCCACTGAAACATCTGCACGGTGTTTAATGATAAACACCCATTTACTGCCAACAATAGAACCACCTGGGGGAGCAGAGACGACACTCCACGTGCCTCGAGACTGTAAGGCAGCCATCTCTTCTTCCATAGCAAGACGCCAAGGACCAATCTCTTCTTCCATACCCTAAACCTCTGAAAGTCGTCAGAGAGCCACGCCAAAGAGATATGAGAAGAAAGAGGATGCATTGTACATGCACGCCTCTTCAGTCGTAAAGCAATAGGGAGATCCAGGTCCTCTATATCCTCAGAAGGAGCATCGACAACAACATCCTGCACACTCAAATCACTAGTGCCATCAGAGGAACTAAAATGCTCATGGCGTACCTTAGGCGTGTGGATGATGGTGGAGGCACATGAGCACGAGGCCGACATTGGTAAACTTGTGGAAAGAAATTAGGTATGGCAGGAGGGGGAGACGGTGGAGGTGTAGGAACCATAAGGTGGTGGTGGTGGAGGAGGTGGCGGTGATTGTAGTGGTGGTAGAGTAGGAGAGACAGGAGATAGTGGCATATAAACCTCTTCCCCACGTTTCTGACAGAATGAGCTTGTCACCTGTAGGAGAAAAATACATGATGGATTCAAAAAAGGTGGCATCTGCACTAACATAGCACCTTCGTCGAGCAGGATCAAAACAGCGATACCCCTTTTGGGTCTTAGAATACCCAACAAAAACACACTTGACTGCTCTAGGAGAGAGCTTGTCAAGACCTAAAGACATCTGATGAAAAAATGCAACACATCCAAAATACGAGGTGTGAGAGAGAAAAGATCCTTCTCGGGAAACGTAGTTGAGAACGGAATCTTCTCCCCCAGAATTGATGAGGGCATACGATTTTACCAAATAACATGCAGTAAGAACAGCATCACCCCAGTAGGAATGAGGAGCACAACTCTGAATTAGAAGCGTCCTGGTGGTATCCAAGAGAGGGCGATGTTTCCTCTCAGCCACTCCATTCTGTTGGGACGTATAAGCACACGACGTCCGATGCACAATACCATAAGATCTAAGAAATTGAGAGAGTTAGGTACTATGAAATTTAAGGGCATTATCAGAACGTATATACTTGACATTTGCAGAAAAAGCATTTCTTATTTCATAAATAAAAGGCTAAGTGACAGGACTATAGCAACAGACTTAGTTTAAAGCACGAATGCCCATGATAATCTAGAAAACTCACCAACAACAACAAGATAAAAACGATGTCCCTGAAGATCATGAACACAACTGGGACCCCAAATATCCAAACGAATCAGCTCAAAGAGATTATGACTACTTTGACCCTAACGACTCTGAAAAAGTGGACCTACGATGCTTCTGTTGGACATGCGAGCCCATGGCGAGCCATTATGCATATATCATTCCCTGATCTGAAATGAAGAATGAATAATTTGCATAATAGGTCCCTTAGTACAATTAGGGTTATGTATCATGGCCATCTTGATGATCATAAAGCTGTTGATTCAACTGTTGAATCATAGAGGTTGGTGCTTGGATGAATATCTAAAGAGTTAGATTGAGGACTCATCAACCACCGTCAAATGATTGTTAAGAGATGATCTCCAGCCTGAGTAGGAGATGGCAATCCTTATCTCTAAAGGCTGATATCTGACCGACCTCTTGATGCAGGTCCTCTGCATAGGAATAGAGATTCGGAGGTGTCAGATTAGTTAGGTCAAAGAGTTGACTTAACGAGATCGAGATAACCAAAGTCCTATATCGTATGCTGTCACGATACAGGCACGCATCCTCTGACCGGAGACAGATGTATTGCTATATGTCTAAGTATGTACATTTGGCAGACCAATAGGTTGATGACCTAACCAAGGTCTATACACCGACGCGCTGGTGTGCATATAAGGACATATGAGTAATACGATCTCTCAAAGGGATCATACAGGTTCATTTATTGAACCGGAAGGCATGAGCTCACTCATGAGATATTGGGAAGAATCAAATTTCGTACGCACAGTCGTCTCGCTTTGGAAGCTTGACTGAATTTGTAGGTTTGATATATACTTTTGGAAAGTATATGATCAAGACCTAGGTATGATATACGCTTTTTGAAAGTGTATGATCGATATCAACTCCCAATGATCGAATGAGAAACTTACTGATAAAAACATGAAGTAGACAGTATAAAGTTGATCCAATACTTCAGGTTTATTCTGAGTCTTCCAGTATGCAGGATGTACAGGTATTGGGAATATTTGAGGGTAATGTGATCATAAACGATTATATAACCACGACGCTTCCATTCCTAGGGAGTGATGAAACGGGTCTGGATTTTAGTGACTCCTCTCAGTAGAGAAGTAATCTGATCTTGGTCCAAATGTTGGGCATTGATCTGAATGTGATTCAGATGCAATGAGAAGATTAGATTTGCGGTCTTGATTTAATCAAGCATCTATGGGAGACCCGCGATATGGATTTAAGATATGATCTCAATATCCAAGTCACTATACGTGGAACAATACAATCGTCCTGTCCTTATCTCCAAGTATTCGCGGAGAAAGCGCATTACCCTTGAATGGGTTCAGGATAATTTCATTGTTGATAATATGTATCCGAGCATTGAGAAAAAGGATAATTAAATGTGATTTAATTATCATGATTAATATGAATTCGATTCATATTAAAAAGAGAGGTATCTTAGATAATTAAATGTGATTTGATTATCAAAGATAAAAAAAATAATGTGAATGTGATTCATATTATTTGGACACATGAGAATAAGAGATCAAAGATGATTAAATATGATTTAATTATCATGGATATGAATAATGTGGATAGCAATATCCATATTAGTCATATATATTATAAATGTGATTTATAATATGTAAGAGAGAGCTATTTGTAATTTACATTTGTTAATTAAATGTTAATGTGAATTGGATTCACATTGGACATTAAATTGAAAATGTAATTTACATTTTATTTTGGGTTGTGAATATGATTTACAATTTTCCAATGGCAAGATTGCAATATTCACAAAATAATTATGAATTATTTTGTAGAATAATTTACGACAATTGTTGTTGTAAATATTGGAGATATATGCAATCTTGGGGATTGCATTGGAATCTCCCTTTCCTAATAGGAGAGGGGGGACCTCACCAATCCCTAAAGGAAAGGGTGCTCGTCCACTCTTCCTATATGGAAGGGAGGAGCCTCCTTTCCATTATCTCCAATGTGGATTGATTTAATTTTAGGATTAATTTATATTGATTTACCAATATACATTTAATCTAAATTAAATTAATTGTTGTTGGTTTTTACCAACACAAATCTTGGCCATTAAAAAACACAATCAATGAGGACCATTGGATTTGTGTTGTCCCATGGATTGAGATCCATGGATCCCAAAATATTATAAAAAGAGAGGCACCCCTTTGCTCTTTTTTACGCAATGCTTGAGAAGCATATCTCTCTCTCTCTTTCTCTTCGCACGCCTACTCTCTCTCTCCCTCTCATGTGGCCGTCCACCAAGGATGCCCTAGAGAGGTTCTCCATCGCCGCAGTGTCGTCGTTATGCTGCCAGATGGTTTGCTCGTGGATCTCCGTCAACTTCGGCGTGCCCTGCTCGTGAAGAAGACGTCTGATCTCGTGTGTCGAGATCAGGAGATCTGCCGCTTGGATCATCAACATGGATTGCGAGAAGCATGCAGTTCATCCCCGCGCTCGCAAGCGTCTCCTCCGTCGGATCGGACTTGAGACAGGAGGTCTCTTCGTTTAGAGACTCGATCGCAACCACGCTTCAAGAGGTAATCTTATTACTTATTGTGGTTTAGACGAAACGATCCGAGAAGTTTCTTGGATCATGTGGTTTCGTCACATAAATTTTTTTTTAATTTCCGCTGCATAGAACAATTAGTGCGACTAGTCATTCTTCATCGTATTTGATACGACGCTCACGCTTCCGTGATGCGCTTGAGGATTCTCACTGTATCCTTCAGCTTCCCAAGCTGACATGCCTCACACTGGAAAGTATAGCGAGGAGAAATATGAGGAAGAACATGACGCGGCTTTTGCAGAGGATGATGATCAAAGCGGAGGTGCCACAATATGGAGAGACAAATCCATTGCGAAGAGAGGAGACAGCATCATATGGAGATTGCACCAGTCTGTATAGGCCTCCTTGCTCACGGACAGTACCAATCACCCTACCCATTAGAATGTCCTGAAACACAAGAGCAGAGGGGTCAAATATGGCACGACAATGCAAATCCTTAATGATTTGGCTAATAGATAATAAATTCATAGAGAATTCATGAGCGTAAAGAACATTCTGAAGTCGCATTTCAGGGGTTAATTGCACCTCCCCCTGACCAGTCATGGGTGTGTCCCATCAGCTATCACCACAGATCTATCTGACTGTGTAGGGCTATAAGTACTGAATTTCCCTCGGTCACCACAAAGATGATGTGGTGCTCCTGAATCCATGATCCATTCTGACAAGTCGACCCTGAACAGCTAGCAAAAGCATATATTGTACCTGATGTAGATGTAGTGGTTGAGGCTGCTACCTCTGAAGATCCTGACTGTGTGCTGGTTGACCCTGGAGACGGCATAATTTCCCTAAGTCGTGCAACAAACTCATCAAACCGCTGGTTAGATACGCCAGACGAACTGCTGCCCTGCTGGAGCTGTTCCACCACTCGCGTTGAAGCGGGGAAACCATGCTTAGAATAACATGTATCCTCGGAATGGCATGATCTGTGACAATAAGTGCACGGCTGACGAGGAGGTCTACTGCCCCCCCCCCTTCCACGGCCACCACGACCACGGAACTACATAGTGCTTCCCCTGCCACGAGATGTTGTCATGGCTGAAGAAGTCTAAGATGCGGTAGAACTGCTAGAGGATATAGAGAGTCTGCTTAGCCGGTGATATGCTTCCTCCATCGAGGGTATAATGGCATCGGTAAGAACATGAGCTCTAGCTGCATCATACTCAGGATCCAATGTTGCTAGAAAGACTCATGTCATCACGGAATCCATGTATGCCTTGAGTTGCTCTAGTGTAGCATTCAACAGAATTTAACCATGTAATTTCTCAAGCATACCCTTAACAAGGTGTAAAGTGTATAAAGAGCACGACCATTCTGCTTCGAAGTGAAGATATCGTGCTAGAGCTAGATTATCTTCGACTCATTCTTCGCCAGAGAGTATGCAGCGGCAAGAATGTCCCACATAGCCATTGCAGTAGGCTGACTCAGAATATCATTAGCTATCTCCATGGATACAGTCTCGGATAGCCATACATGAGCATACACATCATCAGCCTCCCAGGAGGCGTTTGTCCTAGTCTTGTCACATGGCTCCTCTGTCGTGAGGATATGCTTCTTGCCATTGCAATGCATCAAACTCATGAACTGCATGGCCCACAGTTCATAATTAGTTCCATCCATTTTGACGATGGGTGCAGGACCTTTAAAGGCACCCAGAGATGGGACTTCTGCTTTGTTGTCGGACATGATGACAACTATCTCTAATACGGGGACAGCAACAAGAACTATCGGTGTCTACACCACAACATACAGGAAGATGGTTGTGGGTGTAGACTCATACCACAACCTTTTCCATTCTTTATAGCCGCCTTTGGTTAGCTAGGGTGGTTATAGATCATCCTTAGCACCCTAGAGGTCCAAACGAGGACCAAGACCGAGGCCGAGATGGCAGGGACGACGGCCTGCAGTCCGAGGGGTTCCCTCTTCACGCGACGGCAGCATAAGCACCCTAGGCGTGAAGCCGAACCGTGAGGGCACGCGTTAGAGGTACTGGCAGCAACCTACGCGTCGAGAAGGGGCAAACAAGGAGCAGCTCACGCCACCATCCTATTATACAAAAGAGACATGCTATCAGAAGCATGGATATCGCGCATCTACTCGTTTAGCCGAGAGTTTTTTCTTTGAGAAAGATGAAGGGTGAAATCCCAAGCTGGGATCCAACTCAATGTATTTATACTTGAAGACAAAAAATTGAAAATCATAGTGTTGGGTATTACATCATATTATATCCCCATGATATACGTAGCACCCTACAATGCTCAATGACGTTTTCGGTATAAAACATCTGCTCCCCAAAAATGACCCCGTTCCTGGCACACCATATCGTCCAACTAATGCAAAAGGATATGGGTTGTCTTCATGTATGTTCCCGCATACAGATCTAACATCTCTCCAGAAAGTTCGGCTCTAGCCAAGCAAGTTGAGGCCACTGCCAGTTCGGCCCCTACTACAAATCAGAGGCTAGATAATATTATCACCCATTCGAGGGAGATAATGACGCATGTTGCCCTTCGTGTCCTTCAGATGTTGTACCTACATGTACTTCAGATGTTGCAGCCTTTGCTGGAACATCTTCTAAATCCTCACGTATAGACTATGCTCTTACCAGTTGTTTTTTATTGTAAAGAGTGTGATCCCCCATTGTGGGAATCACTGTAAAAAATGCTTCATTAAAAACAGTTTCGAGTACATTACTGTGAGACCCAGAAATTATAAAGCGCATTACAATGAGAAGCTACATTCTCGTAGTAAAACCTCTGGTTGTTAAAGATCAAATCATCTCGTCCAGCCCAAATGGCCCATAGAACAGCAAACGTCTTTGAACAATCTTCATTTAAGTTGGTACTTATCGCCCAAACTGATCTCCAGAACTCTGATGCCCCTTCGTTCGCGACCCAAGGTAACCCAACTACCCTCCAGACCCGTTCAGACACAGCACTTGAATAACAAGTGCTCAGAATCCTCCATCTCCTCGCGCATGTCGTATTGTCTGTTTGCCAAACCTAACAATCTCCCCCTCCTTCCTTTATCACATAAGCGGCCCCTTCTCAAGAACCATAGGAATATCTTGACTCTGCATGGAATCTTCGACGCCCAAACTACTTTTGTGTGCTGGCACAGCTCCGCATCCTGCTCTTACCAATTGTTTAAGGGTAGATATGACAGAGTGGATAAAGGACTTTGGTGCATCCCACCATTTGCGTGGAGACAGGGATCAGTTTGCTTCATAAAGATATGTTCCCCTTGACAGACCAGTTACCATTGCACGTGTGACTCATTCCCATGTTACAGGTTAGAGGAAGATCCATTTGACACCATCCATGAGACTACAAAATGTGCAACATGCATCAAAAATTTATATGAATTTACGTTCTATTAATCAAATCACTAAGGACTTGCATTGTCGTGCTACTTTTGACCCATTTTCTCTTGTATTTCAAGACATACTCACAGGTAGGTTGATCAGATGTGGTCGTGAGCAAGAGAGGCTCTATAGATAGGTCAAGTCTCCATATGTTGGTACTTCTTCTATTCCTACTGGAACGGTCTCAACATACATGTGGCATCTACATTTTGGTCACCTTCTTCTGCAGAATTTGTGTCATGTCCGCCCACAGATATCCACGCGATCCACCTTCCAATGCAAGTCTTGCCAACTTGGGAAGCATCACCTGTCCCTATCATTAGAGTCGCAGTAGCAGTCATTTATTTAAGTTAGTTTATTTTGACATTTGGGATCCCGATCAAGTTCCTGATCACCAGGGACACAAGTTCTATCTTGTAATTGTGGATGATTTCTCGAGACTATCATGGGTTTTTATTCTAAAAAACAAGTCTGGGGTTAGGTCTGTCATTCAATCATCCATTATTGAAATAGAGTATTTTTTCTGCTACTGTTAAATATGTATGTTGTAAAAATTCCTTAGAGCTTAACACTTAATAGTGTCAAAAAATAGAGAATGCGGAAGCAGAATTGATAAAAAAAGCATAGAACATAAATATGAAACATGAAGAACACATATTTTTAGGTGGAACCCTACTCCCTAAGGAGCAGGATGAAACCACGGGAGAACGCCTCAAAGGGGTTATGTACACATTGCACTTTATATGAATGGATATAGGAGGTCTGGGGCTCCTCATATAGCCTCCCCAAAGCATCCAAGTCCCATCAATGATAGATGTGGGACAAAACACTAGGATGGGTTAAATGCATCCTAGAGGTATCCATTTACCCATCTATATCATAAAAGGCGCACAACCAGATACACCAACAAATAACGTTCTAGGTTCTTCAGATCTCTTGGCATCATACACCAGACCTCATGTACGTACACTTCTCGGTAGAATGCATTGTCACTTACTTGATGAGACAAGGACCCTCCTGATTCACAGTCGTGTTCCTCATTCATTCTAGGGTGATGTGCTTCTCACTACCTATTACTTGGTGAACTGCATGTTGTACTTAATTTTAGGAGAGAAGGTTCCTTTCTCGATTGCAATTCCCGAGAAAAACATGTCCTACCTTGCATCATGTGGCTTCGTGGCCTTCGTGCACCATCTGACTACTGGTCGGGACAAGTTCCACCCTAGAGATGTCAGGTATGTCTTAGTAAGTTACTCTCAAACCCGAAAGGGGTATCGTTTCTTCGACCCTTTTAGACAGGAGTACCACGTCAGTGCTAATGCCCTTTTTTTTAATATATCAAGTTTTTATCTTCTACAGGTGACACGTTGACTCCATCTAACTCTAGAGAGGAGTACACAAGCCTCCTCCCTCATGCCACCCCCATCTCCAGCTCCACCAATACATCCACCACCCACACCACCTCCATTGGCTCCACTACCTCCACCAGCTCTTGCGATCAGTACCACCAAGTACGTTGACTCAGTTGTCCCCACACTTTTACGTTTGTGAACCTCTCATTCTCCTCCATGCTCATGGACCTTCCTTAACATTCAGCACGCTCCCGGTATGTTCTAAGCATGTTGCTTCTACGTATGGCACTAGTGATTCGTCCATGCAACATGTTACTTTACGGGACGATCAGGTGCCTTCTCATGAGGCTAGTTAATCGCTTAAAGGGCATGCAGTTGACCTTGATGTGCCTATTACTTTACGGAAGCGGAGGTGTACGTGTGCGACCTATCCTCGTCAGAGAACTGGGTCTCCCCCATCTGACACAGAAAATGGTACTCTCCTCTGAAGTCCCTATGAAACCACATGAAAATCCTTGCCCACATGGCATGGGGAATGGTCCTCTACTTTAGAGTCCCCATAGCTCACATAAAACTCAGGCCGACAAAACAAGAATGGTGGGGACAACACAAAAAGATGGCATACATGTGCACATCTGAAAAGACCGCATACATGTACGAGTCTGGAACTGAGGACTCGGAATCAATCTGTCGTCGAGTCTGAATCTGTTGAAAACTGTAGAATCAGAATATTCTGGCATGACGTCTGAACTGGAGAATCTAGAGTCAGACCTGTAAAATCCTACACAGTACTCCCTCTTTTTCCCATACTTGTCGGAAAACATGGACATCGACCAAGTTGAGAGAAGACAAGAAAATGGGGAAGCAATTCAAAATAGGCTGTCAAAATTTTTTTTGGCTCTTTTTTTTTCTCGACCATTGTCATTTTTTTATATAGCCATAATAGTTTTTTTGCAAAACTTTTACATACAGTTTTTTATTGTGCGTGCCTCTTTCAAAATGACACATTTTTTTCTCAACTTTGTTGCCTCTCTTTTTAAAAAAACATGCCTCTCTCCCTTTTTTATGTTTGTACTTGGGTTGGACACCACAAGCCCACTTGGGTCGTTTACAAACACATTCTTTAAAAAACGCACATAATGACCCCATGGAATATGCAGCAGCGGCATTTTTTTTTACTTTTACTTTTTTTAAGAAAAAGGACCGGTGGTCCACTCCTTTAGGATTCTCATCGCCTCTTCTCAACTACGCCCGATGGGAACCACTTCTTTTCTCGATGTCGCCTTCTTTATGTATAGGGATCACATGGATTGCGCGATCGGGGGAGGAAGATGGACGTGCACCGATCAGGAGGGTGTTGCCTGGGGGTTGCTCGTCTCGTGCATGGACTACGTCGCCTAGCGCATGGGTTGCGCCACCTATTGCTGGAGCGTCACCTGGAGCACGCACATGTTGCGGCTTGGAGATAGCGCTGCTGGAAATGCAGTGGCGCACGTGAGGGTATGTTTGCCACCAGGAGATGCGTGTGTTGCTGGAGTGCGAGGCGCATTGCCTCCGCCTGGAGGCCATCGCCATCTGGGGCACGATTTAGGGCCTAGATAATTGACAACGCACGATTGGGCTCTCCTGGAGAATTGCCTACAGAAGAATAGCTCGCCCGCCTGACGAAAGGAGGATGTGAAGGACTCTGAGATCGCGCCTAAAAAGGAGGGCTCCAACCACTCCATCCTTTGAGAACTGTGGCTGATGCTGGAACTCATCTTCACCTGGAACATGTGGCATGTGCATGAAGCTCGCACAGAGCGTCGCATCGCAGTGCCGCTTGAAGTTGCTATAGGTACTGCTTGAACAGGAGTACTAGGGTTCCATCTGGAGCCCTAGAATTGATGTTGAGAACGACGACTAGACCTGAAGCGATGCCTGGACCACGGATATAGGGTTTCAGAAAACCCTGGAAATCTTAAACCAAAATTTGAACAAGTAATACTCTTCAACTAATAAATCTTCAAGAACATAGAATCCCAAAAACGAATCTCAAAAATAAATAAAGATCTTCAAAGAATCGGCCCACTCTGATATCATGTTAGAAAATAGAGAATGCAGAAGCAGAATTCATAAACAGAGCATAGAATATACATATGAAACATGAAGAACACAAAGATTTTTACGTGGGACCCAACTCCCTAAGGAGCAGGATGAAACTACGGGAGAATGCTTCAAAGGGGTTATGTATGCATTGCACTTTCTCTCAATGGATACACTCCAAGTCCCACCACAGGTAGATGTGGGACTAAACACTAGGATGGGTACATCATAAGAGGCGTACAACCAAATACTCCAACACCCCCCCTCAAGTTGGAGATGCAATGCTCAGCTTGAACATATAGAAAGAAAACTCAACCCACGCAACATGACACTACAGACAATATCAACTCAACGTGGACAATTGTCGGCTGTTGTCGAGGGCGTTGCTTCTCATGTCGTACAGATGAAGAGGACGAACGGGCTGGAGTGTGAGTCAACAGAATCTCCTCGTCGGAGAGCAGGTACTCTGTATTGTGCTTGTCAGAGTCACTGCAACTGAAATGAGTCTCCTCGTCAGAGTACTCTAGCCTGCCACAATAATGTGGACAACTGCTCCACCTTTGAAAAGAGGCCGAGCTGAAAAGGCTGCGAAAGTGTAATCCTCGTCGGAGTCCACGGTCGCTGGAGAATGGAGTCTGAAAAAGTCTCATCGTCAGAGAACTGGGTCTCTCTCATCTGACACGGAGAATGGTACTCTACTATGGAGTCCCTATGAAACCACATGAAAACCCTTGGCCGACAAAACAAGAATGATGGGGACAACACAAAAAGATGGCATAAATGTGCACATCTGAAAAGACTTCATACATGTGCGAGTCTGAAACAGAGGACTCTGAATCAATCTGTCATCGAGTTTGAATCTGCTGAAACTGTAGAGTCTGAATATTCTGGCACGACATCTGAACTGGAGAATATAGAGTCAGACCTATAGAAAACCTACACGATACCCCCTTTTTCCCATACTTGTCGAAAAACATGGGTGTCGACCAAGTTGGGAGAAAACAAGAAAATGGGGAAGCAATTCCAAATAAGCTGCCACAATTTTTTTTGCTTTTTTTTTCTCGGTTATTTCCATTTTTTATATAGCCGTGATATTTTTTTGCAAATCTTTTGCGTACGGCTTTTTACTGTATGCGCATCTTTCAAAATCACACATTTTTTCTCAACTCTGTTGCCATCCTTTTTTAAAAAAATCAGGACTCTCTCCCTTTTTTTGTTTGTGCTTGGGTCGCACACCACAAGCCCACTTGGGTTGTTTACAAACACACTTAAAAAAACGCACATACTTACCCCTGGAATATGCAGCAGCGTCATTTTTTTACTTTTATTTTTTAAGAAAAAGGATCGTCGGGCACCGCCTTTAGGGAGAGTTTACCCACCTTAACTAACTCCCTCTCTCTAATGTGGGTCACACATTTTCTCTTTTTTAATACATTAAATAAATCAATTCTCTTTTATCAATTCCATCAAAAAATAATATATTATACCATCATATCGTATAAAAATTATAAACCACTTAACTTCTACTCACTTTTCCAAACTTCAACACAATCACATCACAATAACTACTCACTTTTTCAAACTTCAATACAATCATATGACAACAAACCCACCCCTAGTTTAACCCTCTATCCAAACACCAAAACACAAAAACGGGTTACCCTCTACCATTTTAACCCGCCCTAACCTGTGTACCAAACGCACCTTTAGGGTTCTAAACACCTCTTCTCAACCACGTCAGATGGGAACCACTTCTTTTCTTGTCGTTGCCTTCTTTATGTGCTGGGATCGCATGGACTGTGCGATCTGGAGAGGAAGATGGACGTGTGCCGATCAGGAGGGCACCGCCTGGGGGTTGCTCGCATGGTGCCTGGGTTGTGTCGCATCGCGCCTAGGATAGAAGTGCACCGCCTTGCGCCTAGGCTGTGTCGCCTCGAGCCTGGGTTGCGCCGCCTGTTGCTGGAGTGCCGCCTGGGCACACGCATATTACG
Organism: Ottelia alismoides; assembly: GCA_037367405.1. Taxonomy (NCBI): domain Eukaryota; kingdom Viridiplantae; phylum Streptophyta; class Magnoliopsida; order Alismatales; family Hydrocharitaceae; genus Ottelia; species Ottelia alismoides. The sequence goes on from JAZKJV010009703.1 coordinate 267,826, forward strand.
ACTCGGAGATCGCGCTGCTGAAAATGAAGCGACGCGCGCGACGGATGCTTGTCGCCTGGAGATACACGTGTAGCTAGAGCGCAAGGCGCAGTGCCTCCGCCTAGAGGCCATGGCCATCTGGGGCACAATCTGGGGCCTGGAGAATTGACAGCGCACGATTGGGCTCGCTTAGAGAATTGCATGCAGACAAAGAGCTTGCCACCTAAAGAAAGGAGGTTGTGAAGGACCGTGAGATCGTGCCTGGAAAGGAGGGCTCCAACCACTCCCTCCTTTGAGAATTGTGGTTGATGCTGGAACTCATCGTCACCTGGAACATGTGGCATGTGCATAAAGCTCGCACGGAAAGTGGCATCACAGTACCGCTTGAAGGTGCTTGAGGCATTACTCGAACAGGAGTACTAGGGTTCCATCAAGAGCCCTAGAATAGATCTCGAGAACGGTGACTAGATCAGAAGCGATGCATGGACTGTGGATCTAGGGTTTCAAAAAATCCTAGAAATCTTGAACCAAAATTTGAACAAGTAATATTCTTCAACTAATAAATCTTCAAGAACATACCCCAAAAATGAATCTCGCATATAAATAAAGATCTTGAAATCCGTAAGAATCGACCCACTATGATACCATGTTAGAAAATAGAGAATGTGGAAGCGGAATTGATAAACAGAGCATAGACCATAAATATGAAACATGAAGAACACAAAGATTTTACGTGGAACCCTAATCCCTAAGGAGCGAGATGAAACCAGGGGAGAACGCCTCAAAGGGGTTATGTATGCATTGCACTTTCTCTCAATGGATACAGGAGGTCTGCGACTCCTTATGTAGCCTACATAGAGCCTCCAAGTCCCACCACTAATAGATGTGGGACTAAACACTAGGATGGGGTAAACGGATCCTGGAGGTATCCATTTACCCATCTACATCATAAGAGGCGCATTAACCAAATACTCCAACAAATAGCTTTCTAGGTTCTTCAGATCTCTTGGCATCATACACCAGACATCATATGCGTACACTTCACTGTAGAACGGTATTGCTGAATGCAAACATTGTCACTTACTTGATGTGACAAGGACACTCCTGATTCATAGTTGTGTTCCTCATTCGTTTTGGGGTGATGTGATTCTCACTGCCTATTACTTGGTGAACTGCATGCTATACTTAGTTTTAGCATAGAAGGTTCCTTTCTCGGTTGCAATTCCCGAGAAAGACATGTCCTACCTTGCATCATGTGTTTTTGGCTTTGTGGCCTTCGTACACCATCTAACTACTGGTCGTGACAAGTTCTCCCCTAGTTATGTCAAGTGTATCTTAGTAAGTTACTCTCAAACCCGGAAGGGGTATCGTTTCTTCGACTCTTTTAGACATGAGTACCACGTCAGTGCTAATGTCCCTTTTTTTATATATCATGTTTTTATCTTCTACAGGTGACAAGTTGACTCCATCTAACTCTAGAGAAGATACACGAGCCTCCTCCTTCATGCCATCCCCACCTCCAGCTCCACCAATACACCCACCACCCTCACCACCTCCACTGGTTCCACTACCTCCACCAGCTCTTGCCATCACTACCACCAAGTATGTTGACTCGGTTGTTCCCACGCTTTTACGTTTGCAAACCTTCCATTGCCCCCATGCTCATGGACCTTCCTTAACATTCAGCATGCTCCAGGTATGTTCTAAGCACGTTGCTTCTACGTATGGCACTAGTGATTTTTGTCCATGCAACATGTTTACTTTACGGGACGATCAGGTGCCTTCTCAGGAGGCTAGTTTACCGCTTAAGGAGGATGCAGTTGACCTTGATGTGCCTATTACTTTGCAGAAGCGGAGGTGTACATGTACGGCGTATCCTTTCACAGCCCATGTTTCCTCGGACGTCTTTCAGAGGATGTCAGGAGGTTTGATGTGGGTTTGTCAACTGTAGAGATTCCACGAACATATCAGGAGGCAATGCGGGACAGTCAGTGGTGTCTTACCATGGACGATGAGATAGCAACATTACAGTCACGTGGCACATGAAGCCTTGTTACAAGTCCTACAAGGGGCATCTATGGTGGGTCGCAAGTGGGTGTTCACAGTAAAACATAGAGCACATGGGAGAGTTGATTGCTACAAGGCGAGGCTTGCAGCTCGCAGGTCACCTAGACATATGGGATGGACTATCATGATACTTCCTCTCAAGTGGATTGTCATATTACACTGTGAATCTTTCTCTCACTTGCAATGACACGAGTTTGGTCATTATCCCAACTTGACGTAATGAATGCTTTTCTCTATAGTTACCTGCAGGAGAAAGTCTAGATGCAGCAACCACCAGGGTTCATCGATGAGGGGTGTCATATGATTAGCATACTTCATAATGTTATCTATAGAGAGTAGAGCCCCAGAGCATGGTTTCAGAAGCTCTTGGAATTGATAGAGCAACAGCGATCATGAGGTCGACTGCAGTTCATTCACTATTCGTTCGGAGGACTCAATTGTACGAATCTATGTTGATGATATCATTGTTACAGGAGATATTGTGCAGGGTATTCGTATAGCTATGGATTTCCTGAGCCAGCAGTTTGTCATCAAGGACCTTGTGATACGTCACTTCCTTGGATGAGTTTGCAAGAAACAAATAGGGTCGTGTAATAACAAGAGGAAGTATGTTACCAAACCTTATAAGACAGGCATGGCAGATTGCAAGCATGTCACTACTCCCACGGACCCTAGCATAGAGTTTATGATGATGATATAGAGGAGGCAGATAAGAGATAGTACAGGGAGCACATTGAGAAGCTCCAATATATGACCATAATCAAGTCATACATCTCTTTTAAAGTGAGCAAAGTTAGCCAGTTCATAGAGCATCCTAAACAGACACATACGGATGAGGTTCATACGATTCTAAGGTACCTAAAGACCTTTCACGATATTGGATCATTCTTTAGCAAAAGGACATCCCTTGCCATTACTACTCTTTGGTGTCATGGAAGATCAAGAAGCAGACATTGGTTTCCAGATCTAGTGCAAAGTTAGAGTATAAAGCCATGACACTGGAGAATGCATAGAGGATGTGGGTCAGATCCGTTCTGACTGACCTAGACATTGATGTGCCTCTTCTCATGCATCTCCAATGCAACAACCAGACTGCTCTTTTCATAACCAATAATCATGCCTTACATGAGAGGACCAAGCATATCGATGATGAATGTCACTATACTCATGACATAATTAAGAAGTGCTTTATCTCTACCTCACATAGCTCAAGGGAACAAAACGCAGATGTGTTCACCAATTCCCTAGCTCAGAGGGCCATTCCAAAAGTGTTGTTCCAAGCTAAGCATGATAGATATCTATGCTCCAGCTTGAGAGGGAGAGTTTTTTATAGGAAAGAGGGTGATCTCCCATTGTGGGAGTCACTAAAAAGTTGTTTCACTAAAAAGAGTTGAGAGTACACTATCATGAGACCTAAAAATGATAAAGTGCATTACAATGAGATGTGACATTCTCGACGTAAAACCTTTGATTGTTGAAGATCAAATCATTTCGTCCAACCCAAATGGCCCATAGAACAGCAAACGATTTGGAACAGTCATCAGTAGAGTTAGCGCCCATTGCTCGAACTGAACTCCAGAACTCTGTTGCTCCTCCGGTTGCAACCCAAGGGATTCCAAACTCCCTCCAGACCAGCTCAGACGCCGAGCACTTGAAGAACAAATGCTCCGAGTCCTCCATCCCATCGCACATGTCGTACAGTGTATCTGCCAAGCCTAACAACCTCCCCATCCTTGCTTTATCACATAAGAGGCCCTTTCTCAGACACCACAGGAATATCTTGAGTCGACTCTGCACAGAATCTTCGCAGCCCAAACTACCTTCATGTCCTGGCAAAGGTCCAAATCTCGTTCCTCTGCCATCCTTCTCAATTCCTTGTAAGCTTTCTTCACTGAGAAGTTCGTGCCCTCCCACTCAAAATGATCGACGTCCTGCAAAAATCCCCCGGGCAGTGGAATCTCCGCCAGTAACCTGAGATAATCACCCATGCGCGGGTCTGAGAGGTCCGACAAAAACACTGGCGACCACGTTCCCGAATCTGCCATTTGCAAAAGACGACTCTCCTTTGATGGCGCCAAAGCAAACAGTCTAGGAAATCTTCCCTCCGGTGCTCCCCCCTGTCCAGTCATCATGCCAGAATCTGAATAGGTGACCATCACCTACCTTAGGCTGTAGACTAGGGGCAATAAACGGCAAGACCTCACGGATATCGACCCATAGCAGTGATTCAAATTACGCTCTTCCAGCCACCAGTTCTCCATTAACACCATAGATCTTCCTCACAAGTCTAACCGCCAACGAGGTCGACGAATGCCATATGCGAGTCACCCATTTAGCAATAAGTGCTTTGTCCATACACTCCACATCACGTACCCCAAGTCCTCTGTCGTTACACCCCCTCGTCACCTCCTCCCAGCTAATGAGGTGCATCCTGGTCCTTGTTGTTTCTCGTCCGACCAAAAGAATCTCCTCATCAGAGTCTCAATCATCTTTCCAACCCCCATTGCATCATTCTAGTAGAGTAGAAGAAATAAGGATGGCCGAGAGCACGTGTTTCAAGAGAATTAACTCCCCCTAGACAACGTGACTGCCTTCCAACCAGCCAACCTCTGCTCCATCTTATGCACAACAACATCCCAATCCATTTTTTTCAGTTTCCCGACTACCAACGGCATCCCCAAGCAGGAGATAGGAAGATCTCCTAGGGGGCACTCGGTCAACCCTACCAAGCTGGTACGCTATGCCTCATTCATCCAAAAGCAATGATCGCCGACATCCGCTTGTTGACCTCAAGGCCTGAAAGGCTGCCGAAAATTTCAACCATCTGGACCGTATTTGCATTCTCATCCTCTGAGCCTCCAAGCAATAGAATCGTATCATCTGCATATTGTAGCAGAGGGACAGAAATATCCTCCTTACGGAACCCCTCAAACCACCATGCCTCTATCGCACGACTGAAGAGTATCGCTAACGCATCTGTCACAAGTACAAACCGCAACGGAGCCAACGGATTGAAAAAAGCCCCCCTCCGGCTTGTCGTTCACCAGGATCGAGTAAGACATAGTGACACACATCTTTATCCAGTCTGCCCAAGTATCGGGGAAATCAATCCTCCGTAGAGACATCTACAAGAACCTCCAGTTGACGCGGACATAAGCTTTTACGTAATCTATCTTCCACAAACCCCCCCTTCTTCTTTGACTGCTTCCAGTCTAGGCAAATCTCTGAAGCCATAACCAAACCGTCTGCCATCTGCCGCATTGGAATGAACGTTAACTGACCCTGAAGAACCACTGAGTCCAATACCCCCTTAAGCCGGTTCGCCAGAATCATAGCCATAATAAGATAGATTGTGTTGGAAAGGCAATAGGCCTGAAGTTTTCCACCCTCACAGGGTTCTCCTTGGGAAGTAGGAACAGCAGATCCTGGTTGATCTTCTCGAATCCTTTGTTCCCCTCCTGAACTCATTAAGCACCTCCAAAACTTCCTCCTTCAACAGCTCCCAGAATTCGCGGTAGAACAGCACCGGGAAACCATCAGGATCAGGAGCACCATCCGCATTCAAGCCCCATACAACTCTCTTCGCCTCCTTAGAAAAAGGTACAAGTAACTTCTCCGCATGCTCGTCAGAAAAAGCTTCCACCCATCTCCCCATCCACCCCCAACCAATCCCTCTTTTCCTCCGTGTTGCCTCTGCAAAGTGCCCCCGCAATGCACTTCCAATCGATGCCTCCCCCAAAACTCTAACCCCCACGACCTTAACCCCGTATAAGTAGTTTCTTCTCCGCCTCCTCGATGCCATAGTGTGGAAAAATCTTGTATTCGCGTCCCCTTCTTTTAGCCATATTTGCCTAGATCTTTGCCTCAATTCCATCTCTTCTTTACTATCCTCCAAAAGTAACTCTTCAAGCAGACCCTGCCTCTCCGCGAACTATTCCTGGTCCACCCCCCTGTCATCATTTAAACCGTCTAGCTGGGCAACTCCGGCTTGGGGCTCCTCCCTCATAGCCCTCTGCCTTGCCTTCACCTCTCGCCCGGAGGTGGTAAGGAAAGACCTCAACAACAAGAACTTGGCCGCTAACCGCGAGACTGTCGAGCCCACAGGGGACTAGCCCTTCCACTGCTCCGCAACGATCTCCGCCTGAAGCCCACTTCTAAGAGCATGCTTCGCTCAAAGCGAAAGAAAAACATGCTTCTCCTATCCTCCCTGAACGACCAAAGAATCGGTGTCTGGTTCGAATGAGCCCGCAACAACGCCCACGCACGCGAGAGGGGAAACACCTTTGCTCTTTCAGGAGAAAGAAAAAATATGTCCAATCTAGATCGCGATCTCACGTTACGCCAGGTAAAAGAACAACCAGCAGCATCGATAATCGACGGTCCCAAGTTGTGGGCCACCCTCCGGAACTCCTCCGAACCAGGGTCCCCACCACCATTCCATCGCGGCCGATCGTTAGGAAGGAGCGTAACATTTAGGTCACCCCCAATGATCCGTATCCCTGCCGCATCTGCATTGCCCAACTGCTTAAGCACGGCCACCAAAGTACCCCTCTCACTGCCAATTGGACCGTAAACGTTTGTGATAAGGATGCTAAGACCATCCACCCATCTTCTCAGCCATACGGATAAGCAAAACATGGACTTCGACTCCTCCATAAGTTGGAAGACATCTTTCTTCCAACCGGACAGCAGCCCGCCCGATGCGCCCTACGCCTCCAACTCCACAAGTTCAAACTGACCTCCTCTATCTATCCCCCGTGTGACAGTGTCCACACCTCTCAACAATTTTGACTCCTGAAGGAGAAACACATCTGCCCTAGCCTTCATTATAAGGTTCCTAACTCCCTGTCGCTTTTCAGGGCGACCCAACCCCCTGACGTTCCAAGACAACATCTTCATTAATAAACGATCTGTGTCAACTTTTTAGACGGGATCACACCCAAACACTCGACCACAGTCCTGTCAAAAATGCTGAAGCGATTCCGATGGATCGGCAAGGCAACGGAGTCTGACGCCAACCCCTACAAGTGTTCCTCACGATCCTCCGACGTGAGCAACTCTTTCCTCCCCGCCCTGAGGATTTCCTTCCTTGCGTAACATGAGTCGATTCTAGATCCCCCCCCCTCCTCCGAACCTAGAAGGCTTGAATTCCCACCAGCCCCTGCCTCCCAACGGCTACACAAAGCACCAATCCTAGATTCTACCTCTTGGCGACCATCATCCTTGTTCTCCGCCTACAGCGGGTGAGCTACATATGTTGCCTCCCAACCAGGAACCTCCGTCGTAACCCCCTTCGGTGCATCCTCCCACATAGTATCCTCCACCCTTGGTGGGTTGACCACATCCGAAAGCAAAGGCCCCACACATCCTTCAAACCACATCCCTCCAACCGACAACGAGCCCTCACCGTCCATCTCAGAGTTTCCATGCCCTTTAGTCCCGTTCCAGAATCTCCCCGTGTCGCCCAAAGCAGACACCTCTTTCGGGTCCCGATCTAGCAAACTTATGTTTCAGGTCTTCGATAAGGATCCAGAACATTCGACATCCAGATTATGTTGTTTTTCTGAACAATCCTCCACGCACATTTGGATCTTGTCGGGTCCTGATTCTGGACCCCCGAGTTGATCCCCACGTCAAAATTCCTTTTCGGATCAGGCAACCGAAGTGGCATAGGATCCGATAGGCCACGTGAATGGATAGTTCAACTACATCCAATCGTGCCCAGCGACAAGTCAGCGAGGGAGTGATCTCTTCCAGCCATTTCTGAGGAAGTGTAGTAACTTGAATCACCGCCAACTTTGGGGAGTGTAGGGGTCGTTTCGCAGTGAATGCGCTGGAACGTGTTCCCCACAGAAGATGAGGAGTCATCCCTGTCAATTGCGCTTCTCCGCCACTCGATTGTTGCATTGCCTGGCTAGGAACTCTGTTGGCCTCCCTCGTTGGCGCCACCTCCGCCCAAACGTCCAGTTGACGCTCAAGCCCATGCCCCTGAGCAGACAGCTCCACCATGGAGAGCTCAAGGTGTGCAATCTTCCCTGCGAAATGGACCCTCCTCCAACCCAGCTTCTCCGGGCCTAGGCCCCTCACGCGGAGGACAGGATCGAGCAGTTTCCCTGGGCGACAACCCGAGCTTTCAATGCCGACAACCTCCGTTATACCGCTCAGCAACTCCCAGAGTTTTGTCAAGCTCCGCGCGACCAGCGGGATCCCCCTCACACGAACGTGATCTAGGTGTTTTAGCTTCATTAAACCATCAATAACCCTCGACCTACGCCATCGCAACAGTGACCAACCCTCCCTCGACCACCGCAGCAACTCCCTGGCCTCCACCTCAGTAAGCCCCCTCGCCATCACCCTCCATGGGGTCATCTGAACGTTGCCGAATCGCACCGCCGAGACCATACCAACATCTGATGAGCCCAGGAAGAGTGCCTCCGACCCGCCTCCCTCTCCAACTAGCACACACACACCATGACTGTTCCTCTGCATCAACGGGCACGAATCGCTCTTTTGTGAAGAGCGGCGACAACAGAAGCACCGGACAGGCTCCCGGTACTGCCAGGCTCAGTGCCCCATGGAGTCGCAACAGTAACAGCCCCTCCCGAATGGGTTGGCGAATGGGTGACGATGGTTAACCCGCACCTCAGGCTTGCGACGACCACCCCTTCTAGCGCGAACCTCCACCCACCCTCCCTCAGTCGAGGCCTCCTCAACGGGAGAGCTGAGATATTATAAATCTTTTCCCATTTTAATGAACTTTATTTCTTTTTGTGTCTATTTATAATTACCGAACATGAGTTGTCTTCTCTATATAAGAGAACTACATGGCTCTCTCACAATACAATTCATTCTTTTCTCTCCGCAATAACAAAGAAGCTCCAACCTCGTAGATATTCTTTATCAAACGACACACTAAATCTTTATCTTTACCCCACATTCTGACAATCCACTTGGTCAAAAAAGCCTTATTCATGTATTCAATCCTCAAAACTCCAAGACCCTCATTTTTATTCGATCTAGTCATTAAATCCCAACTAAGGAGATGTGTCATGTTCTTCTCCTATCGCATCTGCCCATAAGAAGCATCTCATCAACGACTCAACCCTCGAGTGTACTCCAACCGGTAACATCCAGGTGTAACACTAGAAGATCAGTATAGCGAAGAGGACATGCTTAAGTATTGGAGAAATGTTTGCGGGGATTCTTGTGGGGAAAGAAGGGGGATGGGGGGAAGGGCGTGCACTTGGTGGGATGGGATGACGTCACGCGGCCTAAGCAGGCGGGGGGGCTGGGCGTGAGGAGGTTGGCGTCGGTGAATGATGCCCTTTTGCTCAAATGGGCCGCAAGGATTTGGGGTAGGGAGGACAACTTCATGTTAAATTGTTTGAGGCAGGCGGCTGGGGATGGATTTGTCTCCGCTTTACGTGGTGATGCTCAGGGGCGCTTCTCATCTTTTTGGCGGGGGGTGATCGATGCCCTTAACCGCAACCGCTCTTTATTTGTTACTAAGCTTGGGGATGGAACTTTGATCCGATTTTGGGAAGATGACTGGACGGGAAGGGGGCCACTGCGGAACCTTTACCCCCGGTTACACGCCTTGGCGCGTAATAAGGATGTCACGGTGGCTGGTTGCTGGGATGGTAGCACTTGGTGCCCTCCAATTTCTGAGTCCTTATCGGCGCAGCGGACGCTTGATTATATGTCTCTCTTATCCGCTCTCTCGGAGGCCCCCCTGCCCTCTCAGGGTCGTGATTTCTTGGCGTGGAAGCTTGGTTCCTTCTCTACTCGCAAGGCTTACTTGGCCATTTTGCCGAATTTTTCAGGCGATGATGAGACGTTGGTGCGGGATTGCAGATTCCTGTGGGGGCTCGGGCTCCCTGAGCGCATTGGTATTTTCCTTTGGTTACTTCGGCGGGGAAGATTGTTAACTCGTGAACGCTGTGCTATGATGTTCCCTAATGCATCGCCGATCTGTGAACTATGTGGCGTGGAGTCGGAATCTATTGCTCACTTATTCCTTCACTGTGGCTGTGTATTTGCTCTGTGGGACGACTTGGGCTGGCTTGACATGTCCTCTTTGCCATTGTTCTGGGATAGCTTGTTCCGTGGTAGGGGGCGACCTCGGCTTTCGCTGCTGGATCCTTTCGCACGGCTGTGGAGTCTTTGGTTGGGAAGGAACGAAGCAATCTTTGCTAGGCAGCGGTTTTATCTGGAGAACATTCGCTCTTCGGCTTCGGGCTTCCTACGTGACTGGACCACTTTGTAATTTGATGCTTGTGATGTTTTTGTAGCGGGGGATTCTGCCTTTAGGATTTCCCCCCTCCCTTGTCTTCCGTTTACTGTTCTTCCTTTAACCTTTGTAAGTATCTCTTTACTTTTTTAATGCATTGGGGCGAGCACCGCTAAGTGTGTCCCCCTTTTTTGAGCCTCAAAAAAAAAGTAAAACCAAAATCCCGCCTGTGTAGAGGATTTCAACCTACCAACCTGCCAACTTCTTCCCAGTCCTATCTAGCAGAGGTCGCCACTCCGACCGAAGCTCGAAGTATGTCGCCAACCAAAGTGAGACACATATAAGTTATAAGAAGCGAAGTATTGGATTGCAGAATGCTCAAACATACTCTTGAATCTCCATCTGCAAGAGCCCAAATGGGACAAAAGACATCTTCTACCCATTATTATGAAGGCAAAAAATGACACCAAATACAAAGATAATGCAAGATGCCCTTTCGCCTACTCTAACCCTGCCATCGATGAATAAAATCGTGTCATCTGCATATTAAAGGATGGGAATGGAGGTATTCCTACACATGTATCCCAGAAACAAAGCAATATCGAATGCCAATTTAATCGTCTCTAATGCTTCGACAATTACCACAAAAAGGAGAGATGCCAAGGGGCATCCCTGTCGACCCCCACCCCTTTGGCCGAAAAACCTTTACGAGGTGTATGTTCACTACGACCATGTATGAGGTCATCGTGTACACCTTTGCATCCATGAAATCCATGTTTCGGTAAACATATATGTTGCATTGATGTCCATATAAAATGTCAATCCAAGTAATCATATGCCTAGGAAAAGGCAACCTTCCAACCTAGCTCTTATGTGATTCTGCTTCCAATCCGACAGCATCTTTGATGCAAGAATCCGTCCATCTGCCATCCATCTGTCTAGAACAAAAGTCGTTTGTACTGTTGAAATAATGGAGTCCAATACAAACGGAGCTGATTCGTCAGAACCTTCGCAGTAATTAGGTATGCTACGTTGGAAATCACTACAAAAACAACAACAAAGTCTTTTCCTACTTAAAGGAGGATCGGCTACATGGATTTTTTGCCTCCACGCATATCTATCTTGGGTCATTCTCAATCTCAGGTTCAAAAAACTAAGATCCCTTTGTATAGTCTCATTCCAACACTTTTAGGCCTTCCACGCCCTCTTTTAGCCAGCTCAACATTCCGAAACTCACACCTCCTCACCAGTGCATCAGCTAACCTCCTTTGCAAATGGCCAAACCACCTGAATCGATTTTCTTGCATCTTATCTTTGATTGAAGCTACACCCACTTTCATTATGATGGCATCATTCCGAATCCGATCTTTACATGTATGTGTGTGTGTCCACACATGCACCTTAACATTTTCAGTTCTGCTACTGCCATTCTTTGCACATGTCTATGGTTCACATGCCAACATTCAGATCCATAGAGCATAACAAGTCTCATAACTGTTTTGTAAAACTTTCAGTTGATTTTCAAAGGATTTTCTTATCACAAAGAACAGTAAAGGCTTCTCTCCACTTTAACCAACCTGCATTTATTATATTTGTAACATCTCCATCAATTTCTCCATCATGTTGCGAAATAGATTCCAAGCATCCAAAAGAATCTTTCTTCTGAATGTTATCATCACCAATCTTAACATCGATTCCTTAACCATTGCTTCCATCAAAAGTGCACTCCATATACTTATACGAAATCCTTTAGTCTCCAAAGCATGTCTCTAGATCTCAAGCTTCTCATTTACTCCATCTCTGGTCTCATCAATCAACACAATATCATCAGCAAATAACATACACCAAGGTATCTCATCCTAAATGTGACATGTCAACTCGTCTATAATCAAAGTAAAAAGGAATGGACTAAAAGTTGAACCTTGATGCAGACCAGTGTTGATGCCAAAATAGTCAGTATTCCCAGACTGTATCCTTAAACAAGATGAAGACTTATCATACATATATTTTATAAGGTTTATCTACAAGATAGGTACTTGTCTCTTCTCCAAAACTCTCCACAATATCTCTCGTGGGACAGAATCATAAGCCTTCTCTAAATCAATAAAAATCATATGGAGTTTCTTCCTTTTAGCTCTGTATATCTCCATTGTTCTCCTCAGCAAGTGGATGGCTTCAATAGTTGAGCGCCCTAACATGAATCCGAATTGATTTTCTTTTACTTTGGAAACTTGCATCAACCTTCTTCTGATCATACACGTTCCCAGATTTTCATAGTGTGACTCGTTAGCTTGATACCTTTGTAATTTGAACAATTTTGAATGTCTCTTTTGTTCTTATAAAGAGGCACCACGATGCTTCTCCTCCATTCTTCAGGTATTTTCTTGCTTCGTCAAATAACATTGAATAAATTTGTATGCCAAGTCAAACCACGCTCACTTAAAACTCTCCAAACTTCTACGGGAATGTCATGAGGTCCTACCCATTTCCCATGTCTCATAGCCTTCAAAGCCTTCTCTACTTCCTTCCTTTGTATTCGTCTGTAGCTTGCACGATTCATGTAAGTTTCACTACTAGCTAGATTTCCCAAAGCGGTCTCTCTATTTCCTTCCCCAATGAAAAGCTTGTGAAAGTATTGCTTCCATCTAGTCTCTATATCCTTTTGAGTAACAAGCATGTGACCCTCCTCATCCTTAATGCATCTCACTTGAGAAAAATCTTTGGTCTTTCTTTCTCTTGCATTAGTCAGCCTGAATATATCCTTCTGACCCTCCATAGAATCGAGATTTTTGTACAAACCTTCATAAGCTTTTGACTTAGCTTTGCTTACCGCCTTCTTTGCTTCCTTCTTAGTTATTTTGTAGTTTGTGATGGTTTCATATGTTTTATCCTTAGACATAGCTTTAAAGCAAGCTCTTTCAATTTTGAGCTTCTCTTGTACCCCTCCACTCCACCCCTACGTTGGAAATCACTATCAACATGAATTCTTCAACACATGTTATCAACTCCCACTTGGGGAATAGGAAAGGAAGGGCTATATTAAGATGCTCAAAGGCAAAATGCATGAACTAAATGCCTGAACCACTACTAGGAGATCCTCCCTCACAACCTCCCAGAATTCTTTAGAGAATAACATATGAAAACCATCTGAACTATGAGCACTATTTGGGTTAAGCATGCAAACTGCATTCCTAATCGCATAAATCCTGAACTCAACCACCAAATATCTGGCTGACTTTGTGACACATGTGCAACCTCTTTACCATGCCATCCCCATCCCTCTCTGGTGACCTTTCTACTCAACGAACAGAAGTGTGCAAGCAAGGCCCTGTCCACCTCCTTCTCACCATGCATATGTTGCTCATCAATCATGAAGGAATGAATGAAATTTCATCTTCACCTCCTACTAGCCTTGCAAAGCGAAAAAATGTGTTTATGTCCCACTCTTTGAGCTAGCATTATCGCAATTTCTGTCTCCACTCTACCTCAAACTTCCTATACTCCAAGTGAACCTAAAGTTGGTTAATTCTCTCCTCCATCTCTTCCTCTGACAATTAGAAGTCATTTTCGACCTTATCTAGCATGGCTACTTCTTCTTATGCAAGGTTTTTATCAAGTCGAAGGGGTCGAATATTCATGTAATACTTCATCAGATGTTTTCTAAGTTTCCCCAACATAGAAGCAATACGAACAATGGTTGACCCATCCAAATGACATCCTCTACAAAACTCATCCGCTATCACCCTAAACCCATTCTCCAAAAGTCACGAGCACTCAAATCTAAAGAATACCTCGACCTAACCCCTTTCCCAGACTCCAACAACAGCGGGGTACGGTCCGAGTGTGCATGTGGTAACACCCCCCACCTCCCATCTGAAAACTATAGTGCCTCAACGGACATCAAAAAATGATCGATGTTGACCTAAATCTGGAGGGTTCAGAAAGTTGGTATGTGGTATTCGTTCGATCATGCGGTTTTGAGCGAGTAAGCGGATATGCAGAAGTCTATGCGGATTATGCGGTCCGTATGTTAATTAAAAATATTAAAGAAATATATTTACTTATGGTGTTAGAGAATATAAAAGCAGCATATTTCCTTTAAATTCCCATCCATGCTTTTAAAAATCCATCTATGGATATCAAAAAGACATCACAATAGAAAGCTACATATTTCCCATCAAAATATGCTCCCACATGCATAACATATATATATGCATGATTGTGGCATCAACAGGTCAAACACATCCATAGAGTGCAAACCTCTATGATACTTAAAAAGGTACATTTTCTATAAATAATAAAAGATCGGGGAAATAAAATTTGATTTAGATGCCCAAATATAATGTGCATATAAAAAACAAATATCAAAAAATGGTGCCATAGAAATGTGAAAATTTTAATAAAGTATTACTTATTTAACAAACATGCATGGAATTTCAATAATGAAACAAATCAAATGTTTAGAAAGCAGATGGAATCGATCATAAGTTTCAAAAGAATAATGACAGACTACCTAACCTTCTTGATGGAATCCACTAAAAGAAAACATCTTATGCACATTTATGGATGAAGTACGTGTATATTTATGCATAACATATTATGGTATTGGAAACAATGAATAAAATAAGAGGGATTTTGCAAATCGAAGGTGGATGAGTTGCATAGGAGGTGATGCAGAAGAGGAGGCATTGTATCGGAGGAGGAGACACTACAGAAGCGGAGGAGGCATCACAGAGGCCAAGCATTGTGTAGAGGTTGCACTGTGGAGACGGAGGTGGGGGCACTACGCAGAAGCAGGGCGATGCAAAGGCCGCGAAGAGGCATCAAGGAGTCGAGGGAGTAGAGTTTTCGAAGCTGTTGTGTGATTGGGTTTCAAATTAGGGGTTTCAAAGGGGAGGGAATTCGGTTAGGTAGTCAGATTCTTAAGCGGATACGTAGCCGGTCAAAACACATATCCACCTAATATGTGGTTGCATATGTGGTTTATGCAGTCTGATTAAGCATTAAGGCCGCATATGACATATACGATTCAAAAGGGTGCCCGCATACGCATATGTGGTCGCATATGCGACCACATGGACCGCATTTCTGAACACTATATGGAGTTGCTCCATGTAAAAGTGGCAACACATTGCATCCATGATCTCGAACTACATCTCAAAAATAAGAGATGAAAGGCCCTCCAGACCAGCATCCTGGTCGCCCCTCATCCTTGATCTGTCCTTCGGGCAAAGTATAATGTTGTTTTGTTGTTTGTGGAGGGTTTTCATTAGCAACAAAAAGTTTTTGAAGAAAGTAAATTGGGTTGCCTACCAAAACGGTTACGCAAAAGCTTGCAGCACTTTAACATTGCTCTTCTCTAGGCAGAATCTTAAGGTAAGTTGGCTTGAAACGAGGAATATGGAACATGAAGACTTGGCTACGACTTGACAAGATTGAGAATGATAAGATGTTGTTTAGTGCAATGCCAGAAATTCGATGGGATCAACAAATAGTCATTTTTTAGGAAGATAGGAAAGTGAAAATAGAATAAAGGATTTATCACTTATGTCCTTAACTTTTGTAATATAACTTATGCTCCCTAACTTTTATGTAATATCAGTTGCGCCCCTGACTTCTTACAAAAATCACAGTTAAAATAAGGGCATAACTGATATTACAAAAGGGTAGAACTGTAAATTTCATAATAAGTCAAGAGTACAATGGATATTACAAAAAAAATAGAGGGCCATAACATATATTGTGGAAGTTAAGAATGGCACAAGTGATAAAAAACCTAGAATAAAGACAAAGATCACGTCAACCTTGATTTAGGGAAAGTGAAACAGATATGAAGTTCTTTCATACTATGCCAAGTGGAAGGTGTCAGAGAAACTTGAATCATTCTTTCTCAATGAGAGCCAATTGATTCCATGGAAACCTTCAAGTTGGAAGGCCATTTGTGGACCACTTTGGGGAAGGGGTGGGGGGTTACCACTCGAACGGTGCACAATGGCTTTACTGAGGAGTAAGATGCTTGTCCTCTAAGTAGGTTGTGGATATTATTCATGAATTTAGTCTATCAGAGATAAAGGAGGTGATCTTTTATTCTAAATGCAGGTGGCACCGTGGATGTAACATCCAAATCCGCACAAACCCGAACCCAACTCGATTAGGGTTTGTATAATTCAATAAAGTTAATAATCAACGTTAAATAATATAAATCAATCAATTGATTGTGAACTAAAAGTTGTTCAGGCAAAATTGACCAAAAATCGATCGCATTGTAATGCGTGTCCGAAAAAGTCGCGACGCAAATTCGGAAACGTGAAATAAACCGAGACCACCTAAAAATCCGATTCGACAAAATAAGACCAACGAAATCGACCATTCATCAATCGAAGATCGTTTGATATTTTAAAATCGTAAAATTTAATGACCAATTAAGACCGTATCCCGGAAATTTCGGAGAATTTATCTTCAATCTGAAGTATATGAATGTTATACTCATTTTGATCGTCATTCAGAGACGGTCAAAACGAGCTATTAAACATCGAAATCCAAGATTCGAGGTGCGAATGCGGGCGACTTCTACATTCCAAATAAATGAGGGAGACAAAAGTAAATAGATATATTTTCTAATTCCAGTACAGCAGGTGTCGTTGTACCTCCAAGTGGCCCGACACTTCTTTCCACTTAGCTTTTTATGCTCACCACTTGTCAAATAAAGAAGCCTTTCTTGTTGGTTATATAAGCCACATACTTCCTCTCTAAGGATCTCTAGTTCTTTCCAAAGAATACCACCGAGGGGCCAAAAACTCCTCCAGATTTTGTGGAATGCTGCTGTCCAGCAGCATTGAGATCTCAGTTGCTGCCCACAGCAGCTATTCTTGAGGTGCAATTGCTGCTCCTCTCCCTTTCAGATACAACTGCAGTTACTCCCAAGTAGGTTAGAGGTCTCTCGATGTTCCAACAAGCCAATCTCATACAAGGAGCTGCTACAACTAACCCTCCAGCTCCTAAAAGCTCTTGCTAAAGCTGTTCCTCTCCCAGGAAGCTGCTACTCCAAATTTCAAGCACTGCATGTTGGAGATTGATCTCCAAATTTTGGAGTAATCCAAAGGTACATCTTTATCCATTCCTCTTGCTACAATCCACGCAATCAAAATCCTCTCCTCTTCCATTTCTCCTCTAAATCTTTCTCTCTTTTCTCTCCTTAGCTGCTGAAAAACAGCTACTGGAGCTTCTGAGTGTCAGAATTCTAGAGCCCAAACCATTGCAAATTATTGTAGTAGCTGCTACAATAAAGTTGTTGCCCCTCTCTTCAGTATTTCCAATCATAAAGCAAGAAGTTGTTGCCCTCTTTGGTGTCTCAAGCTGCTGCCATTAGCAACAATTACTGCTGCTCTAAAGCAGTTGGTAGACCCCTAGAGCAGTCAAACAATCAAAGGATCTTGCATGCAAGAATCCTCTCCAAGGTTTGGAGAAATAGGTACAATCTATCCCTCTTTTGCTGCCATCCATGTTCTTGTACAATTATCTAAAGCTGCCTCATCCACATAATATTATATTCATATTGAAAATAATTGAAAACTGCATTAGTACATATATAACATCTTATAACATCTCATTTATATACAGCTCTGTGCAAAAATATAACCTCTTCTTTCGATCATCAGTAGAAAAACAAAGAAGAAAATAGAGTTCTACTTAAGGTAGATGCAGAGTTCTGCTAAACAAATGAAAAAATAATAATAATAATAATAATAATAATAATAAAGAGTTTTTATTAAGGGGGGACTTATTGGAGATAAGATGGATTGAGGATGGAAAGGACATGAAGGTAGTGACATGGAAGTACAAGATAGAAAGGATATTGGGAGATTTATGTAAACTAGATTCTGAACTTCTTAATTATAATGCTGGACAGTATGTATGTAAGAATATAAAATCAAGGACATTTGATTCTTCTACTATTGGATTTCAAGGATAGTATGGCTTTCAGCTTTTCAGGTACCAGTTTTAACTCTACCTTGAATTAGTTGAACTTGAAAATGAAAGCATCAGAGTTTTATTGTGGGGTGATTAGAAGGAGAAATCAAGAATTAGAGGTAAATATTTACAATGAATTCAGACTCCTGTCTGTAGAGCAACAAGATATAGCATTTTGAATCTCTCGATTTAAGGGATAGGAAGGAAAGCATAAGAGTTTTCTTGTGTAGTAGTTAGAAGGACAAAAGCACGCCTTCCGATAAACTTATTGCACACGGCTCAAGTGTCATTTTTTAACTACATAATAAAAATGGTGATAATCTACTATATATGATTTACTGGTTACAATTTTTGCCAAAACCTGATATTTAAACTATAATGAGTTAACCTATTTTTCCATGCTATGCATATGTGTAGAGGACATTAAATGTAGCATTAAACTTGAATAGTCTTTGAAGTCAGGGATTATTTATTATCACATTCATATATAATTAGCTACAATTACTTATCAATTTACAGTTGGAAGGCAATTGTTGTAGTTGTTAAGAAGTTACATCTGGCATTTATAATACCATAGACACGAATGAAGCTGATGTAAATTATATATTGAATTACCAAGTCAGATATGTTGCCTTTCAATGAATCAAGAATTCATTTTGAGTGCAGAATTCATATTAGCTATAGTTATAACTTGAAGCTACCCTATATTGTCAGCATATGTTTGATTGCTTCAATTAAAAGAGATAAGGTGCCAACTCTTCAATAATAGGCTTGACTTGATTGACTTTACCGAGCACCACGTAAACTTAACTTGACATAACTTGATACCTTTATAGATTTATGACTATATCCAGAGGAATATATATCAATATCATTGGTAAATGAACCACCTTTTGCCATTTCCTCGCCAATTTTATCTACAGGGATAGAAATTTGTAATGACCTGAATCATATTTTTATCTTCTTCTTGAAGTACAAATTTTAATAAATGTCAAGATTTATATTTTTAAAGGATGAAAGAATTAGGAAAATTATATGAAAATGAACTCAGATCCAGATCTAATGAGTAGCTTCTAATCTCATGATTATAACAATGATAATCTGTGACCACAAGAACTGATCATCTTCATGAAATAATCCTTTAAGTATACTCTACTGACTATTGATCACTATCAATAAGATCATGGATCAAAAGAACTAAATCGGTGCAGTCAACCATAATAGAGATCGAGAAAATTGAAGAATCAAGTCAGCAATAGTGATTCAATGATGACTGATAAATATTGAGTGCCAGTCATGGTGACCTTTACACCTGACTGTGCGAGGATGCGGTGACCCTCAGCTGGGCGGGAGATAGAAAGCCCAGTTAGGGCAGCGGCCGCCTAGTGCGCGGGTCTAGGATCCCAGTCTTTTTCTCATTTTTTTCGCGAGCGCTCACAGTTTTTACGCCTCTCTGGGATCCACTGGTTTTCTTTTAAAGACCAGTTCCGCTGACCCTTGTTCTTTAGGGTACCTAGGCTGGAGGACCCTTGGTTTTAGTTTTTCGAGCTCGTTAGCCCGTACCGGTCGGGCTGGTTTTTATTTTAGAGCGACTTTTCCGGAAAGTCTCTCTCACCCGTCTTAGTGGCGTAGTTTTGGAGTAGACCTATCCCTCTATTGGACCGCCTTCCAACTAGAGGGCTAGACGGAAGAGCCTTTTGTAGGCTACCTCGCCGCTTGAGTTTTATTTATTTTTCGCCAGCAGACTTGGCGATGCAACATCTGAATCATCCATGTCTACATCTGAATCCTCTATGGCTACATCTGAATCAGTTACAGTTGAATTTGGAAAAGTTACATTTGAGATTGGATTGAGTTACAATTGAGTTTGGCTAAAGTTGAATTACAGTTGAATTGGTTACATGGAAGCTTGGTTACAGTTGAGTTGGTTTCCGTTGAACTAGTTACTTTTCTGCCAATAATTCCTGACAAAGAGAAAAGATCATATCATGAAAATCATCCTTATCAGACTACAAGCTACTATCACAGTTGTTTGAAATAGCTAGTGGACGTGTTGGGAACTTAGTTAGGATGCATTTTACTCCACCGCATGCCTACGGAGGCACCCCAACCCTAAGGCTTCCTTACTACCTTAGAGTCATAGTGTGAGGTCTTACCCAGACCAAGACCACAGACTATCCACTAAGCTTGGGAAAATCAACAAGAAAAGAATCAAAATCCCAGATCCATCATATACTCTTACTATGATCAATCCATAAGATTCTTAAACATCATTATAAGCATTTAATAGAGATAATGATCATATCAAAGACTCATCCTTCATCTTCTCAAGACCCATCAAATATATAGTATAATTGATAGAAAGGCAATGACTTAAATATGGACCATATGATATTTGTATATCAATGATTAATATAAGTAATTAGTGTAGGATGAGTAGAATGGGGTTTTACATATCAAACAACTTGAATACTTCTTTCAATGCAAGTAGCTCTAAATTTTAATCACCAAGCCCTCTTTACTTGCTTTCTTTTGGAGCCATTAAAATTCCTGCTATTTCTAATGAATAAGATTTACTCAACATTTGTTGATGTTCTTTTCTCCCTACTCCATGGATTGCAGGCAAAATACCTGCACCGTTGTATTGGGAGAGTTGAACATTAGCTTCTGCAGTTACAATTATCAGGTACGCATGCTATAGTTTTGTTCAAGGTATTACATATGCTTTTATTTCTCTTCTGATAAAATTGGGATACATGTATATAAGGCAATTTATGTTGTTACATGTAACTGTTATGGAAAATTATGCAATATAATCGTGACATACTGTAGTTCTGTGGCTTATTAGTTAATTTGTTAATGTCATTCGAAAAAAAAATCCTAAATTTTCTGCACACCAATGTGATCTTTAGCGAACATGATACTACAGGTGATATGTAAACGGGTATTCCCAGATCCGAAAAGGAGCGGGCCTCACAGTAGATATGGATGATTTTTTGGTCTTTTTCTTTAGAAAATTCTAGGATGTAGTTTTTTTAGACCAAAAAAGGGGGAACACGCTATGGTGTCTACCCCAAATACATTAAATCAGTAAAAATTAAGGACTTACAGCAGCCAAGACTCAAGTAATCTTCTGGTATGGATAATTACATATTCTAGGATGTAGTTGAGAGTGATATTATGAATGTGGTGGACTTTAAATAGGGAACGACTTTGAGACTTGGAATCGAGGTCTTATTTTCCTCCTTCCTAAGAAGGAGGTGGCCTTAAAAGTGGAGGACTTTGGCCTATTGCATGGTGTAATGCAATCTAGTGGACAACTTTTTGGCTAATCAACTCAAAGGAGTTCTTGGTTCTATCATCTCCCACATGCAACCAACTTTCATCCCTGGACATCATTTAATGGATAGTGTGGTCATGGCTAATGAGATACTCATTAGAAAAAGGTGGAGCATCAAATGGGTATTATGGATGATGGACTTATCGTTGTATTGATTGTAGGTTTATCTAGATGCCTCTTCACATGAATGGATTCCTAATTTGTGAATCTAATGGATGATGCAATGTGTCATTACCTTATCTCCTATTCTAGTCAATGGGGATCCTAAAGGGGGTTTTTTCAATCGCAGCATGGTGTTCATCATGAGTGTCCTCAAGAGAAATATATTTCTTTAGAACATGGATTTGTGTGTATTATCCTCCTCGTGTAACATCAATTACACCATTACAAAAGAAAAATTGCAAAAGTTCCCATCCAATAAAGACATCATGAAGCAACATAAAGTCAAAATAAAAAAACGCGGTCATGATGATTCTTTATCTTACCCAAAGTATGAAAATAATGGTCGTCACAACGCAATTGTTTCAGGTTACATGTAATGTGAAAGGTAAAAGGGATTTTTTTGGTATTCAGTAAAATTAAATCAGGGCAACAAAATACCTCAAAATGAAAATTAAAGTATTTGCAATGTAGGCAATCATTTCCCTGAAAAGGAAGAAACCGCATCTTAATTAGAAATGCATGTACTAGTTGCGTAAAGCACCATCAATTAATATCTTAATCGCAGATAAAAGAATAAATAGATACATCTTGAGCATTATTTGTCTCAAAACTATGCTGAGCAAAGAAATATTATAGCCCTTACAATAGGAATTGCTCCATAATACCAAACCAGCGCATGAAGAGAAGTACGAAGAAATATTATAGCCCTTACAATAGGAATTGCTGCACAATACATTTCTAGCAAGCATGACAGAAAAATGGCATATTACTCAGGAACTGATATCACCGAAAATAGAGTGATATATACTCTATTTTCTAATTTAATATTATCTGTTACCATAAGTCAACATGTTTTCCACAATCTCTTTAGGCAGGATGCCACCCCATCTATGGCAAGTCAAAGGGAGCAAACAAAAGCCAAGGACATCGCCAGACATCTATGTGACCTAAAACAAGCCACGTCAAGGAAGCCCCAAATAATCACCGCACAGGTGCAGAACATCCAATCAACAGTGCAACTCACCAAGCCTCTCCGACCAAGTGAAGAGAAAATAGCATGTGCTCCACGTCTCTGAGCCAGCCAAGCATAGCGACAGGGCACATTCACCCCATGGGTGATCTTCACTCCCATGCACCCTTGTCATTACTCTGCCCTCTGAAGGAGTCATGCGAAGATTTTCACTCTCAAAGGTACCTTGGAATGCCACATTAATTTGTAGCCCCTAGCCAAATCCCCAAATATCAAAAATCAGGGGATTAGCGAGATCCCTGGACACCTCCTTGACAGAGAAATCATTACCATATCATATCCAATGTAACCATAAGATGGGGCATCCACATCACCAAGCAGACCAATCATTTTCAGAAAGCAATGCACCCCCCGTTCAAACAAGCCGGATCTAGTCAATCAAGCCCCCATGATGCACAAGTCATAATTTGCATCCAAAAGAAAAAGGTTCGAGAACAGGTTCTACAACAACCCTTTCTTGGTTCAACCTTCTTTCCATATACTGAAAGATAATCCATCTCCAAACATCAATCGCATGAAGGAGGCAACCTCAAAACTAAGAAAACACACCACCAAAAAATCTACGGCAAGTGATACATACCGCCCAATGCCACCAAGCTGATGTTCCTTAATAAAAAGGGGATTATGGGTTCTTAACAAAACAAGGCTCCATCCCTTTTGTAATATGTAAGAGTATCGAAACAAAAGAAAAAAAATGACGTCCATGCTTATTTCCAAACAAAATGTGGGATCTCTATTCAAAACCATAGAATGCCAACACCCTAGAAGACCATATCGATGTGATGAAACCTCAAGGTTATTTTAGATAGATTTGTTCAGTATGATCATCAGAGATGAAAGCATGCATTATGATTGCAAGAACAAGGGTCACTACAATTGACGTCGATATGATTACCAACATAGAAGTCATGTAGTTCTTTTAAAAATAAAATAGGTGGGCACCTATAATGGTGCACATCCAAGTTATATATTAACACCAAAGTCCTTAACTCAACAAGAACCATAGCATAATCTAATACATTTTCTAACAAAATCTCTCTTAATGAAAGACTGCACCACTGAAAATTGTCCCATATGGTAGTTAAAGACCCCAATTAACCACTATGCTACTCAAAGCAAGCAGACTCATGAGATGCTCGAAATCATGTAATACGCATGGAATCCACCCTCCCAATCGCGGATTCGAGCCAAACTTTCCGAGATCTATTGCACTGAAAAAGAAGTGATCAACAACTTCCAAAGCATCAAAACACCTCGGACACGCCACACAATCTCATGCATAATCTATTCTCTATGAACCCTAGTTATCACAAGATCCTTTCTCAATAATCACAAAAAGACCTTCACTCCCAAAAGTCAGCCTTGACTTCCACGTTATTATGTAGTCCCACACTAAAACCCCATGATCAAACACAAGGGAAGTCAAAAGAGCCATGTACGCCTTCTTGAACAACAAATCCCAAAAATTAGGGATGTAATAAGATACAGATATATGCATATCCATCCATCACCATATTCACTTTTTAAGCGGATACGGATATGATTTTTTTTTATTTTGGTATATGTGGATACGAACAAGAATACAAGTTTTATTGTTTTTGTGGAACGGATATGGATATGAATGTCGTTTTCTTATATATATATACGATTTTTTTATTATTTTTATAGCCCTCTTTAGTGGTAGGTCCCAGCTTGAGATCCCACCTGCGTACTTCTTTCAAAAAAATGATTATTTTACCGACGGATACGGATATGGATAGTTTATTGCTAAATAAATGTGTGTATTATGTACATATATATATATGTTATAGGTTACATGTAATATAAATGCGGGAAGAAAAATATATATCTTTATACTATTTAATTATTTATTATATAAGTTATTAAATTTGACATATTACTCTATTTTCTTTTATATATTGTTTTATTAGTCATATATGTAATTTAAATTTAATCAACAATTAATTTCAATTTTACAAAAATATCTCTTATGAAGGTAAGGGTTAATAAACATCATTTATTATCCATAGGATAATTTGTATCCTTTTGTTAAATATTCCAAATATGACTATGTGTTTTCATATTTGTATCCATATATAACGATATGGTTTGCGATTTTCAAGAAAAAAGGAGACATCTAAAATTTTTCAAATTACAGATTCACGGGTCACACTAAGAAAAGTTGGGAATGTGTAATCGAATAAAGGTTGACGCAAGTTTCCAAAATAAAATAAAAGCAATTCGGATTCATGCTAGGTCGCTCAACTATTGAAGCCATCTACTTACTGAGGAGAAAATGGAGATTTATAGAGTTTAAAGGAAGAACCTCCATATGATTTTAATTAATTTGGAGAACGCTTATTATCTGTCGCACGGGAGATATTATCGAGAGTTTTGGAGAAGAAACAAGTACCTGTCCTATACATTAACCTCATCAAAGATATGTATGATAGGATGTCATCGTGTGCAAGGATACAGTCTGGGAAGACTGACTATTTTGACATCAACATTGGCCTGCATCAAGGTTCAACGTTGAGTCACTTCCTTTTTATTTCGATTATGGATGAGTTGACAAGTCAAATTCAGGATGAGAAACCTGGGTGTATGTTATTCGCCTATGATATTGTGTTGATTGATGACACTAGAGATGGAGTAAAAGAGAAGATTAAGGTCTGGAGACATGCATGGAAGACTAAAGGATTTCGTATAAGTAGGGCTAAGATTAGATATATGGAGTGCACTTATAATGGAAG
Source organism: Ottelia alismoides (assembly GCA_037367405.1). Classification (NCBI taxonomy): domain Eukaryota; kingdom Viridiplantae; phylum Streptophyta; class Magnoliopsida; order Alismatales; family Hydrocharitaceae; genus Ottelia; species Ottelia alismoides. Next base: position 293,358 of record JAZKJV010009703.1, read on the forward strand.
CAATGGTGAAGGAATCGAGGAGAAGATTGGTGATGATAACATTAAGAAAAGAGATTCCTTTAGATACTTGGGATCTATTTTGCAACATGATGGGGAAATCGATGGAGATGTTATTAATAGAATAAATGGAGGTTGCTAAAGTGGAGAGGAGCCTCTATTGTTCTCTGTGATAAGAAAATTCCTTTGAAAATCAAAGGAAAGTTTTACAAAACAACCGTGAGACCTGCTACGCTCTACGGATCGAATGTTGGCCTGTGAATCATAGACATGTGCAGAGAATGGTAGTAGTAGAAATGAAAATGCTAGGGTGGATGTGTGGACACACGCATAAAGATCGGATTCAGAATGATACAACCAGAATGAAAGTCGTTGTAGATCCGATCAAGGATAGCATGCGAGAAAATTGCTTAAGGTGGTTTAGCCATTTGCAAAGGAAATCAGCAGATGCACGAGTGAGGAGATGCGAGTTTTGGGATGTTGAGCCGAGTAAGAGAGGGCAAGGAAGGCCGAAGAAGTGTTAGAATGAGACTATACGAAGGGATATTAGTTTTTTGGATCTAAGTCCGAGAACGGCCCAAGAAAGATCTGAATGGAGGTAAAGAATCCAAGGCTTTTTTGTTGTTGTATGCAATTTTCAATATACACAATATGTCCTTTTCCTTATCTGTATCAAAATTTAAGACGGGTAAGGATATAGTAACACCAATATCGGTATCTGTTTGTTTGCATCCCAGGCTCAATGGTCATGCCCATCAAGAAGGCCCTCCATCATTTCAAGAAGCTATGTTAGCCTTAGGAAATCCTACACCTGCTCTGAGAACCCAACATCAAAAGTAAGGGCCCTACCCAATAGCCCAAGTCTTTGCGACAAGCATTTTCCGATCCATTACCACAACAAATATCCATGGAATCTATTAAGTGATATTCATTATTTATGAAAGAAGGTGAAATCCTGAGGTGGGACTCACCACAAAAAAACAATAACAAAAATGCTAAAAAATAAAAATCATACATATGTACATGTCAAAACAAGGGTTGAACCAATACATCCTCCGAGTAGAAATGTTTGTCATGAAATGTAGATTTGTTTTTGGCACACCAAAGAAGAGGAGGTGCCCTCATGTGAGTGCCCACAACCTAATCTGACAGAGCTACAAAATGAAGTATCATCGTCAATCCTGAGCCAATTGATACCAACCCCTTCTCATACCAAAGATGAGAGTATGCATGTAAAAAATAGATGTTTAGTGTCTTCTATCTCTTTCCAACATTTGCGCAAGTCAGCTCTCTCGTATGGAAAATTTAGTCACGTCTCACCTTAGTAAGCAAACGAGTTGTGGGCAATGTAGTTTATGAATCTTGCAGAGCCATGGAAAGAAGCATATTCTAACGCAAGAAGAGTCGGGAGACAAGACTGAGACCAATGCTTCATGTGTGGCAGATGATGTATGTGCAAAAGTATAGCTATCTGGCAGTATTTCTGTGGAAATAACCAATGCCATCTTGAGTCAGCCTACAGCGATAGCAACGTGGGACACCTTCGCATCTATGTACTCTCAAGCGAGGAAAGAATCGATGATCTTGCAACTACAACATAATATTTCTACGACCAAACAAGGCGGTCGTCCTCTCCATACCCTATACATAGCTACATTACCTCTGATGGCTACACCAGAGCAGCATAAGGCCTATCAAAATCTTTAATGATTGGGGTCTTTCTGGCAACCCTTGACCCCAAATATGACTCAACGCGCTCTCAGCTACTTACATATGCTACTACATCGCCTATGGAGGTGTACCGCAGGTTATGCAGACTTAGCATCCCCTATGTTGCATCTTCTCAAACATCATCAACTATGGTTGCTTCCCGAGGTAGAGGTGGTTTGCCCCAAACCAGAGATCGGGGCACATGTGGTAGAGCCATCTGTCTATCCGGGATAAAAGTCGTCTGCTCGGACAAGACGATGTCCCCTAGCACCTTTCGCAAGCGGTTCGCCAGAACCTTGGCTACGAGTAGGTAGATCGCATCGGCTAACGTGATAGGCCTGAAGTCCTCCACACGCACCGCCCCCACCTGCTTTGGAAGCAGAAAAAGGAGCGTCTTGTTCAGCCTCTCAAAATCGTGGTTGCCCTCCTCAAACTCACGTAGGACCGCCACCACGTCCGCCTTGACACATTTGCAGAACTCCCTGGAGAAGAACGCCGAGAACCAATCTAGGATAGATGCCCCATCCGCATTAAGATGCAACAGAGCCCGCCTAGCCTCATCCTCCGTGATAGGTGTCACCAGGTTCTCTGCCTCCTGGTTGGAGATGCACCCCACACCCCGCCCATGCTAGCCCCAGCCCTCCCCACTCACTCTCTTGGAGAACACGACGAAATGTGACCTTAATCGCCGCCCAATCTCCGCATCATTCATCGCCCTCTCCCCTCCCACCTCAATGCTCCTCGTGAGGATACGTCGTCTTCTACCACTAGCAACGAAGTGGAATAAACATGTGTTACTATCCCCCTCCTTCAGCCACTCCTATCTCGACCTCTGCCTCCATTCCACCTCTATTTTTTTGTCTTCCAGATGTACCTGATTCATGTAGGTGCACCTCTCTTCCACTTCCTCAGCTAAAAGCTCCCTCGTATCCTCCACTGCATCCAACTGAGAAATGGCCTCCTGGGCCTCCGTCCTCGCCCTCCGCCTCTGCTCCCGGTTGCATCCTTTGAACTCAATCAACCGTTTTCTCAGCATCCCAAGCTTCTGAGCCATGACTGTCGAAGCCCCCCCCCAGGTTCGTGTTTTACCAAAACTCAACCACCATATCAGGGAAACCCTCCTCAAGCAGCCAGGATTGCTCAAATCTAAAGAAAGAGCTCGGCTTCACATCCTTCACGAAGATCACAGGATCAGGTTGTGATCCGAGTGGGCCCCACGCAGAACCCGTGCATCCGCCAGCGGAAAACATGTCGTCGTCTCGTGGGACACGAGGAAACAGTCAATCCACGATCTCGACCTAGCATTCCACTAAGTGTACCGGCATCCCACGACATCAAAAATTTGCAAGGTCTTCTCAGCAATAAACTTCCTCAACCCCGCGGAGCCAGCATCTGCACCCTCGCGCATACAAGGTCTATCCTCTGGGCGCAGTGTGACGTTGAAGTCCCCTCCAGTAATCCACATCTCATGAGGGTACCTCTCCCGGAGCTCACTCAAATCCTCCGTCAACTCTGACCACACCGCGTCATTCTACGGTCCATAAACGTTAGACACCAGCAGCCGGAGCATGTCCGCTTTCTGCTTCAGAAGAGCCGAGATGAAGTGTCACCCCAAGGTAACCTCCTCCACAATTTCAAAATAGTTTCCACTTCGCCCCACCGCCAACCCACCTGAGGCCTCCAAGGCCTCCAGCGCTCTCCACTCGTTCACCCTCCTCTCCCCCCCCCCCACAAACAAGCCACAAATGTCATTGAAGCCCTAGGAGAACTTTGTTTCCTGCAGCAACACCATAGCCTCCATATACAACTCCCGGATCGCCAACCTCTTCTCTGGTCTTCTCGCTTCCCTCACATTCCAGGACAGAATCTTCATAAGTCCACCTTGTCAATTCTCAAGGGTGGCATCACACCCAAAGAGTTCAACACCGCTTGCCCCGCCTCCAACTCCAGGTGTCCCCTGGTGCTCCCGACGGATTGCTCAACTTCCCGTGTACCCTCTACCGACCTCGCTGGCAACCCCCTTGCCCCAGCGATCCCCCTCCCCTGTGGCCAACACCCATTCGTCAGCCGACAGAGCCAAAGCATCGTACATCGCCATACACCACCTTCGTCTGCTCTCGCTAAAATACAGCTGCAGGTATCTCTTCCCAAACCTGCAAGATGGCGTCGGTTGCAGCGAATACCCTCTCATGGATCTCTCAGAAGCTTCAGTCACCGAGGCAATCAAAGTCTCCAACTCCCTAGAGGCGATCGGTGCCTCAATACCTTCGTTCACCAAGCCCTCCTCCAACCCCTTTCTCCCCGAGGGTGGGCCTTCCCCTTGAACCCTAGTTGCAGAACGTGAGCCCGGGACACCACCAGCTTCCTACGGCAGGACCACGTGACTAGGCCCAGCCCTCGGAGATTGCTCCAATGCAACTGAAACTCCAATGCAGGATCCAACTGCCAGGCTCACCCTCCGTGACATAGAGCCTGAAACCTCTCCCGCCTCAATATCACGGGGTTCCTCTGCTTCCACATTCAGCCCACAAGCATGAGCTCCTTACGCTTTCTCCTGCCCCCCCTTTATCTCCCCTCCCACCATGTAACTCCTTTTCTCAGCCGCCACCTCAACAGAAGTCCTTATCTCGCACTCCTCCAATTCCACCCTGAAAGACGCCCCCCCCCCCCCCCTAATTTGCAGCCACCACTCCAAAGGCAAGGCCACCATCCTTGCCGCGAACTCCACTATCACATGGGTGTCCTCCCCCTTAGATAGGCCCAAGAACAGGATGGAAATCACTGACCCGAGGACCCCAAGCAGTGTCTCCACCAATAGCAAGCTTTGAGCCCGTATGGACGTCCCCTTCAGCCTCAAAATCTTATAGAACCACCCATGTGGGTGCCATCCCTGATGGTTGGGCTCCTCCACACCATATGTGCACCTGGCACCTTCCACAACATGGCGACCAACTCCCATGTGGTTAGACTTCTAGCATAAACCTTGCCCTCGGAAAGCAGAACCACATCGCCTCCAAAACACGAGCCCACTCTCTGCCCAATATCTGCCTCTATCAGCCTCATGCCATCCTCCGCACCCATGTAGTCCCCTACTAGGACCCCCTCCAACAGATCCTCCGCCTGCACCGGCAGCCGCAGGAGTTCTCCCCCCGTGTCCCCGCCCTCTACCAAAAGGACCCCCCCCCCCCCGCATCCGCATGGCTACTCCAACGGTACATCGCAGGGCAATTCTTCTTGCAGTATCCCAACCGCCTGCAGGAGAAGCACTTCACCGCGTCTCTGCAAGTGGTCGCTAAGTGGCCACGAAGACCACACTTGAAATACGACATGGATTCCACCCGAGAGGGATATATCAGCCCAAGTCCCAAACCAGACAGGAACCATCTCCCCGTCCAGGCCTCCTTCCTAACCCACCTTATGAAACCCGCCCGAAACAGAGTCGTCATCCTTCTTCTCGGTGTGACCTCCTGTCAGCCCCCCTCATCCGTCTCGAAGACTCCATCCACCTTCGTCGCTCTGCTACCAACCACATCCATCCAATCTTGGTAACCTCCCACGACCATCGGCTCGTCGGCAAGCCTTCCTCTGTCACTCCATCTATCATCGAGCCCTCCTATATCGTCCTCTCTGTGAGTCTCCCCCACCATCGTCCCCCTCCCCCACCTCTCCCTCCCCACTCAGAAGCCTCGGCCCTGCATCACCTACCCGTGCTTGGACCCCTTGGATACGAGAACCTACTGCCCCCCCTTTTTTGATACCCCACCGCTGAGGGCCAAGCTCCAAGAGCTCCGCCACCCCCCACCAGCATCAGTTCCCTACCGGTCTCCACAAAGACCACCGGCTCATATAATAAAATTACACATGTCCAGCAGCCCTACACTGGGTAGTGGAAGTGCGTTGCATGGTGTTGGGGTTGGCGGGGAGTGGGTTCATGTCTCCCACAAAAAGCCTGAAAAGAGATGCTTCCGTTGTGGGACTCGGGGACATGTTGCGTCTTTCTGTAGTGCTCCTCCGAGATGTTTCGTCTGCGGGAGGGCGGGCCACCGTAGGGTCACCTGCAGGTTTGGTTTCGTTCGTCATGCCGATGATGATGTTGTGCATGGTGATGTTGGACAAGCCGGACGAAGGATATCTTCTATGATCGATACACGCCGGGAAAATCGTAGCTTCGCGTCGGTGGTTGCGGGTGTCCGAAAGGGTGCGGGTGGCTCGAAAGTGGAGGGTATTTCAAAGGTTGCGGGTGACTTGATATTGGCGGTTGGTATGGTTGGAGGGGGTGCTACAATAGTTGCGGTAGGTGGGAAGGATGGCATGCATGGTGAAGACATCCATGCTGTGATCGGATACGCGTTGCGGGGATGCATCTCCATAGAGGCTGTTAAGGGACACCTATTCGGTTTCCTTGGTTCGAGGTTTTCGGTGGACGTCGTAGCTCTTGACTCTCGGCGATGCTGCGCTCGGGGACTATCCAGGTTACAGAAGGAACGCTTGATACAAAACGGAGGGATGGATGATGTTATTTGGCGGCCTTTTCGCTTTGCTGATGGGGCGGCTACGGATGTCGAGCTTTGCATTGTAGAGGTTCATGGGGTTCCTTTCCTATCCAGATCGGTTCACTGTTTGGGGCGGGTTCTCCAGCGATGGGGGTCGGTCCTCATGGTGATAGATGACGGGTTGAAGCCCAGCTTGGCTCCAGATGTCACGCGCGTGCTGCTGGAATGCAACAAGGGTTTGATTGATGCTACAGATGGTCGGGTCTTCTGCGAGTTTTTGGAGGTTGGCCATTTCAAGTTCAGGGTGGAGATGCTGATCGTCGAACCCACACCGCCGTCGGAGGTCCCGATGATGCCCGATGTCGCCTCGCCTTCTTCGTTGGCGGTGGATTTCCCGAGGGAGGCCTTACATGGTTCGTCCTGCGAGATTGATTTGGTACGACCCTTGGCCTTCTCTCCTAAGGCAGTGTGTCTGGTTTCCCAAAGGGTCTCTTTGTCTGCTGAGGTGGCAAGGCTGGCTCCCCTTCTCTCTGTGTCGCCTCGATCTTGGGACCACTTCGTGCTTTCTCTCACTAACCACAGTAGCATAGCTTTTCATTGCAGACCGCAACTCCAATCCCATTGCATGCTTTGGCACCATGGTGCTACAAACAAGCTTGTTGTTCTGAAGATTCTCCCCAACATACATGAATGGTGTTGGTGGCCTACCTCACCAAAACAAAAATAGCATGGTGGTTGCATGCAAGATGATATATGGTGGCCTCCTCATCCCCTCTCCACTTCTTGGTTGGCGACGCTCGCGATCCTTTCATCTCCTTTGTCGATAGCCCTCTTCTACACAGTTTACGAGACCAGTGCATTGTACAAGAGAACCTTGCACATGTGTACCAGACTTTGCCCTTGTACACCAGACATGTTTGCTCGTGCATCCGACTTGCGCACTTGTACGTCAATGAGTAAACGCACGAGTACACTTGATAAAATGGAAATTTTATGAAATCCCTTGGCCAAGGTTGGATCAAATCATATTATAAAATGATTAAATAATGTATTTATATGAATGGATGGATACAAAAGGAGCCCTCGAGGATTGAATAAACGTAGCACGATTGAAATGGATATCTCGAATACGAGTGACGTGAGGGCATGATGTATGGTGTACAATTACTAAATGATTCAAAACTCCTAACGCATCGATAGCATTTTATTATGGTCATTCATGCCTCGTGGATGACTCTTCCGATGGTGGACTTTTGCATGCACATGGATGTGTTTCCCATAGTGCACGGGTAAATGGAGATAGTTCTCGGCTTCTCGCAAGGGATATATGCAAGCACCCTTGAGCCCCAGGTTAGAAACTTAGATGGTCACGACTCAAATGGATGAGTTGGGTGATGTGTTGTACTTGATACTCGATGATATATTATGTGTCTGCTCGACGGAGTTTTATGTCAAGAGCGTGATTTATAAATTAAAGTTCGCTTTCACACATGGAGTTTAGATATCAATTGGGGGTTGGTCGCACCAATTGATTTTCTGACTATTAGATGTACGAGGGGAATTATGAATGTAGTAATTGAAGAAGGACAACGAACTGGTTTCCTATATCCAGAGAAAAATAGAGAATGTTCGAAGACCTTTGCTCGATGATATGATTCAGAGATGGACTCGTGATTGAAAATTCCAACCCATGCCACTCAATGTTGAGACCCTTACCAATGGATAGTAGACTTGGGCAATGTTGAGATGGGTTACCACAAGTTATAATAATTAAATAATTGGATACACATGTCGGACACCGGACCGTTTTGCATTGGTGCGTGTAAACACCTGAGAAAACTCTTACATACTCATGTTACCCTTATACTAGTTATTAGTGCTAGCACCATTTCTAAGAAATTTCTCACGACGATATCCTTTCATGTGCACCCAACAGGTACCCTGAGCAAATGTAGCAGTAGCAGTAATGATTGTCTGAGTTTCACCATCATTGACATGCACCAAACAAGGTGCATCTTTTGTGTAGCTTCTTTTGTTTCAGGTCTGTACTTTGGAGAGACAATGCTGAGAGATTTATGTATATTTTGAGAGCATGTTGTGATATTATTCTTGCCCTCCCTCTCTCTTTCTTGTTCTCTTACAACACATAATTGCAACAATAATCCATGTGCCACTTGTAAGTGTTTAATTGGGATGCAATAAGGCAAGAACAAAAAGTACTCGCTATACTTGCTGGAATGGATGTTGTGGATTTTCTTATAGCTATTCCATCAGCCATTAAATTCCTTCTCTTTTTTATTTTACTTGGAAAAGTTGTCGGTATAATTTATTATTATTGTTTTGTATTTTTGATATTAAAAAACGAATTAATTGTTATAATATTAATTTATGTGGTTTGTCTCATGCTTGCTGTGGGAGAACTTAACAGAAACCCTAAATTCCTAAGGTTTTCAATTCCTTGGCTCGAGTTCAAACCCTGAATTTAAGGGTGCCTCACCTGATAGTGGCCTAACCAAACCTCCAGTAGGATTAGGATATATTTCTTCAATAAAGCAAAATAAGTGCAAAGCCTCCTCGACACCTAATAAAACCAACTTTATGAGACATTTTCTTATAAGAAACATTCATACCAAAAGTGATGCAAGCTTTGTTGGCCATCTCCTTTGAAAGCAGTCCTACCGAATGCAGCATAGAACCTGCCAACACATGATTCAGTCACTCTCAGCATTGTCGATGCAACGTGTCAGCAGGACTTACATTCCGAGAGTCATCACTGTCAAAACACCAGACACCTCTGCTCCATCTTGAGCCTGAAGAAAAGACATTATTTTATCACTTCCTTAATATGAAATTAAAATTTAGCTGCACAAGCAAGTAATTGACACTTACAGTATAAAATGCAACATAACTCACTGCAAGAGTTAGTGTTATTTCAATTATTGTGTCATTGAAAATAATTCCCAGCCACAGAACTGATATCATACCAAAGGCAAGGCCAATAGCAATACTGGATATAAAAATGAGCATGCAGTCATGTAATCATTTGAACTAAAGGCAAATAACTAAATGGGGGAAGCTCGATACATACGCTCCAAAAGATACTTTTGTTAGAAAAGAAACTATGCCGCCAACCTTGAACTTCTGACCAAGGACCATTTCAAAGAAAAGCTGATAAACAACTATGGCAGTCCTGGAAGAACAATACAACTAGTTACAAGACGGCCAAGGAAGAATCCATTCTTACCATAAAAAAAAACTCCCTTCCACAATGACCGTATTATCAGGGCAATAAGATCAGTATCAGATGATATAGGAACAATTCAATGACAAAGTTAATTATTGTTAACTATTATATGACTAGATACCCATCATTCATGAGAGATTCTCCTTCAATTATTGTATTTAGTTTTTTACTGGCGCCCAGCTCCTTCAACAATGCAACAACAGCAACAGGATCAGTGGCACTTAATAATCCGCCCAACAACAATGATGTTGTCCAGCTCCAGTTATATGGAAAAGTAAGCTGCAATACATTGAATATTAATTTACCATCATCAGGTCATACATACCCTAAACCCTTGAACAAAATGTAGCATACCTTCACCGTAAAACCAAGGCAAAAGGTCGATATTAGAACACCTGGGACAGCAAGTAGTATCATTTGCATTATACATTTCTGTTGTGCAGCAGAACCAGGTGTCAAATTTAGAAACCTTGGAAGACAAGTCAAGCATCAATGCATAACATGAAACTTTTACAAACATAACAGAATGGGGCATCAAGAACAACATATCGAAAACAATGTTAAATGGATGTCTAGAAAATTGCTTACCAATAATAATATAAAAAATGGCATATTTGCGCGGTTCAACGTGATCAGGATAACCATCCTACTTCAAAGAAGAAGAATCTCCAGACTAGTTTGTAGCTGGATAAATTTTGGGTGTCTACTTCTGCACACATGAGTTAACATGCATTTCTATTTGTTAATTTTGGGGGATGGAAGTCAGGATAAGACAGGCGGTGATCTTTGTCAGTTTATGACAGGTTAACTTATAGATTAGATATGCAACAAAAAAACTGACCCTACCCTTATATTTTAAAAGGTTTTTTGATGAGTTTAGCTCATGATCAGCGCTCCTACTCACTAGCTAGATCGGACATAACCTTGCGAGTCCTTCTAACATCCATAACGATTACTAGGCCAAAGCATGATGAAATAAAAATAGAAATAAAAAGAAGAGGTGGAATCAGACAATAGGAAATGAAAGATAGGCGTTGGAGACAAGAATTTTGGTTACAAAGAAGTGCGTCGGGCTTTGACAAGGAAACTCGGGAACCATCAAGCCCCAGGTAATCAGATCCAAGGTAGCAAAATAGCTTTATTACCGATTTCACTAGGAACTGCTGACTTTTTCATAGATCACATTCTTGCTTTGACGATCCATATGACTCTGTTGATTATACTGAAAAGTGACCTGATTGCTCGCAGCTCATGCTTGATACTAGATAAAGCAAATCTTGGTTTATCTTTCCCTTGCGATGGTTTTTCATTTTTAGTTAGTTTGAAGCATCATGACTGTTGGACGAAACGAGTGTATTACTATTTCTGGGAACCCTATGCTCTCTTATACAGAGGAGAGCCCTATGGGTAAATTACATAAGATGGATATAGAGAAAATAAAATAAGAAAACAATATACATAGAATACGTAAACATATAAATATCTCTACACTCTCCCTCAAGATGGAACATAGATGTCAATCATACTCAGCTTGGATGAACACTTCTGAAATGGTCCCCCGAGCAATGTCTTGGTAAAGATATATGTTGTTTGTTCTCCCGAACTGACATGTGAGGTAGAAATCAAATCCTTCTGAATCATATCTCTAGTGTAATGGCAATCTACCTCAATATGTTTTGTTCTCTCATGGAACGCAGGGTTGTTTGCAATGAAAAGGGCAGCCTGATTATCACATTGTAACTGCATGGGTAGAGGAACATCTATATGCAATTCTACTAACATTACATGAACCCACATCATTTATGTACTTGCTTGCGCCATAGCCTTGTATTCATATTAGGCACTTGATCTAGCCACAACTGTTTGTTTCTTGCTTCTCCAAGAAACAAAAGAACTATCGATGAACACTGCGAATCCCGAAGTAGACTTCCTATCCTTAGGACACCCTGCGTAGTCAGCATCAGCGCATGTGGATACAGAGAGATATGCTCCTTTCTTGGAAAATAGTCCTGCACATGGAGAAGATTTTAGATATCTCAATATCATGTATGTAGCGTCCATATGTACTTGTCAAGGTTGCTCCATGAACCGACTCACTCGACTCACAGCAAAAGAGATATCCGGTCTGGTAGTAGTAACATAAAGGAGCGTTCCCACCATCTCTTTGTATCTCCTATTATCGACAACATCTGTATCATCATTGTATAGCTTCATGTTGGGATCCATAGGAGTAGTAGAAGGTCGACACCCAATCATGCTCGTCTCAACAAGCATGTATGTTACATATTTTCTTTGGGCCATCACAAGACCATGTGCATTCCTAGCAAATTCCAACCCTAAGAAATAGATTAGGGAGCCCAGATCCTTGGTAACAAATTGACGATCCAGAAATTCTTTTGTCATCTTTATTCCATGCACATCATCTCCTGTAACAACTATATCATCAGCATACACCACGATAACAACTATACCTCTAGGTGCTTCTCTGCATAAATAGAGAATGATCTGCATTTGACCTCTTGAACCCTTGTCGTTCAATCAGATTCGAGAGCTTCTGAAATCATGCTCTTGGACTTTGTTTAAGGTTGTATATTGCCTTAACATACCTGTTGACACTCCCCCTCAACAGCATACCCCGAAGGTTGCTGCATGTATACCTCCTCTTGTAGATCTCCATACAAAAATGCATTTTTAATATCCAGTTGAAATAAGGGCCAGACACGTACCACTGCAACAGAAAGAAGAACACGTAACGTGGAGTGGTGAGCAACAGGAGAGAACGTGTCCAGGTAATCTACATCGTAGGTCTGGGTAAAACCATGTGCCACCAATCTTGCCTTGTAATGACCAAGGCTCCCATCTACATGATGTTTAACAGTAAACACCCATTTGCAACTGACAATAGAGGCACCAGGAGGGGCAGACACCAAACTCCATGTACCACGAGATTGCAAGGCAGCCATCTCTTCCTCCATAGCTAAACGCCAACGACTATCTTTCAAGGCCTCCTGGTAAGTTCGTGGAATGTCCACAGTAGATAGAGCAACTGCAAATTTCTGAAATCCCCTGTCAGGCGATGAAAAGACACATGGAAAGTAAGCGGATATGACGCACATGTACGCTTTTGCTTCCGAATGGCAATGGGTATATCCAGGTCATCTGGAACTTCCTCCTGTAATGATTCCTGCATAGAAATATCTCCAGACCCATCATTAGAAACCATGTTATCAGAACAAACCAGGGGCGTGCTGGATGACGGGCGATGACCATGAGCAGAAACTGTACGAGTATAGAAGTTGGGTAGTGGTGGAACAATGGGCACAAGCGGCTGTGACGAGGGAGGTAGTTGTGGTGGTGGTGATGGTGGTGGAGGTAGTGGTGGCAGTGAGGTGGTGGTGGTGGTGATGTAACACGTAGGGGAGACAAGTGACTCAGAGGAGGATGTGGCATACAGATTTCAGTATCAGACTCTGAAGCGGCCAACCTATCACCTGAAGGAGAGAAATACATCACAGACTCAAAAAATACGACATCAGCACTTATATAGTATTTCCTGCGTAATGGATCATAGCACTGATATCCCTTCTAGGTTCTGGAGTACCCAACAAGCACGCATTTGACAGCTCTAGGAGAGAGCTTGTCAAGACCTAAGCCAATTGATGAACAAATACAACAGATCCAAAGACACGGGGAGGAAGAGGGAACAGCTCCTTCTCAAGGAAGGCTACAGTGAAAGGAATTTGCTCACCCAAAACAGACGAAGGCATGTGATTCACAAGATAACATGTCGTAAGAACAGCATCGCCCCAAAACAAGTGTGTGGCATGACTCTGAATAAGAAGGGTTCGAGTGATATCAAGTAAATGTCGATGCTTCCTCTCTGCAACACCATTTTGCTGAGAGGTGTAAGCACATGATGTTTAATGTATTATATACCACAGGAGGAGAAGAAATAGGATAACGCACGAGTACAAAACTCTAAAACATTATCGGTCCTCACAAATTTCACAGAAGAAGAAAAAAGACTCTGCACTTCATTGATAAAAATTTTTATCGCATCTCCTGCTTCATATTTATTCTTCGATAGAAAGACCCACAACAAACGGGAAAAATCATCTACTGCAACAAGATAAAATATGTTTCCCTGGTGATCGGGAACAGAACTTGGACCCTAAATATCGACATGGATTAACTCTAAAAGGGAGCTACTGCTCCGACTCTGGCGACTGGGAAATGTTAATCGATGATGCTTTCCCGACTGACACGCTTCACAATGGAAGGAGGAACCCGGAGAAATTTGCGATAAAATGCGACACAGTTTATAGAGAGGGAGGTCACCAAAGCGTAGATGCCAAGTGTAAGAAGAGATTGGTCCAGTTAAATGAAGGGATGCGCCTGCATAGGGAGTGTGGATCAGGCGATAAAGACCACCCTGCTCATGGCCATAGCCAATCACTCTGCACGTAAGAATATTCTGAAAAACAAGAAACGATGGGTAAAGAATAGCTCGACAATGCAAATCCTTCGTAATCTGACTAATAGATAACAAATTCATAGAGAAATCTAGAGCATGTAACATATTATGTAGATGCATCGAAGGCGTCAAACTAATCTCCCCTTGTCCAGTGGTCGGGGAACGAGTTCCGTCGGCTATCACCAAAGTTCTCGGAGGAACATGTCTATATGCAGTAAGTTGCTCTCTGTCTCCACATAAATAGTGGGTTGCCCCGGAGTCCATAATCTACTCTGGAATCGCAGGTCCATGATAAGAGGTAAAAGCATAAGGACTACCTGAGGTGTTGGTTGTAGCGGACGTACTAGCAAAGGCAGAAGCTACCACATATGAATGTCCTCCTGGAGATGAGGCAGGAGGCATGATATCCCTAAGTCTAGCTACGAGATCATCAAATCTTTGATCTGAAGTAGAAGGTGCTAGAGACTCAACTTGTTCCGCTACTCGTGTTGATGCCGGGAAACCATGCTTAGAATAGCATGTATCCTCTGAATGATCAGAACGATGACAATGTGTGGAGGGATGACGGATTCGATCTCCTCGACCACAGGGTCTGCGTCCACGAAAAGTAGATGAACCACCTCTACCCCTGGAGGTTGCCGTCGCTGAAGAGGTCTGGGTAGAAGTAGTAGTCGGGATGATGATCCTCTTAAGTCGACAAAAAGCTTCCTCCATAGGAGGAATAATAGCAGGGCGAGTAACAAAAGGAGAATACAATGGTTTGGAGTGGGTAGTTCGTAGTGGGGTGGGGGATGGTTTGGAGGCGGCTGGCGGTGGGGTTACGGCGCGCAATGCTGGCGTGGATTGGGTGCACGTCTCCCATAGGAAGCCGGGGAAAATGTGCTTCAGGTGTGGTCTCCGTGGCCATTTGGGGTCATCTTGCTCGACTCCTCCGCATTGCTTTGAGTGCAGGTGTTCAGGTCACCGACGAGACTCTTGCCCTGTCGCTTTGGGTCATAGGCCGGAGCGAAGGCTTGAGACCAAGTCGCCTTCGTCTGTTGGTGGTGTCATGCGAGGATTTCGCTTCTATGCTTTGGTTGTGGCAGGCCTTGCATCCGGCGATTGCACCCATGCGCTCGTGGGGTCTTCTTTGGAGGGCTCCATCTCGTTGAAGTCTCTGCAGACATATCTTTGCAGTCTTTTTGGTCCTCGGTTCTCGGGGGACGTGGTTCTGCTGGTTGATCGTAGGTGTTGTATCCGTGGTTTATCTTCGTCGCAGAAGGACCACCTTCTCTCTATTGGTGGCGTGGGTACAATTACTTGGAGAGTGCTACCATTTGCGAACGGGGTCGTGTGCGACTCTACAAGGTGTTTGATGCAGGTGCGAGGCGTCCCCTTCCTCTCTCATTATGTTTACTGCCCGGGGCCGGCCCTCAAGTGTTGGGGCTCTATGGTCTCAGATCTGGAGGATGGCAGGCACCAGGGTCTGACCTGGAAGTCACGCTCTTGATGATGGACTGTAGCAGTACGGATGTGGATCTTTTAAGAGACTCGATCTTCTACGCGATCTTGGAATTCGGTCGGTTCTGTTCCCGTATGGAGTTGCAGCTTCTCGATCCTCCATTGCCACCAGTGTCTCCGGCGTTGACGGTTGATGCTTCGTTTTCCTGTTTGGCGGTTGGGTTCCCTGTACTTGGCACGTCGGGCTCGTGTTGCGAGGAGGCATTGCGACGTCCTTTGGTAGACCCGTCTCGGGCGCTTCGGCTTTCGATCACCTCGTTTTCGAGGCATGCTGAAGTGGGCGTAGGGTACCTTTCGGGTCTTGGGCGATTCCTTTATGGGCTCTTGCTCCCCCTCCCGAGATCAGGCTTTCGGATCCATATGCGGGTTCTGTCAAGAGAGATCCGATTATGCACTGTTTCGCGCTTTTGGGTTCTCTGGTTTTCTCGGGTCCTGCTGTGCTTTCGAACTGGACTTCGTCAGTTGCTTCCACGCCCCAGCTTGGGAGGGCTCGCGGGGGTTTGGGGGGTCTCTCACTCGAGCCTCGGGTTTGCTTTGTTGATCCTCTGGTACCATATGAGGGTTTCTCTCGTGTCTTGGTAACATCAACCTTTGTTGAGCGGTCGGAGTGTGGTGCGGGACTAGGAGACCGGTCAGTTAAAGAGGTGTCTTCCGGTTTGTCATTGGAAGCGGATCGGTCAGTTGAAGAGGTGTCTTTCGGAGACAGTGCAACGGGCAAGAGGTCCGGAAAGCGGTATAGGAGGAGGCAGAGAACAAGGCCTCACCTTAGGGTGTTTCCGTTGTGCTCGAAGAAGAAGGCACGAATTGCGGAGGTAGCAGGAGTGGTTAGCACTCAGGGTCCCAATTTATCTTCCCAATGAAGGTTCTTTCATGAAATGTTAGGGGTCTGGGTGACCCGGATAAGAGGAAGATCCTCGGCACGCGTTTTCGGGATTGGGGTTGTGATGCTATCTTACTTCAGGAGACGAAGCTTCAATCTATCTTAAAGTTCATCTGGCGATGCTTTGATGCGGGTGGCATTGATGAGTTCAGGGCGATCAATGTCGTTGGTTCCTCGGGAGGCTTGCTATTGGCGTGGGGGAGCTCTGCTCTCAGTTTCCGTGTGGAGCTCCGGGGGAGGCATGTCCTCACCGTCCTCCTGAAGTGCTTTCGTTCATCGTCCCTTCTGGCCCTCTCTTGTGTTTATGGGTTGTGTAATCATATTTAGAGGCGTGAGTTGTGGACGGACTTGCAGGCGGCTAGGTCGACTTTTGCAGGGATCCCTTGGCTCATTGGAGGCGATTTCAGCGTTACACTTCGGACTGCGGATCGGCCGCATTCTAGGGGGGACAGGATCCTAACTCGGAGGAGTTTGCGGATGCTATTGACCCCAAAAAATTGCAGGTGCTGGATGCGGTTGGCTCGGGCTACACTTGGAGGAATTCTAACTCTCGGCCTCGTATTAACCGGTTTCTAGCCTCCTCGGAGCTGCTTGATCTTTTCCCCATATCTTTTGTAGTTGTTAGACCGAGGTCTCAGTCCAATCACTCTCCGATTCTTTGGGATTATGGGGAGCTGGTGCCGTCGAGGGGGTTTTTCATATATGAGAGGAGCTGGCTACTAGAGGACTCCTTCCGGGATCTGGTCTTGGCGCACTGGTCCTCCCTGTTGGTATCCGGGTCTGCGGCGTCAAGGTTAGTGAAGAAATTGGTTTCTTTGTACGCGCGTTCATGTGCTTTCAAGGAGTCCAGAGATGTGCCTCGTGCGGCTCAGGTGGCGGCGGAGGAGGAGGTACAAGGCTTGACGCCTTGGAGGACCTTCGGGACTTGTCGAACGATGAGTTGGCCCAGCGTGTGCTTGCCCAGAAGAGAATTGCCGATGAGGATAGGAAGCGAGTTAGTGAATGGAGGCAACGGTCTAGGAGCACGTGGCTCAAAGAAGGTGATGCGAACACGGCTTTCTTCCACCGTGTGGCCAGTGGGAGATGTAGGGGAAATGCTATGAGATCGGTGATAGTGGACGATGTGTGCGTGGATGGCAACAAAGAGATGGGTAAAGCGATTGCGAAGCACTTCCGGGATTTCTCGGCTACCTTGTTTGAGAGGCGATGGAGGTGGACGGGGTTGGGTGCTCCGTGTTTGCCTCCCTCTATGGCTTCGAGCTTGACGCAGGATTTTTCAATGGAGGAACTGAAGAATGCGGTTTGGAGCCTCAACACGGAGGGGGCTCCAGGCCCCGATGGCTTTCCAGTGGCCTTTTACATAGACTTTTGGGACCTGGTGGGCGTGGATGTGTTGGAAGTCGTCTTGGAGTTTTGTGGCAGAAACACAGGTTTTGAGAAGATAAATAGGGCCCTCATCTTTCTCGTTCCGAAGAGCTTGGCAACGAAGCGCGTCGAGGACTTCCGGCCTATCGCGTTGTCCAACGCTCTTTACTTGATTGTAGCGAAGGTCCTTGCAATAAGGTTGAGTCGTACGCTTGAGCACATTATCTCTCCTTTGCAATCAACTTTTCTCCCGAGCAGGCAGATCGTCGATTGTTTGGTTCTTGCTTCGGAGATTGTTGCGGACTGGAAGAGGAAGGGGAAGGAGGGGGTGCTCTGGAAGGTGGACTTCGCAAAGGCCTATGACACTTTGGACTGGAAGTTTCTCTGGTCTGCCTTGCACAGGAGAGGATTTCCTGATTTGTGGATTTCGTGGATGCAACGTTGTGTAACGACCTCTTCTATGTCCATTCTAGTGAACGATCGCCCGGAGGGTGGTTTCTTTCAGCCGCAATAGGGTGTCAGGCAGGGGTGCCCTCTGGCCCCTCTTCTCTTCGTCATTGCATTGGATGTCTTGGCACGAATTGTGACACGCGCTACCGATGGTGGCTCTTCGGCGGGGTATTCGTGGAATGGAGTTACGATCCCGCTTCTTCAGTATGTCGACGACACTGTTTTCTTCATCGAGGGGGGCGTTGGGGAGGCCTCTAGCATGGCTTTGGCCCTTGATCTTTTCAATGAACTTTCTGGTCTCTTTAAGAACGTTAGCAAGTCCAAGGTCATCCCCTTCGGTTTGTCGGAGGGGGAGGCAAGTACTTGCGGTCAGGCCTTGGGTTCGGTTTGTTATATGCTCCCTATCGGGTATCTTGGGGTGCCACTGGCTGTGGAGAGAACCAAGTTGGCTGACTGGTTACAGGTTATTGAGAAGCTTGAGAGTAGGCTTGATGGCTGGAAATCGACCATCTTATCCAAGGGGGGTCGTCTGGTGCTGCTCAAGGCGGTTTTATCTTCGATCCTGATTTTTTTCATGTCCACTCGACTCATGTCGAAGGGGATCCGTAGTCGTTTGGAGAGATTGATGCGCAAATTCTTATGGGGCAAGGTCGGGCGGGAGTCTGGTGGGATGCATCTTGTCGAGTGGGATGAGGTCACGCTCCCTAAGTGTGAGGGAGGCCTTGGCATCCGGAGGTTAGATGCTATGAATGAAGCCATGCTTATGAAGTGGGTGAGCAGGCTATGGGGTGCCAGTGAATCTCATGGAAGGACATATCGATATCGGTATCGATATCGATACCATGTCGATACCGATATATCGTCGATATATCGGCGATATATCGACGCCATATCGCCGACATCGGACCGAATCTCGCCTTTTTTTCCTGTCGATACCCGATATCGGACATATCGGCGATATATCGATGACCTGTCGAAACCGAGATATCGCCGATATATCGCCGATATATCGGGATACGGCCTTCCATGCCAGTGATGATCTGTGTTGCAGCCTTCTTCGTCGGATCTATGGTATTAATGGTGCCTCGCCTTTGCCTAGCTACCGTGTTTTGTCCCTCACACCCTTCTAGAAGGGGATTCTGGGGATTCTTCCTCGTTTACAGGCTCTCTTCAGGTCAGTGCTTGGCAACGGTGAATCTTTCGCTTTCTGGACTGATGATTGGACGGATGTTGGGCCATTTAATGAGCGTTTTCCCTGCCTGTTTGTTTTGGTCGCGGATCGGGAGGCGCGTGTTGCTTCGTGTTGGTCGGATGGTAATTGGATGCCTACGTTCTCTGCAAACTTCTCGGATCAACGCCTTGAAGACTTTCTTGTGTTACTGGATTCCTTGCGTGAGTCGAGGAGGCCGGCTGAGCACAGGGATCACTGGATCTGGCGTGGGGGGTCCTTTTCTTTTAAGAAGGCGTATGGGGCAATTTGTAGGCCGCCCCCCTCGAGCTCCGATGCTCTACTCAGGGACTGTAGGTTCCTGTGGGGTCTTGGCCTCCCTGAGCGGATTGGCTTCTTTTTTTGCTTGTTCAAGCAACAAAGATTGCTGACGAGAGACCGTTGTGCTAGGATTATGGGCATTGTTTATGATCGGTGCCTCATGTGCGATGTTGAGATTGAATCACTTGATCATCTGTTTTTCTGGTGTCAGAGGACGACCCCAATCTAGGGTGGGGCTGGTCTCGAATGGGAATGTACGACGGGCATGCCCTCTTTTGCAGCTCCTTGTTGGTGAATAGACTGCGGCCTCGACCGATTCTGCTGCAACCTCTTGCTATCGTTTGGGCTATTTGGCTGGCTAGGAATGCGCTACTCTTCTCGGGTCAAAGGTTCTATAAGGAAAATGTTAGGGTGCATTCTACAAGTTTAGTGGTGGAGTGGGTCCTGTAGTTTGTTTTCTTGTACTTGTTATTTCTCTCTTTTTATAATAAAACTTCGGGGCGGACACCTTTGAGTGTTACCCCTCCTTTCGACTCAAAAAAAGGAGGAATAATAGCATCCGCAAGGATCTAAGAGCGAGCAGCGTCATATACAGGATCAAGTGCAGCAAGGAATACACCTGCCATGGTAGCATTACTGTATGTCTTCTGTTGCTCCGGAGTGGCCGTCAGAGGCATAAAGCTGTGGAGTTTCTCAAACATCCCACATAAGGATGTGTACAGTGAGTGGAGAGGCCGTCCATTCTGCCTGACCGTGAATATATCATGCTGCAGTTGAAGAATCTTGGTCTCATTCCGTGCATGAGAATAGGTTGCCGCGAGAATATCCCACATTGCCTTAGCAGTGGGCTGATGCAACACATCATTGGCGATCTCCGCCTCCCACGAGGCGTGAATCCCTGTTTTCTCCATCGGTTCATCTTCGGTAAGAATATGTTTCTTACCATTAGACTTCATAAGGCTCATGAACTGCATCGTCCAGAGCGCATAATTCGTCCCGTCCATCTTGAAAATCTGCGTCGGACCTCAAAAGGCACCTGTCGCGGGTACATCGACTTTGTTTTCTGACATGATGCTGGATGAAGATCACAGGGGTTTGTAGACCGATAGATAGATATATACACTGACATATGAGGATTCGATTGCATATGTAGACCTATGCAATCAAATCCATCAACTGAAGCGAACGAATAGAGAGAAGGGCGAAAGCGGGGGCCGACAGCAGTGGAGGCCGACGGATGGGGCAGCAGGCTGGAGGTGCTCGGGGAGGCGGCGGTGGGCCCGGGGAGGAGGGGGGCGCCGAGGGAGAGGGGTGGCTGTGGGCGGTGGCCCTGAAAGGGGGGGTTGTGGGCAGCGGCACTGGAAAATGAGAGGGGGGTTGCGGTCGGCGACACCAAGGGGGGGCCTGGCGGGTAGGGATTAGGGTTAGGGTATACAAGCTCTGCTCTAGGACCGTCGTTGTGATATTATGTTGGAAGAAATGAGTGTTATTATTTCTGGGAACCCTAGACTCTCTTATATAAAGGAGAGTCCTATGGGTAAATTGCATGAAATGGATATAGAGAAAATAAGATAAGAAAACGATACACATAGAATACGTAAACATAGAAATATCTCTACAATGACCTTTCAACATTGCACAAAAACCATGACTTTATGTTTCGTTATGATAGAAATAAGTACTCTGAGAAGTAGTTATAGAATGATCCCAATTATGATTATTGTATTTAAAGGAATAGCAATGTATATTTTCTATTTTTCTATAAAGGAAACGGGGCATTCAAGCACCCAAATACTTCATACAACAAGATCTAAAGTACAATGCTAAAAATATGTGCAACCCTCGTAATTTACATAAGACTAGGTTTCACATTGAAATTTCCCATGGTCTTTTTCGGACGTGGTGAAAGGGCCTCTCTTCAATCGAAAGTTGTTGGATCGCGGCTCACTCATCAGATCGGCAGTAGAGAAGTGTTTGATTTAAAGTTGGCTATGACAGAGGTATGTGTTGCACTCAGCACTTTTTTAGAGGGATGTGGTGTTGCTTGGGAAGAATTCATGCTACGTCAGGAGGTTGTCCATGGCTCGTGTCCATTGGTTGTTGAACCGCTCCGCCTCATCGGAAAGAATTCGATAGAGATACCTCCATTTTTTGATGAAGAGAGGTTGGAGACGGTGTGGGTGGCTCGATTGGGGGTGCCTTTGATTTCTTGGTCGATTTAAGCTCTGAAACCAGTGTTCCGAGAGTTCAATTTGATGCAAGAGATTATTTCTGATGGGTTATCCTCGGGCTCAGATGTGGTTGCCATTTCGAGGAAGAAGGAACTTCCATCAGGCAATATTTCTTCGAGTGAGGCGTGTATTGTTCTCTGTTCGATTCGTCGAGGTAACGACGCTAGGGTCGTCTTCCTTTGCTAGTAGACTATATAGCAGGTGGTGATGGCACTGGAGAAGCCACAACCAACGATCGATGACCCTACTGTGACGGCTCTGGACTTCTCGACTAGATTGGTGGAACCTACCATTCCCAGAGATTACATATCGTAATTTCAATTGCAGCAACGGTTGTTGGAAACTTGGTTTCCCGAGGCGGTCTTAGGTTCTTCATCTGGGCCATTTCCAAATCGTTTTGTTTTAGTCCCAACTCAACCTCAATATCTTTTATCCAGGCACGAGTCAGTCACCATCTTAGATCCGACTATAACTCGTATTTCGAATATCATCCTCGAGTCCCTTATTGTTGCTCCTTTTGAAATCTTTCCTACAGCAGCTGGTGACCTCTAATGTCGTTGCTCCCTTCGAAAGTCTACCCCTCGACAGAAGTGGAGGGGTTTATGACCTCCAATGTTAATGCTACTCTGGAGGTCAATGTCATGACAAAAGTGGAGGGCATCATAACCTCCATTGTTCCGAAGGGGGCTAGATACGAGTCCTTGGACCACTCGGCTCCAGTTGACCTTTTTGCCAACGTGATTCTGGCTGTGGATACTCATCCCATTCCATATTCTGATTCTGATGGTGCTGCATTGAAAGGTATGGAGACTACAACGACTCGGAAGTATAGGAAGGTCGTCATGGGAATGTGAAGAGATATCGTCCAAGAAAGCAGGCCCGTCATGAGGAGATGAAGATCTATGTGAAGAAAAGCTGCCCGAGAAAAGGATGAGGTGGTGTTGAAGGTATGGGAATAGGGGTATGGTCTCCGATTTTTGTTCGTAGTTGTCGAACCAGAGGGTGGAGGACTTCTTGGCTCTGCATGTGGGATTGGGGCAAGGTAAGGGCCCGACGGATGGGAGGGATCAATACGTATGGGGAACGGTAGATTCTTAGTAAAGAAGGCTTACCATTTCTTTGTGAAGGACGGGGGGAGGTGGAGGAGTTGGTCGGAGTGGACTTGCAGCTCATATGGAGAAGCAATGTGCCGAACCAAATCAAGATTTTCTGGTGGTTGCTTAGGCTTGGCAGGATCCTCACCAAGGAGCGCAAGGGACAAGTGATGGGGTTGGAGGACGTGGCATGTGACAGATGTGGATCGCCGGTGGAAGAGGTGGATCATTTGTTCTTTTCCTGCCCAACCTCAGCTTAGGTGTGGAGAAGGGCGAACATATCTTGGCTTGTTGGGAGCGATAGCTCGAGCTTCTAGAGGGATATCAGATCGGTGTGTGGATATGGCTACGAGGATAGTATGTACCCTTTTGCGTTGATTTGGGCTATTTAGTGCGCTAGGAATGAGGTCAATTTTGGGAGGCAAATTTTTTACTCTGAAAATGTAATTGAGCAATGTAGGGCATTATGCATACCATGGAATAGGTAACTCTATGTAATCTATGCAACCTACAAGTTATATATATAGAGATATATGTTATGTTATTTTGTATTGTTCATATTTTTTTCTTTTCCTCTGGATTCTTGATGTAATTTACTGTTGGGAAAATAAGAGAACGTGTTTATTCCATCAGCCCTAGGCTCTCTTATATAAGAGAGTAGCCTATGGGTAAAATACATAAAGAGTCCAACAGAAAATAGAAATATATGAAAGAGTACAGAAGTGAATAATCTATCTCTATGCTCCCCCTCAAGGTGGAGCATAGATATCAATCATACTCAGCTTGGATGAACACTTCTGGAAAAGCCCTCGAAGTAACGCCTTGGTAAAAATGTATGCAGTCTGATTCTCTGAGCTAACATGGGACGTAACAATAAACCCCTTCTGAATCATGTCGCGGATGAAGTGGCAATCGACCTCAATGTGCTTGGTCCGCTCGTGGAATGTTGGATTATTTGCAATGAATAGAGCCGCCTGATTGTCACATTCTAGAGCCATAGGAAGAGGAACCTCTATATGTAGATCTGTGAGCACAGCCTTTACCCACATCATTTCAGTACTGACTTGAGCCATATCCCTATATTGAGATTCTGCACTGGACCTTGCTACAACCGTTTGCTTCTTGCTTCTCCATGAGACTAGAGAATCTCCAACATACACAGCAAACCCAGTTTTGGACTTTCTGTCTTTGGGGCACCCTGCATAGTCTACATCTGCACAAGCTGATATAGTAACCTTCTTGTCTTTCTTAAACAATAGACCTGTACCTGGAGATGACTTAAGATACCTGAGCATCATGTGTATAGCATCCATGTGTGCCTGACGTGGTTGCTCCATAAACTGGCTCACTTGACTTACAGCAAAAGCGATATGAGGCATGGTAATAGTAACGTAGAGAAGTTTGCCCACCAGTTCTCTGCATCTTCTCTTATCCACCTCATCAGTGTCATCATCATATAGTCTCATACTGGGATCCATAGGTGTAGTTGCAGGTCGGCAACCAAGCATTCACGTTTTACTCAACAGGTCAGTGACATATTTCCTTTGGGTCATTACTAACCCATGAGGATTTCTAGCAACTCCAGCCCCAGAAAATATCTCAGAACCCTAAGGTCCTTGATAACGAACTCACGGCCCAGCATTGCTTTTGCCCCCTGAATTCCATGTTCATCATCACATGTAATCAGAATGTCATCTACATACACCATAATAGCAATAATACCTCTAGGTGTCTTCTGTACAAACAGAGAATGATCAGCATTTGACCGTCTATATCCTTGTTTCTCAAACAGGTCTGAGAGCTTCTGGAACCAAGCTCTGGGGCTTTGCTTAAGGCCATAGATAGACTTATGAAGTCTGCACACCGTACGACTCTCCCCCTCAACAGCAAACCCAGGTGGCTGTTGCATGTAGACTTCCTCCTGTAAGTCACCGTATAGGAAGGCATTCTTCACATCTAACTGATAGAGCAGCCAATCACGAGTGACGGTAGCAGAGAGAAGAATCCGTAGGGTGGAGTGGCGAGCAACTGGTGAGAATGTATCAAGATAATCCACCCCATATGTCTGTGTAAAGCAACGAGCTACAAGGCGAGCTTTGTATCTGTCAATGCTACCATCTGCATTCTGCCTAACTGTAAAGACCCACTTGCAGCTAACTGTAGACACATCAGGAGGTGCAGGAACAAGACTCCATGTGCCTCTGGACTGAAGAGCCTCCATTTCTTCTTCCATGGCCAAGCGCCATCGACTATCCTTCAGAGCATCTTGATAATTCCGTGGAATATTCACTGTTGATAATGCAAGGGCAAAACTCCTGAATTCACCAGTCAGACGGTCATACGACACAGAAGATGCTATAGGATATGATACGCAGCTCTGCTTCTGCTTTCGTAGAGCAATAGGTGCATCTAAATCATCTGTCTCCTCAGCTGGCCTCTGCAACACATCCTACTCAGGAAGATCATTAGATCCATCAATAGAAATATTTTCAGAGCATACCTCAGGCGAGCTAGATGATGAGCGATGACCATGAGCTGAAGCAGGCCTACGGGTATAGTAAAATGGTAATGGTGAAATAAGTACAATGACAGGGAGTGTAGAAGATGGTAACGATTCTGATGATGATGGTAGTGGTAGTAGTGGTGGTGACATGTATATGGTATCAATATTATCAGGGAGAATCAACTGATCACCTGAGGCTGAGAAATACATAACATATTCAAAAAATGTAACAGCAGCACTGACAAAATACCGCCTGCGCAAAGGATCATAACACTTGTACCCCTTCTGAGTTCTGGAGTACCCAACGAAGACACATTTGACAGCCCTAGGAGAGAGCTTGTCAGTCCCGGGAGACAACTGATGGACAAAGGCGACCGAACCGAACACACGAGGAGTAAGGGAGAACAGTTCTTTGTCAGGGAAAATAAGAGAGAAAGGAATCTTCTCGCCTAGAACGGATGACGGCATACGATTGATAAGGTAACATGCTGTAAGAATAGCATCACCCCAGAAAGAGTGAGGAGCATGACTCTGTATAAGAAGCGACCTGGTTACATCAAGCAAATGGCGATTTTTCCTTTCAGCAACCCCATTATGTTGGGAGGTAGAGGTACAGGATGTATGGTGGATGATCCCTTGAGATGAGAAGTAACTGGATAGAGTATGAGTACAAAATTCCAGGGCATTATCACTTCTCACAATTTTAACAGATGCAGAAAAAACATTACGAACTTCATTAAGAAAATTGATGATAATATTTCCTGCTTCAGATTTATTCTTTAACAGAACTACCAAGGACACACGACAGAAATCATCCACAATAACCATATAAAACATGTGTCCCTGATGATCAGGAACACGACTCGAACCCCAGATATCGACATGAAATAACTCAAACTTGGAGGTACTACTCCGACACTGACGACCGGGAAAGGTAGACCGATGATGCTTTCCCAACTGACAAGCCTCACATTGAATAGACGTGTAAGGCGAAACCTGAGGTAACACACGATGCAGTTTTTGAAGCGGTAGATGTCCAAAGCGCAGGTGCCATAGTAATGGAGAGATGGGTCCAGCAGGTAGGGATCAGGTTCCAGCAAAAGGAGTCCGACTAAGGCGATAGAGGCCGCCTTACTCATAGCCACGCCCAATCACGTTGCCCGTAAGGATGTCCTGAAAAATAAGAGACGATGGATCAAAAATCACCCGACACTGTAAATCCTTTGTAATTTGACTAATGGACAACAAATTCATCGAAAAATCAGGTGCATGTAACACATTCTTGAGATGCATAGATGGCATCAGTCTAATATCCCCCTGACCAGTAATCAGGGAATGAGTACCATTAGCAATAACTACTATTCGACCTGGAGAGATCTGTCTGTACCCTGTAAGTAGACTTCGATCACCACGCATGATGTGTGGCGCCAGAGTCCATAATCCATGCTAAAGTATCTGATCCACTACTAGTAAATGCATATGTGTTATCTGATGCACTGGTGGATGCAGAGGCGGATGCAGCAACATCAGAGTGGCTATCAGTAGTAGGTGCTGAAGCAACTGAGCCAGATGGAGGAATGATGCCCCTAAGACGGGCTACAAGATCATCAAAGCGTTGATCCAAAGAAGAAGCAGATGGGGGCTCGATTTGTTCAGCGACTCGTGCAGATGCAGGAAATCCACGCTTAGAGTAACATGTGTCTTCGGTATGTCCAGTGCGATAGCAAAAGGTACACGTTGGCCGAACACGGCCTCCTCTGTCGCGAGATCCACAGCCGCGAGCCTGATGATAGTGACCTCCACGGCCTCGATTGGTTGCCATAGCTGAGGCAGTCTGATTCGCAGTCGTAGAAGGAACAATGATACGACTCAATCTGTGAAAAGCTTCCTCCATAGGAGGAATAGTGGAATCCGCCAAGATCTGGGAACATGCTGCCTCATACTCAGGATCAAGGGCAGCGAGAAAAACTGCTACTATAGTAGCATTCCGGTAGGTCTTCTGTTGCTCTGGGGTGGCTATCAGGGGCATGAAGCTATAAAGCTTCTCAAACATTCCTCGTAGAGATGTATACAGTGAGTGTAGGGGTCGTCCATTCTGCTTGATAGTAAATATGTCATGCTGGAGTTGCAGAATCTTTGTCTCATTCTTCGCCTGAGAATAGGTAGAAGCCAGAATATCCCACATTGCTTTGGTTGTGGGCTGATGAAGAATATCATTGGCAATCTCAATTGTCAGGGTTCCAGATAGCCACACTTTGGCATATGCATCATCTGCCTCCCATGAGGCATTGACTCCAGTCTTCTCAACATGCTCTTCTTCGGTAAGAATGTGTTTCTTACCGGTTGACTTCATCATACTCATGAATTGCATCGCCCACAGTTCGTAATTTGAACCATCCATCTTCACAATCGGTGTTGGACCTCTGAAGGCACCTACAGATGGGATATCCACATTGCTTTCTGACATAGTGATAACTAAAGACTGGGTAGTAAACTGGAGATATGATCGTCTACACGGACATTAACGGGTTTAGTTGCATGTGTAGACTCAAGCAACTAAACCCATTATTTTTGGAGAAGCGCGAGCTTGACTTAGGGTTTTGCGTGCACAGGAGTCAAGACCTTAAGAAGGTCACGTGCAGGAAACACACGCTGAGCACGCGGAGATCACGCGCACGAATCACGTGCGCAGGGGACGTGCAAAGCACGCAGATTCACCGTGCGCGCAGGGCACAGCCGCACCGTGCGCAAGTGCGCGGAGGCGAAGGCGCACTTTGCGCAGGCGAAGCCGCACTGTGCGCAGGTGCGTAGTGATGAAGGGCACCGAGCGCAGGCACACGGAGGCGGAGGCGCGAGAGAGAGGGCGTGCGGAGGCGCGAGGGCTTGAAGGTGGGGCTAGGGTTAGGGTTTGGCTCGAGAACTCCGGTCTAAGACCGTCGCTCTGATACCATGTTGGGAAAATAAGAGAACGTGTTTATTCCATCGGCCCTAGGCTCTCTTATATAAGAGAGTAGCCTATGGGTAAAATACATAAAGATTCCAATAGAAAATAGAAATATATGAAAGAGTACATAAGTGAATAATCTATCTCTACATTTACCCATAGGCTTCTCCCTATATAAGAGAGCCTAGGGTGTATGGAATAAACAAGTCTCTTATTTTTTTCCCAACATGGTATCAGAGCGACGATCCTAGACCGGAGTTCTCGAACCAAACCCTAACCCTAGCCCCACCTCCGAGCCCTCCGCGTGCCGCCCAGGTTGCTCAGGCCTTGCGTGCTCTTCCGTGCGCCACCAGGCCCCGCATGCCCTCTCGTGCGCCGCCAGTCCTTGCCCACGTGACCTTCCGTATGCCGCCAGGCCTTGACATGTCTTGAAATAAAAGAGAAGACAGGTCAAATATGGCATGACAATGTAAATCCTCAGTAATCTGACTGATAAATAATAAATTCATCGAGAAATCGGGCACACGAAGCACATTCTATAGACGCATAGACAGCGTCAAACTGATCTCCCCGTGTCCAGTAATGGGGGAATAAGTCACATATGCTATGACAATTGATCTGCCTGGAGGTATAGGTTTGTACGACGCAAATAGAGTTTAGCTCTGCATAAATGACGAGATGCACCCGAATCCATGATCAATCTGTCAAGCCTTCCTTGTGACAACTGGCAAGGCATATGCAATACCTGAAGTACCAACGGATGTGGAGGCAGTAATGTCAAAAGAGCCTGACGGAGCACTAGAGGGTCCAAAGGCAGGAGGCATGATCTCCCTCAGACAAGAGATAAACTCCTCAAATCTCTTATCATTAGCAGGAATGGCAGGAGTCTCAACGTTCTCAACAGCACGCGTAGGCCAAAAAACCATGTTTCGAATAGCATGTACCCTCGAAATGACCAGAGTGATGGTAATAAGTAGATGGTCACATGGATAAGACAAACCCCTGTCACAAGCAACATGACCTCTAAACTGAGAAGCTCCTCCTCTACCACGAGATGAGTCCATCGCTGAGGAGGTCTGAGAGGAGACCAAAAGGGATTGTGGTCCTGTTAAATCTACAGTATGCTTCCTCCATGAGAGGTATGGTAGCATCCGCAAGTAACTGAAACCATTCGGCAACATACTCAAGATCAAGAGTCACCAAAAAGACACCAACCATGGTGATGTTAATATATGCCTTTTGTTGCTCCGGAGTAGCAACAAAAGGCATAAAGCTATGGAGCTTCTCAAACATGCCCCTGAGAGATGCCTATAAGGTATGGAGGGGTGGCCATTCTACCTGACATAAAGATCATGTTGGAGCTGTAGTATCTTCGTATCATTTCTCACCTAAGAGTATGTGGTGGTGGTGAGGATGTCCCACATCGTCGTAGTTGTATATCTCCACAACCAGGATACCGAATAGGCATACGCGCATGCACGCGTCATCTGCCTCCCAAAAGGCATTAGCCCCAGCTTTGTCAGTCGGTTCCTCATGTGTCAAAATGTGTTTCTTTCATTGCACTACATATGGCTCATGAGCTATATACCTGTCTTGTAGTCGGTTCCATGCATCTTGATAATAGGCGTCGGACCTTTGAAGGTACCCAAAGATGGGATATCGACCTTGTTTTCTGATATGATACAAGAAATAGACAAAGATTAGGAATGTAGATTGAGGTAAACACGTCTATACGAACAAATAGTGAATCGATTGTATGTGCATACTCATGTCACAACCATTCCCATCAACTGAGGAAGTGATCTAGGTCTCGTAGATAGACTAGAAGTCTGATTTCACTGCAAAAGATCAAAACTCGGATTGTTTGGAGACCTTGGGAGGCACAAATTTGTAACAGAAGATCTCTCGTGCCAAGATCATGCTGGGTGACATCGAAAATAGGGTTAAAACTACCCTTGGCCGATCAAGGAGGCCACGGGGCTCCAAAGGATCCTGATGCGTGACCCTAAGGTTGAAAAGGGGATGCAAATGGGGTGGTCCGGTGACTAGTTGGGCCCTACAACCTCTGGGCAGTGGCGACTGGAATGTCTAGTAGCTGCTTGTGCATGATGCGATGACCACAAGTGGCACAAGGCTGTGTATACGGTGGTGGGGAGTCGTGGGTGGTCGTGCATGTGGTGGTGAGGAGTCGCAGGTGTGCATGTGGTGGTGTGGAGCTACAGGTGGTTGCATGTAGACTCAGAGACGAGGCTAGCGAGTGGAGGGAGGGGAAGGGACATCTAAGATTACCGAATGACAGTCTAGAACCACATGTGTATACGGTTTCAAACTATTGGTTGTGAAGGCTGCAGGACTGGTGGGTGCAACGGGTGGGGTCAAAGGACGGAATCAATGAAATTTCTCTCATGGAATGTAAGGGGTCTGGGCGACCCAGAGAAGCGGAAGGCTTTAAGGTCAAGATTTGTGGAATGGCGGTGTGACGTAATCTTCCTACAGGAAACTAAACTGGACTCGCTCACAAACGCGGTTTGGCAGTCTTTGTTGCGGGTTCGTTGTCTGACTTCAGCTCAGTGGGGGCGGTTGGTTCAGCGGGTGGAATGATTGTTGCTTGGAGGGGCTCGACCTTCGCTATGCGCACGGAATCGAAGGGGACTCATGTGCTCACTGTTCTGTTGGATTGTCTGCGCTCGGGGGTGTCGTTTGCACTGTCCTGTGTGTATGGTCCGTGCCAGGCCGACATCAGCTTTGGTCTGACTTGAGGGCTGCTAGAGAGGCCTTCCCAGGCAACCCTTGGTTCGTGGGGAAGACTTTAATGTTACGCTTCTTTCCTCGGACAGGCCGAGGTCTAGGGGAGGGCAGGACCCCGGCTCTGAGATCTTTGTAGAGGTGATGGATTCGCTCGAGTTGAAGGCTCTTGATGCAACGGGCACGATGTATACATAGAGGAACACTGCCTCCAGATCTCGTCTTGACCGGTTTCTTGCGTCAACGGAACTTTTGGAGGACTTCCCTTTGTCATATGTTGCTGCCAAACCTTGATCCTGGTCGGATCACACGCCCATCATGTGGGAGCCTGGGGAGCTCACACTCCCGCGTGGCTTCTTCCGTTACGAGAGGGCTTGGCTACTCAAGGAGTCCTTCAAGGAGCTTGTGATCTCGCATTGGTCGTCGATTTCGATTGCAGGTTCGCGGCAGTCAGATTTGTCACGAAGCTTGATTCTTTGCGGAAGCGGCTATACGCGTTCAAGAGGGATTCAAGGCAGGCTTGTCGAGCGGTCAAAGAGGCGGCTGAGAGTGTGGTCGGCCTGCTAGACAGGCTGGAGGATGACAGGCCGCTTTCTGAGGTCGAGTTAGGGCAGAGGGCAGAAGTGCAGAGAAAGATTATTAATGAAGACAGGAAGAGGGCCACTGAATGGAGGCAGAGGTCCAGGCATGAGTGGCTGAGGGAGGGTGACACGAACACGGCCTTCTTCCATAGGGTTGCCAGTGCGAGGCGGAGGGGAAACACTATCAGGTCATTGCCGAAGTGTGCATGGAAGGAGACAGGGAGTTGGGAAATGCGATCGCTGGCCATTTCCAGAATTTTACGACAAGAGGGGCTAGCAGGCGTTGGAGGTGGACCGGTGAGGGGGGCACTCGTTTATCGGATGCACATGCGTCCAGCTTGACTTTGGCAGTGACTTTGAAAGAGGTGAAGGCGGCAATGTGGAATCTTAACGGCGACGGTGTGCCGGGCCCGATGGTTTCCCTATCTCCTTCTGTAGGGACTTCTGGGATTTAGTGGGCCGTGAGGTGCTGGACGTGGTAGAGGAGTGATGTCGTTGCAATGCAGGATTTGAGCGGATAAATAAGGTTATGGTGGTTCTGCTGCCGAAGAGAGACGGTGCCGACAGGGTTGAGGATTTCCGGTCGACTGCTATCTCCAATGCCCTAGGCTTGATCGTGGCCAAGGCCTTCACAACCAGGTTGAGTAGAGTGTTGGAAAGATTTATTTCCCCATTTCAGGCGGTCTTCGAGCCAGGGAGGCAAATTGCGGATTGCTTAGTCGGGGCATCTGAGATTGTTGCTGACTGGAAGAGAAGTGGAAGGAAGGCCTTGCTTTGGAAGGTAGACTTCTCTAAGGCTTTCGACACCTTGGACTGGCGTTTTCTTTGGTCGGCGCTACACAGGAGAGGTTTTCCACATATATGGATTTCTTGGATGAAGAGATGCATGACTATAGCTTCCATGGTCGTGCTCGTTAATGGATGCCCCGAGGGGGGCTTTTTTCAGCCATAGAAAGGGGTGAGGAAAGGTTGCCCTCTGGCCCTATTGCTCTGCATCATCGCGGCGGATGTTCTTGCTTGTATGGTAGACAAGGTGCAGCACAGGGGGGTTACGAGCGATTACGCAAGAGACGATTTGAGGATCCCATTGCTACAGTACGCTGATGACACTATTTTCTTCATTGAAGGAGGTCTGGAGGAGGCTAGAGGCATGGCAACTGCGCTTGAGCTTTTTAGTGAGATGTCTGGGCTACTGTAGAATACTGGTAAGTCCAAGGTGGTGCTGTTTTCTATGGTGGGGAGGAGGCGGACCTCTGTGGTTTGGCGGCGGGGACGGAATGCACTGTGCTTCCCATTCACTATCTGGGAATGCCGGTGACCACAGGGAGATCGAAGTTGTCGGATTGGGTGCCACTTGTCGAGAAGGTAGAGAAGAGGCTCGCGGGGTGGAAGGTGGCGATCCTCTCTGAGGGGGGCACATGGTGCTTCTGAAGGCGGTGCTCTCTGCTATTCCTGTGTACTACTCCTCCACGAGACTATTGCCGGCGGGCACTAGGAGGAGGCTGGAGGGACTGATGCGGCAGTTTCTGTAGAGCAGGGGTGGGCAGGAGGCGGCAGGCATCCACCTTGTCGGATGGGAGGACGTTACGCTTCGGAAGTGCGATGGCGGGCTTGGGGTGTGCAGGCTCGCTGCTTTGAATGAGGCCCTTTTGTTAAAATGGGCAGCCAGGATCTGGGGAATGATGACGGCCTATGCACCACTCTTGTTCGGCGGATTTATGCGGTCACTGGCGCTGCTCCAGTGGGCGAAGCGGTGGGGATGAGACCGTCCCCTTTTTGGAAGGGTGTGTTGAAGGCCACCCAGAACTTTGAGGCGTTGTTCAAACAGGTCCTGGGAAACGGAGAGTGCTTTGTTTTTTGAAAGGACAACTGGTCAGATGGACGGGCTTTATCTTTGTGTTTCCCTCGTTTATTTGCTTTGACGGTGGACCAAGATGCGCGGGTTGCCTCTTGCTGGTCTAACGGGAATAGGATGCTGGTATTCCATTCCAATTTCTCGGACCAGCGCTTGGAAGATTTTATGTGGTTGTTTGACGAGCTTAGAGGGGTGAATGGTCCTTCTGCAATGCGGGATAATTGGAGTTGGCGCGGTGGTTCTTTCTCCGTGAAGAAGGCTTATTTGGCAATTAGCAGGCCGCCGCCCTCTCTCTCAGAGGTGGTGGTTCGTGACTGCGGCTTCTTATGGGAACTTGGCCTTCCTGAGAGAGTTGGCTTCTTCTTTTGGTTGTTCGGAGGAAGAGGCTAATGACGAGGGACCGATGTGCGAGGTTGCTTGGTGTTGTTTCTGACGGATGCCTTCTGTGTGGGGTGGAGATTGAAACGTTGGAGCATCTCTTTTTTCTCTTGCCTGGGAGTGGCAGCGGTTTGGGAGGACCCGGAGCTGGATTGGGTGAACATGGACAGCGTTGAGGCCTTTTGTGTTAGATTGGTGGAGGCCAAACATCGGACGAGGAGGGAGCTGTTGCGGCCTCTTGCATTGATATGGGTCATTTGGCTGGCCAGGAACGCGTTTCTTTTCTCCGGTCAGACATTCTACAAGGAAAATGTTTGTCTCCAGATGTCGGGCTGTTTAAGTTCGTGGCTTACTTAATGCGTCTTGGTAATTGTTTTCAAGGTGTAATAGGTTTGTAGTCTCTTTTTTAATACAATCTTGGGGTGAACACCTTTGAGAGTCTCCCCCTTTCTTGACTTCAAAAAAATATATATTTGATACTATTTTCTCTCTTTTTTAGAAAGAAGATTTGTTACTATTTTCATCATATGGCTCCAGCATCATAAATTTTTTAGCATTTCTAATTATTATCATGTTAAAAGCAAAACCTTAATTTGGGTCATTTGGCTTGCAGGAAATGGGGTAATTTTTAGAGGAGAGAGATTTTATGTAGAAGTTGTATTAAAACATGCAAGACACTTTTTTTCCCTGGTTCTTATAACCTTTATACATTACTTTTTAATGAAAAATTGAATTAGGATGTGCATCTTCTGGGATGTGAATCCCCATGATTTCTCAAAAAAACTAACACATAGTAGCTAAGACTTTTGCATCAATTCCACCTTTCTTCCTCAAGGATAGCCTCACTATATGAGGCTAAAGCCTCCATAGATTTGACTGAGTATTTAGCTAAAACCTCAAGGTTTAAAGATATCTCTCCTTTAGATGTAAGCCCCGAGCACCTGAGCACCTTCAGGCTAGCTTTTCAAAACCATGGGATTACTCTCTTAGCCTCCACATCACCACTATGAGTCAAGCGCACGGTATCCGTGTTTTGTAGCATCGAAAGAAAAGTTGTCAACCCAACATCAGTACTCTTTCAATGAGCCCAGCCTCTATTCCATCACTTACACGTATGTAAATTATATATTAAAATTCCAAGTGAATAGGTATCCGACATGCAGAAAACCATCCTAGTCAGCGAACACCTCAATTTGATGCTACTATGGGCCCAAAAAATGGCATCGAGTCTCCATAAAGTGAACCTTCTAAAAATCTTGCATGTGCATGCAGATCGCATTTTCCCTTCTTTACAATACTCAGCACATACTTGATTCAACTGAATGAAATATCAATCACTGCTCCATTCAGTTCTGATTTTATTACATGTGCTGAAAAGCTCACGAAAAGCTAAATTTGGTGATAATTAAATGCCTATATAACGGATGATTATTGTTACATGGAAAAGAAAGAGAATATAAAGAGTATCACATCTTTGACTAGTACTCGAACCTTTATTTGGTGAACCTCCATGGAAAAAAGAACTTTCGAAAAGGAGAGCTGGCAGAAAGACGGTCAATAGGAGATTTGGATTAATGTTTGACCCTGCACAAGATGGATTAAAAGTTAGAATTGTGAAGAAAGAAAGAACAGCATTCCAAAACCACTATTACAACAGAACGATTACTGTAGTTATCATCATTGAGCAGTCATCCTCTTTTTTCAGACAATGAACCATTTTTCTTTAGTGTCATGCTAGTGGTTGCATATGTGATGTATGAAAAGTATAAGAAACTGAACTTACATAAACGAATACCAGCACCTAATTTTCCCAATCCATGCTTTGTTCCATGTTCTGTAAGTCATAAGAATTAGAAGCTAAATAATGAATACTACTATCAGAAGATACAAGAAGTCAAGAAATGCAACTAAATGCACCATAAACAGTAATAGAAGGACATGATCAGGAT
This sequence comes from Ottelia alismoides, assembly GCA_037367405.1. Classification (NCBI taxonomy): domain Eukaryota; kingdom Viridiplantae; phylum Streptophyta; class Magnoliopsida; order Alismatales; family Hydrocharitaceae; genus Ottelia; species Ottelia alismoides. Next base: position 329,240 of record JAZKJV010009703.1, read on the forward strand.
AAAGATAATTTTAATTAAAGCAACAGGCATCAACTTATTGCACATCCTACACATCGAGGATGGTTATGAACGTCATCACATTTAAGGTGCTAGCGAACTGCCTCCGCATGGTTATGAATGACATCATAACATCATTAGACTGCATTCGTCCCCCGCAGGAAGATGGTGGACAGCTTGGTCTGGCATAGGAGATTGTCATGTATTGGAAGAGGAAACAAGGACATGGTTTCTTATGGAAGGTGGGCTTCTCGACGGCCTATGATTGTCTGAATTGGCCTTTCCTTTGGAGTTCTCCGTTACGTGGAGATTTCCTGGAAGTCTGGGCAGCATGGATGAAGCAGTACGTAATCCTGGTAATCCTTGCAGGGTTTTACACAGGCTATACCGCTGCCCGAGATCGGATAATCATCACAGTCACACTACCCACAATAGAAGAAGTATATAGCACTCTTAGTTGTCTTGGTCACCCACAACACTGCTACACAGAATGTCTATGGACAGACCATGGCTCTTGCCGTTCCTCGTGGACAAGAAGGATGTGGCCTATATATGGGTCGTGGTCCTGATGGTATCATGTCCGGAAGAGGACACAACACAGGCCAGTGTCCAACCTGTGGGAAGTTTGAGCATAATAAGGTTGTCTTCTGCAAAAACAGGTGGATCTGCTCGAGCCGTCACTATTGAAAGTGACAGCTAATCTACCAATAGTCCATAAAGGGGACTTTAAGAAGTTGATGCATCGCCTCAATAATATAAACCCTGGAGACACTGCACATTCTCGGTAGTTGGCATCCACTCAGGTATCTATTTGATCCAGCTAAAATCTATTTGATTCAGCTAAAAATTTTGCAAAAACAGATTGGCTAGTTGATATTGAAGCCTCCATTCACCTCTAAAGAGAAAAGAACCCACTCGGACAGATACGACAAGTTTGTCCAAGGTGAACTGCCCAAGTAACAGATGGAAGATTTCCCCCATAAAGGGAAATGGGGGCATTATGTCATCTTGCCTCCATCTACCATCCTACTAGGGATCGCCACCCCCCCACCACCACGACCCCACCCCCGGAAACCTTCAACTACCATCATGTCATCATAGGTCACCGCCAACCCTCACGGGCATCCTCTAGCCATCATTTGGTACGCATGGGCATCTGCTCCTCACAAATCAGTTGTTCTGAGCAACTTTAATGTCCCTTGCCACATCATACCTTGCATAGTATGATCTAAATAAATGATATTCGCCTTTTGCAAGCACGTGCTGAACCAAGAAAAGATGTTAGAATCATGGGTAGCATCCTATATATACAGTAAAGGGAGCATATGCCTAACCTCATTTGGCTCGATCTTAAAATTGGACGAGACCAAGATATCCCAAATGATCGACGGTGTTCCTAATGATCATATGAGGGTAAGAGGAAGAGCATATTCTTCTTAAGCCAGAGCATGCAACTAAAACAGGCAAAAATGTTGCATGGAACAAAGAAAATGGGATGGTGTGCTCTTGGATTATGGTAAAGATCATTAGCATATTAGCTAATGAATTGGTGTTCTATGAGAATGAGTTTGATAAGTGAATTCCCTTGCAGAAACATATGGCAGGAGAAGAACTTGTTGAAAGAATCTAACAGAACTCGAGCATAATGTTCTGGACTTACTTTGTATGATGAACTTGATGCAAGTTGGACATCCATTGGCAGAGCCCTTCCCTCAACTAAAATCCTTGTATAAAAGATATAATGCGTGTATTCCAAAATGCACCTTCCCAAACAGACGGAATATCGCCAACATATAGTTGTTATGGTATTCCTTACAAGGCTTGACATGGGTTATACAGTTGTTCGAGATCAAATGATTATGTCAATCACATTAACAGACGGAATATCACCAGCACATAGTTGTTATGGTATTCCTTGCAAGGCTTGACATGGGCTATACAGTCGTTCGAGATTAAATGATTATGTCAGTCACATTGCCGACAATATAAGAAGCATATAGCACTCTTAGACGTCCTGCAGTGACCCACAACACTGCTACTATGAATGTCCATGAACAAACCACTGCCATGGCTGCTCCATCTGGACAAGGAGGATGTAGCCCACATAGAGGTTGTGGTTGTGGTCATATCACGTCAAGAAGAGGATGTAACGCACGCTAGTGCATATTCTATAGAAAGTTTGTGCATAATGAGGTCATTTGCTAAACAAGAATGGGCGTCCACTTATTATTCGAGCCGTCGCTATTGAGAGGTGATAGCTAATCTATGATAATCCCTAAAGGGGACTTTGAGGACTTGATGTATTGCGTGAACAATCTAAACCCTAGAGGCACTACATGTTCTCAGCAAGGTAGTCATTCAGAGATAGTCGTTGTCGTCTACTCATATCTCTATTTCGGCTCAATTAAATTTTTTGCAAAAATGGATTGATTGGCCAATGCCATAGTCTCCACTCACCTCCAAGTTAGTCCAGGTTGAACTATACAAGTAGCTGATGGAATGTTTCCCTATAAAGGAAAAAGAGGATGTTCAACTCATCCTTAGAATCAAGCTTACTAATGATTTATTTGTTCCCGACTTTCTTATCATCCTATTGTATCTTAGTTATATTTGAAAAGAAGCCCATTGTTGAACTATATTCGATGTTATCTCATGAATTTTCAGGATATCCTAACTGGACGGACGATTAATGCGGGTGGTGAAGAAGGCGGTGTCTATCACTTAGATCAGTCTCCGGCGTAATTGCTTTCTCTGAAATTCAGTTCTCTGCTTCTTCAAGCTCTGGCACCAGCGCTTAGGCCATCCTTCTCTTCAGAAACTTTGTTGGGTTCTTCCCTAGCTTCCTTGTTAAAGTTATTATGTTTTCTACTTTATCTGTGTCTTGTAACACTTCAGGATCTTTAATGTACTTTCTCATTTTTTTCTCTAGGGTTTCTCTCAATATAAGTAGCCGACCCTACTTAATTGTGGGAAAATGCTTTGTTGTTGTTGTGGTGGTGGTGGCGGCGGTTTTTTCTCTTAATATAAGAGACACTAGACCTATGGAATAAATATAGTGATTCATTCTTTCTCCACGTGGTATTAGAGCAACGGTCCTAGACCGGGGTTCTGACCAAAAACCATCCCGCTGCCACCTTCGAGCCTCTTACTCGACTTCCGAGCACCTCTGTGGGCCCTCCTTCCGTCCTAGGGCCCCGCGCAAGGTTCTGTAGTCGTTGCAGCCGCTCCAGCCTGTTGTTGATGCCCTCTAGAACTACCTCCAACCACCGCGACCGCTCCAATAGATTGTTGTCGCCCTCCATGGTTGTCGCCAGCCACCGCATCCCTCCTAGCAGGCAATTACCGCCTCCGAAGGCTGTCATCATCCATCGCATGCCACTCCAAGTGCCTGTTATGCCCAGCCTATGGCTCCACCCTACCTTTAAAGCCACTTAGGGCTTCGCCCAGGTGTGATTGGACGGCGAAAAGCCATCCTGGATCCTGAAGGTATCCTTCAAGGCTCCGCCCAGCACCTCCAGGGTTCTGCCCAGACCATCTAGTGCTGCCAAGGTCCATGATTTTCTCATGATCTATTGTGCAAAGCATCTCTCATCCCCTCTACACGTACAAACGTGAGTTCTAGGGCATCGCTTAGCCCTTGTGTGCATATTTAGTCGATCGCAGCACCTCCTTTGTCTTTAAGACCACCACAGCACCTCTTCTATCAGGACAAAGCCCTTAGCCACAAACATGATGGCGCAAGGCACTACATCAAACTTAATGGCATAGAAAATCGTGTGCTCTGGTCTCGATCTTTCATAGTGTTCATTGGTAGTCAACGGAAACTCTACATCCTAACTCAAGAACCTATATATAAGAAGGACAAAGACTATGACAACTGGCAAACAGACAACTACATGATTATCAATTGGATGACCAACAGTATTGAGGCATACATTGCCTCGAATCTTCTCTACAAGAACACAGTCAAGATGTGGGGGATCTTGAGCAGACATAATCCCGGAAAAAGATAAAGTCACGTCTCGCAGACATTTATAGACAGATATGGTCTGCCTCTCAAGGTGATTCCACCCTTGTTGAGTACTACAGGCATCTCACCAGCTTGTATGAGGAGCTTGCAATATTTCATGTTCCTCTTAAAGAGTTTGGATTTATGGCCCATGTCCACATTCTTGGCTTTGTAGGGACAAATTACCCGTTAGGATGGTAAAATATGTAGTCTTAAGGTATGCCAAAAATCAAAATGGTTATCATTACTATGACCCACAGTTGCGAAAACACTACATTATTGTGGACATCTCCTTCTTTGAATTGGTCTCAAACAATTTTGGTGTAGGTACACATGTGTCTACACCTCCTCATGTTTTGTAATCTACATCGATTCATGTTCACATTCCTTGAGGATAATTGAGTTGCACTTCAGTATAATCTAAAACAACCCCTTCTGAGCCACCACCTCTCACCAAGGTACATCCTTCAACTGAGTTCTTACAGTCTAAACATATTTCTTCTTCCTTGAATACGCTTCCACAAAATGGGTCTGGAAATAGACAGACAGTTGATATATCAGACATCCCTGTAGCCTTCAGAAAAGGAAACCCTGCAGCAGATTCCTTCTTAAGCCTAGAAAAATCTTAATGACGATTTACCAAGGCCCTATGAGCAACGGAGTTTCAAAAGGCAGCCTACCTATAGTACATAAAAAGAGTTTCGCGACTTTTTTTTGCTGATACGGTACTTATGAATTTTCCTTTGGTATGAAGCACCAGGAACCAAGAGGTCATGAGTTCAAATATTATTGGTTGCATTATCTATCTTTTACCGCTTTTCTAAGAAAGTAGTTCAACCTATAATCTGACAGAATAAATACCAAATTATACCAACCGCCTAAACCAAAAAAACAATCCGGTCTGGTTTTTTTTCAAACTCTGCTCGGGATGTACACTCGCTAGACCCGCTACGGATTTCATGTGAAAAGAGCGAAAAAGTGCTAAAAATAGGAAGCGGAATGATAAAACAGAGCATAAGAACAAGAAACATAAACTTGGAACACCATGATTTTACGTGAAACCCTACTCCGTGAGGAGCGGGATGAAACCACGGGAGAAGCCCTCAAATAGGGTGTGTTTGTCTATTGACTTTTTCAATGGATACAGGAGGTTTGGGGCTCCTTATATAGCTCTCCAGAGCCTTCAAGTCCCACAACTAGGCGATATGGGACTAAACACATGGATGGGATAAATGGATCTTCTCCAGGATCCATTTACCCTGCTACAACTCATGACGCATACAACGAATACTCCAACACTCCCCCTCAAGCTGGAGCATGCAATGCTCAGCTTGGACAAACAGAAATAAACTCAACTCAACGCTACAGGACATTACGGACAATATCAACACAACGCGCACATTGTTGCTGTCGAGGACGTTGCTTCTCATGCCGTGCAGGTGAGGAGGACGAACGGGCTGGATTGTGAGTATGATGAATCTCCTCGTCGGAGAGCATGCGCTCTGAACTGCGCCTGTCAGAGTCGCTGCAACTGCAAATGAGTCTCCTCGTCGGAGTACTCTGGCCCGCCACAATAATGTGGACAACTGCTCCATCTCTGAAAAGGGCCGAATTGAAAGGGAGTCGTGGCTGTGCAATCCTCGTCGGAGTCCACGGTCGCTGGAGAATGGAGTCTGAGAATAGTCTCCTCTTCGAAGAATTGGGTCTCTCTCATCTGGCTCAGAGAATGGTGCATTGCTCTGGTGTCCCTATGATACCACATGAAAACACTTGCCAACATGGCATAGCAAATGGTCCTCTGCTCTGGAGTCCCTATGGCTCACATGAAAACTCTGGCCGAAAACATAAGAAAAAATGGGGACATCGAAAGATGTGATGCAAATTCGAAATTCGGCGACGGCGGAAAGAATAATTTTTTGTGGATTTTGGTAGAAGAAGAAAATGGAGGGGTTGAAAAGAGAAGCTCGTCAGAAAATGAGAGGTTTGGAGGAGAGAAACGTGAAGACCACGTGGGGAGGAGAAGGAGAGAGACGGAAATAAATCTCAAATTTTATATCCATTGAACTGTCTAAAACAATAGCCTATCATCCCTTTATATAGGAGGGATGAGGTTACAAAAATAGAAACTCAAATTCAAATTCAAACTAATTATCCTAATTTGACTCTAACCGACTAACTAACTAATTTGAAATTTAAATTAAAACTAATGACTTTTGAGATCACAGGCGATCTCTTTTATTTGACTAAAATTACGACAACTCAAAATAAACGTAAATAAAATTAAACGGATAAAAGTAGAAAAAATGCGGCCCTATTTATCCATTTCACGTTGCATCAAATTCTCCTCCGCTTGAAAAATTCATCTCCCGATGAATTGCTGGATCTGCAGGTTTGGAGATTGATAAATTTGAATCAGCGTCCTCGATCATCCCGTGGAAGAACTGGTGTGGAGCAAATGGCGGGGTCCAAGCGTGTGGGATGCGAGTGTTGGCGACGTGGACTTCGTGACGGAAGAGCAGGTGTGGCGCATATGCAGGCTCCCGTCCGGGTTTTATCCCTTTGACATAGTGCTCGAAGAACTGATGGGGCATCTTCATGGCGATCAACTCGGCCTTTGGAGAGTCCATAGCAAAGCAATAGCACAAGGAGAGTAGAGGAGGAGATGTGTCCAAGGAATTAAGCCATGGGGCCTTTAAATAGGTGAAACACATGATCCTAATCCTATTTGGATAAGGCGGTTTTTCAGATTTCCTCTTTTCAGCACTTCTTGTAAAACATTTCTGCTCCAGGGGGTTGAAGTGCAAATTTCGTACCCCTTCATTCCTTCTTAAATTCCTATCAGCTTTGGCCTCTTTGCAAATAGTTTTTACAGGGGGTACTCTTTTGCAATTTCTCCCTAAATCGTTGACATCACGGGATTGCTTCTTGGGAAGCAATCCAGGAGTCCGCGGGACTCGGTCTCCCTTTCCTTGATGGAAACGGCGCTGAGCCCTAATCCGAGGGTTACTGCGGCTTCATCGGCTGGAGTTCAAGTCAAGGCGGTGCCGACGGGATCGGTCAGGGAGGGCGACAGCAAAGGTGGGGAGGGGGTGACAGCGGGTAGCGGCGGCAGAAGGGGGTGTTGGTGGTGGCGCGAGGGGCGCGAGTGGGGTCGGGAGGGGGTCTTGCTGGAAGTGAGGGAGTCGCGGCGGGAGGGGAATCTGGGTTTGTGGGAGAGGACACGAGGGTTGGGGGGGTATCGCGAGGGGACCTGGGATGGCGGGAGAGGTTGACGGGGCAGGGACAGGGGGCATCGGTGATGGCGCAAGGGGTGGCGGCGACGGAGCTGGGCTCGCAGGAAGGGGCACGGGGATTGGGGGATGCACCGCGATGGGCCCGGGAGTGGTGGGAGGTTTTTGCGGCAATGGTGGAGCCGAGAGGGTTGTTGCGGGAGGGAGCACGGGGTTTAGGGGCGGTGCCTCAGGGGTTTGCAGGGGTATGGGGATAGGGTGCAGGGGCTGGGAGGGGCACGAGGGTGGGGTTGGGCTGGATGTTGGGGGTGGTAGGGGTTCGGGGGTTGCTGGGATTACGGGGGCAGCGGGTGGGGGTTATGGGGTTGCGAGGGTGGTGGAGGAGGTCTGTGAGAGAGCCGTGGAAGGGCTGGAGCTCGGCTCCTGCGGCTTTTGCGAATCTGAATATACCTGGACAGCGAACAATTCATTAGCGACGGCCTCTTTTTCCTCTCGAATAGGCTGGACAGCGAGCACATCGTCATCGACGATGAGTTTTTTTTGTCAACATTCTGAACAACGGCTTTAGTAGTGGGAGATTTTGATAGGCTGCACATAGTCTCGAAATTAGCCATCATCTCTTGCCAATCGGACTGGAAATCTTGATATTGGGACTGGAGATCTCGACATTTGGCCTCGTAATCTAGACATTTGGACTGGAACTCACGTCGTGCGTACATCTCCTTGTTGTAAGCTTCCTCGGCTCGTCGTTTCCGCTCCGACAAATGATGGTGTTTCATCGCATGTCGGCGAAAATGTCTGGACGGATCGTCAGATCGTGAGGACGATCTATAGGCCATGCTCTGATACCAATTGATACAAATTCGAAATTCGGCGACGGCAGAAAGAATAAATTTTTGTGGATTTTGGTGGAAGAAGAAAATGAAGGGGTTGAGAAGAGAAGCTCATCATAAAACGAGAGGTTTGGAGGAGAGAAACGTGAAGACCACGTGGGGAGGAGGAGAGAGACGGAGATAAATCTCAAATTTTATATCCACTGAACTGTCTAAAACAATAGCCTATCATCCCTTTATATAGGAGGGATGAGGTTACAAAAATAGAAACTCAAATTCAAATTCAAACTAATTATCCTAATTTGACTCTAACCGACTAACTAACTAATTTGAAATTTAAATTAAAACTAATGACTTTTGAGATTACAGGCGATCTCTTTTATTTGACTAAAATTACGACAAGTCAAAATAAATGTAAATAAAATTAACGGATAAAAGTAGAAAAATACGGCCCTATTTATCCATTCGCTGCATCAAGATGGCAAACATGTGCTCATCTGAAAATGACCGCAAACATATGTGTGTCTGAAATTGAGTCTCTCTCTGGTGAACTCGGAAAAATGGGACTCAACATGGAGTGCCTCGAACTTGGACTCTGACCAATCTGTCGAGTCTGAACAACCGTACATCACACCTGTGGACTCGAGATCTAAACGTCGAGTCTGAATCTTGCGCATGGAGAATCTTCATATGAAAATTGTAGAGTCTGAACAACTGGTTGGCCTGGAATCTGACATCTGAATCTGAATCATGGAACAGACCTGTGACTCTACATATACTCCCCCTTTCTCCCATACTTGTCGGAAATGGAACATCGATAAAGTTGGAAGAAGACAAGATAAAATGGGGAAAAACAAAACTATTTAGCCGATCACAAAATCTTCTTCGGCTTTTTCAAAAACATGAGCATCACAAAACATTCTTTGCGGCTTTTCTTTTGTTTTTCTTTTCTTTGTTTCCTTTTTTTTAAACAAGCCTTCACACACATTTTTTTAAACCGTTTCATTTTTTGGCTTTTATCCTTTTTTTCAAAAATACTTGCGTACGGCTTTTTCACGTGTACGCGCCTTTTCTTCTCTTTTTTTTCTCCCTCCCTTATTTTTAATATTTCACGCACTGCCCACTTGGACCCTGTATCAGCCCCTATTGGGCTCCATAGGACTCTCCAACAAATAATCTCATTTTTTTAATACTTGGGCCATTGCAAGCCTGTTTGGGCGGCTAGGGTTTCCAACAGGGAAACCCTAAATCGCACGCCCCTTTTGGTACACCAGGGCGCCGCCAACGCATAAGCATGGAGTGCCATCGTGGGAGATCAAAGAACAGGCCCCGCTTGGAGCCATGGAGCGCCGCCTGCGCTTACACCAGAGGAGAGGGTCGTACGAGGAGGGCGCGGGAGAGAGAGCGCAGCCATGGGGGAGCGCCTGTGGCAGGGGAATCCGTCTGCGATGCGGCTTCGCGCGGAAGACTTGCGCGTTACGCAAGGGGGAGCCGCCGTCGACCGGGTTATTCTGCTCTCTGCGATGAAGTTCTCGCCGCTAGGAGTATGCGCCTGGAAGGGATTGCGTGAGGAGGTGCGGCGTTGTGGCGCTGGCATCTCCTCCGCCTGGAGACCGATATCGCTTGGGGTTGCCTGGAAGAGTTCGCTCCTGGACTGAAGGGCTTCGTGCTTTCGTAGAGGTGCTCGCAAAGAGTTGATCATCGGGATTGGAGCAAGCCTGCCGCCTGTGCTTGGAAAAAGAAGCACCTCGCACCTGTACTTGGGCGATGATGCGTGCATGTGTTGCGCGTGAACGCGCCTGGGAGTGGAGGGGATTCTCGCGTCGTCTGGATGTGTTGTAGATCGCAAGGCGCGCGAGGAGATGGGGCACATCGCCTGTGATTTGCCTTGCGCAGTCGCACGTCGCCCCCCGCTGGAGCGCGCAGGGATGTGCGTGCATAGACGTGTCGCATGTATGCGTTGAGATTCATCTAGACTTGCAGAGATCGGATGATCGCGTCGCATGTATGCGCGATCTGGAGGAGAACAAGGGCTAGATAACGCCTGCGACCATGGAAGCCTCTTGAGGAGGCGCCGCCAAGATGATTGCCAAATATTTTAAGGTTTCAGGAAACCCGATAATCGAACTTGAACATGATCTTCAAAAATCTTCATGAACAAATAATGAATCGAATCTCGGAAAAAAAACATGAACATAAAAGACTCCGAGAATCAAACCCGCTCTGATACCATGTTAAAAAATAAGAAGCGGAAGCGGAATGATAAAACAGAGCATAAGAACAAGAACATAAACATGGAACACCATGATTTTACGTGGAACCCTACTCCGTGAGGAGCGGGATGAAACCACGGGAGAAGCCCTAAAATAGGACGTGTTTGTCTATTGACTTTCTCAATGGATACAGGAGATCTGGAGCTCATTATATAGCCTCTCACTAGAGCCTCCAAGTCCCACCACTAGACGATGTGAGACTAAACACATGGATGGGGTAAATGGATCTTCTCCAGGATCCATTTACCCTGCTACAACTCATGACGCATACAACGAATACTCCAACAAAAAGATTTCGAAAATTAATGGAGAACGCAGTTGAAGAGGTTTAAGGAAGCATCTTCGAGCCTATTGGGCATCGAAATTTGGCACGATTGTAACTCTTTGCTGATTGTTGACTTAAAAAAAGCTCTTTGTTGATTGCAACAGGGTTATTAAAAGATAACCTGCTGAGATGGGAAAATTCACCGGTTACTTCGTTCTATTCAGAATAAGCATGCAAACTAAACAAAAGTTGACCTAGCATAAGGCGAAAGGAATCGGGAGTGGTGAGCAAATTAAGGCAACCGCGAATAAGAAAAAGGGAGCTGATTGGGGACCTACCAATGGAGCCGAGAGCAACGCCGAGGACGAGGAGGGCGACGGTGTAGGGGACACGCGTGCCACGGAGGAGGTGGCGGGAGGCGATGCCCAGGACCAGGGAGACGCCCACGAATATGACTGCGTCCTCGGGCTCCGCCGAAGGCGATTTCACCGTGCTCGTGGCATCTAGCTCCGCCAGAGATAGCCGGAAGGGCGTCGCCAGTTGCCCCACCGCCGCCATCCTTCTATTCTCGATCGAAGTAACCCTGCCTGCGGCTGTGGCCCGAGGGAGGAAGGGGTTTAGATTCTCTCCGTCGCTCTGGCAGACGCCAGATGCTTTTATTCAATCGATGAGATTAATTGGTCGCATTATGTTCCTGTGGTCAGACCATTAACACAACACACGTTGCATCGTTGGACTGGGAAAGAAGATTATCTTTCTACTTATTGTCGGAATATTCTATTCGTGGTATGGTCCTTGATTGGTTTCTTTATTTAATATTTGCACATCTCATCGTCAATGCAAATTTCCCTTTTTTTCGTACACTCGTAAGTTACCATAAAAGTAAATAAATTACAAAGTTCCTAGTGATATGAAAAGTAAATTCCGCAAAAGTCCATCACACCCAATTTTAAACGTCAAAAAGTAACAATGTAATGCTCAATGTCTAAGATTTGTCTCAATTGGTCTTGAAATAACATATTTTAAGGTTAGAAAGACAAAGTGAACAACTAAATTTCAATCGTCTCATACCATAAATGAAACAACTTATAAAGTTTTTTTTCAATAGTAGGATTCAAACCCTGGTCTTTTAAAGTGGGAGCCACTGCTTCTACCACTAGACCATTAGAGGGGTTCCAACTTATAAAGATTGAGTATCACTTCATTGTTTTTTAAAGATCAAGAATAATGTTGAAATTGGATTTATAGTTCAAGGATTTGTGTGAAATTTACTATAGTAATAAAAAAAGTTTACGTGAAAATACCTAACTTAGTGGAGCTTGGAATGACTAAAAATTAACACTTTTGTTTGTGTGATGCTTTAATAAAATGAGGAAACTATGCACATATTTTCTATCTATCGAAGATTCTTGGAGCACCATGTGTAGGTCTTCCACTTCGTAACCATGTTTCCGCCTCCGTCGTGCTTGCCCGATACGGAGAACCTCGCCCTTCCTCCACCAGAGCGACTGAGCAGTACCAAGGGTTGCATAGCTCCCTTCACCGGATACTAAGCAGAGAAAGGAGGAGCTTGGATCACCTTAGCATACAAGCTCCATTGGATGGAGCTTTGGGTTAACTCATCCTCTGCGCCTTCTGGAGATACCCATGGACGCACTAAAAGAATTACACAGAGACCCCTTCAAGTTCTTGTAAATGAAGAAACACACAAGTGTGCTATTTGTTTAATTATTTTTTTCTTTTAAACATTATAGAGTACCATTGTGTTTTGACTTATTTTTCCCAAAAATTGTATATTGAAATATGACTATATGACTAATTCTCTTTTGTGCAGTATTTTTATTTGATTTTTATGATCTATGAGTAAAAATATTAAGGGGAACATTCGCATATAATTTATGATCTGAAATTGATATAATGTCACTCATAGCTATAAAAAACCCAAATTGAGTGTTTACATTGTAGCCAAGTTTCAAATAAGTTAATTATGACTCTTGGTTCAAATAAATTATTGAGCATTTTAGGTAATTGATTTTTAATGACCCCACACATAGCTTTTTGCACTAATTCAAAGTTCCATTTACACCTTATATCAATACTTGTCTCAAAAAATATGTGTTTGCAAAATATTAATGTGTGATATTTATTAAAATTAAATTACTCTAATTCACTATGTCCATGTTTACAAGTTTGTAAATATTCATATTTGCTCCAAACATTCCCAATATATTAGAGTAGGCTCATTTTGTATAATTTCACATTGACGTCAAGTTTCATATTTTTTAGACTTAATTTGATTGAAAAAATACTAAAATACCTCTGGAGTTGGTCTATTTTTCATGCATGCATATTAATCCATAAAAATCTACAAAAATATATGTTATCTTTGTCATTGAATAAGGTTTGCAAGAAAAATAGAGTTTGTCTAAATTGGAATTAAATTGGATTAAAATAGAATTAGATAAGTCTGATTATTTTCCTTAATGATTGATTCTTTGTTGATGCTATCTCCATTGCTTTCATACAATTTTTGCATAAACTTCCAAATGCCGATGAAGAAAAAGGGACATGGCTAATAGTTATATGTAATTGTAATAAGTAATGATCAGGGTGTTGGACATGCGAGCCCACGACGAGCCATTATGCAATAAATGTTATTGCAAATATCATTCACTGATCTGAAATGAAGAATAAATAGTTTGCATAATAAGTCCCTTAGTACAATTAGGGTTATGTACCATGGCCATCTTAATAATCATACAGATGGTGATTCAACTACAGAATCATAGAGGCTAGTGCTTGGATGAATATCTAAAGAGTTAGATTGAGGACTCATCAAGCACCGTCAAATGATTGTTAAGAGATGATCTCAAGCCTGAGTAGGAGATGGCAATCCTTATCTCTAAAGGCTGATATCTGACTGACCTCTTGATGCAGGTCCTTTGCATAGGAATAGTGATTCAGAGGTGTCAGATTAGTTGGGTCAAAGAGTTGACTTAACGAGACCGAGATAACCAAAGTCCTATATCGTATGCCGTCACGATAAAGGCACGCATCCTCTGACCGGAGACAGATGTGTCACTATATGTCTAAGTATGTACATTTGGCAGACCAATAGGTTGATGACCTAACCAAGGTCTATACACCGGTGCGCTGGTGTGCATATAAGGGCATATGAGTAATACGATCTCTCAAAGGGATCATACATGTTCAGTTACTGAACCGAAAGACATGAGCTCACTCACGAGATATTGGGAAGAATCAAATTCCGTGCGCACGATCGTCTCGCTTTGAAAGCTTGACTGAATTTGTAGGTTTGATATATACTTTTGGAAAGTATGATCAAGACCTAGGTATGATATACGCTTTTGGAAAGTATATGATCGATACCAACTCCCAATGATCGAATGAGAAACTTACTGATAAAACCATGAAGTAGACAGTATAAAGTTGATCCAATACTTCAGGTTTATTCTGAGTCTTCCAGTATGCAAGATGTTCAGGTATTGGGAATACCTGAGGGTGATGTGATCATAAACGATTGTATAACCATGACGCTTCCATTCCTAGGGAGTGATGAAACGGTTCTGGATTTTAGTGACTCCTCTCAGTAGAGAAGTAATCTTATCTTGGTCCAATTGTTGGACATTGATCTGAATGTAATTCAGATGCAATGAGAAGATTAGATTTGCGGTCTTGATTTAATCAAGTATCTATGGGAGGTCCGCGATCTGGATTTGAGATGTGATCTTAATATCCAAGTCACTATACGTGGAACAATACAATTGCCTTGTCCTTATCTCCAAGTATTCGCGAAGAAAGCGCATTATCCTTGAAAGGGTTCATGATAATTTCATTGTTGATATTATGTATTCGAGCATTGAGAAAATGGATAATTAAATGTGATTTAATTATCATGAATGATATGAATTTGATTCATATTATAAGGAGATTTATCTTAGATAATTAAATGTGATTTGATTATCAAAGATTTAAATAATGTGAATGTGATTCATATTATTTGGGCACAAGAGAATGGAGATTCAAGATGATTAAATGTGATTTATTTATCATGGATATGAATAATGTGGATAGCAATATCCATATTAGTCATATATATTAAAAATGTGATTTATAATATATGAAGAGAGAGCTATTGTAATTTACATTTGTTAATTAAATATTAATGTGAATTGGATTCACATTGGACATTAAATTGAAAATGTAATTTACATTTTATTTTGGGTTGTGAATATGATTCACAAATTTCCAATGGCAAGATTGCAATATTCACAAAATAATTACGAATTATTTTTGTAGAATAATTTACAACAATTGTTGTTGTAATAAATTGGAGATATATGGAACATGTAATCAAGGGAGATTACATTTAGAGATACTCCTTCCATAGGAGGGACGGCCACCTATTCCTATTAAGAAAGGGAGGCCGTCCACTCCATGTATATGGAAGGAGGCATTCTCTCTTTCCCATTATCTCCATATTTGTTGATTTAATTTTGTGATTAAATTATGTTGATTTATCAACATATATTTAATCTAAATTAAATTAATTGTTGTTGGTTTTGCCAACACAAATCTTAGCCAATAAAAGAAACACAATCAGTGAGAGCCATTGGATTTGTGTTGTCCCATGGATTGAGATCCACGGATCCCAAAATGTTACAAAAGGATAGGCACCCCTTTGCTCTTTTTTACACATAAGAGAACATAAGTCTCTCTCTCTCTCTTTCTCTACACATCAGCCCTCTCTCTTCTTCTCTCATGGCCGTCCACCATGGATGCACTAGATAGGTTCTCCATCGCCGCAGCATCGTCGTTATGTTGCCCGATCGTTTGCTTTTGGATCTCCGTCTCCTTCGGTGCGCCTCACTCATGGAGAAGACGTCGGATCTCGTGTGTCGAGATCAGGAGATTCACCGCTTGGATCATCAACATGGATTGCGAAAAGCACGTGGTTCATCCCCACGCTCGCAAGCGTCTCCTCTGTCGGATCGAACTTGACACAGGAGGTCTCTTCGTTTAGAGACTATATCGCAACCACGCTTCAAGAGGTAATCCTATTACTTGTTTGTGATTTAGACAAAATGATCTGAGAAGTGTTCTTGGATCATGTGATTTCGTCGCATGAAAATTTTTTAATTTCCGCTGCATAGAACAACTAGTCCGACTAGTCGTTCTTCGTCGTATTCGATACGACACTCACGCTTCCATGATGCTCTTGAGGATCTAACCATATCTTACAAGTGGTATCAGAGCCTTAGGTCGATGGTTTTAGATACGATCCATAAACCGAGGACGACTTGGGTTCGTTAGGGTTTGCGAAAGTTTTCTTGCATTTCATTTTCACATCTCTGTTTTGAGATTATTTTCGTCACTGTCAAAATTATTAAACACGAAAATAATAATTGAATTCTGTTCCCCATTAAATAAGGAAACCGTAGGATCTGAGTTTACGTGATTTCGATTCCGTTTGCTCAAGTTATGCTCATTTTAGCGAACATGTATGCATAGTTTCAGGGAATGCGAATCTCAACGTAATTAAGATGTTAATTGCAGATTTGAGACGCCTTGAAATGCATGCAAATCACTTAGGTTCTGTTGTAAATCAAATTAGCAAACTTTAAGAACTTACTTTGCTTAATTTAGATTTAAATTGATTGAGATATGGTATTTTTAATAAGTGAGGGTCACTGCTGGAAATACTTTCCTAATCAAGAACCTAGTGATTGTCATTTAATCAATTAGTGAAATTAAATTGTTTAATTTCCTGGAATAATTTTGCATAAATTTTTGTGAAATATTTGATGATAATTATTTCCTTAAATGACATTTCCTTAACCAATATTTGATTAGATGTGATCTAGATCACTAATTGGTTACATGATCTACATGATCTACATTCCAACAAACATGTTGCTTGAATAGGATTTCGGATTTGTTTAGCAAATCTCATTATAATGTTAATCAAAATTGTTTTGATTATTATTATATGGTATAATTTCGGTTGAAGAACCGATGATCATCTCAAGTACAAAGTGATCAATTTTGCATTATCCTTTCCCGAGATGGATATGTTGTCTAGTCGGAGAGCATTGGGGCAGCGGGTTGCAACGTATGTGGTCCATCCCACTCTCGTCGGTACTGGCCATGACAACGGATAGGGTTAGTATAATGCTTAAGAAATCATGTTGTATTTCTAATTATTAAAATTCGAAATAATACGTATTTGAGATAATACCATGATTCAAGTAACAATAAAGAATGTTTGTTTGATATTAATTGGATCATTAATTTAATATGATTAGATTAATTAGAATCCAATTAAAATTAAGACACGCTATTATAAATACGTGTGATATTTCCCTTGGAAGAATTAATCGTAATGAATATGATTCATAATGATTAATTAGAATTTGAATATGATATGGAGGATCACATAAGTGACATCCATGGTCTCCCGTCAAGGCGGAGGGTTCCGTCACCAGGGATTGTATGTAGGAGACGCCTGATGAATCTGTGATTCATCACTTCAAAAGTGTAACATCCGAATCCACACAAACCCGAACTCGATCCGATTTGAGTCCAATGAACCCAATCAAGTTTTTGGTCAATACCAAACAAACTAAAACGATCAACTGATCGTGAATCAAAAGTCGTTCGGACGAAATCGATCAAAAATCAGTCGTATCGTAATGCGTGCGCGAAAAAGTCGCGATGCAAATTCGAAAATCGTAAAACAAACCGAGACCGCCATTAGATCTGATTCGACGAAACAAGACCAATGGAATCGACCGTTCGTAAATCGGAGGTCGTTTGATATTTTTAAATTACAAAATTTAATCTTAAACAGAAACTGTATCCGAAAATTTCAGGTATTCAAAACCCGACCGAAAGTATATGAATATTATACTCATTTTGATCGTCATTCAGAGACGGTCAAAACGAGCTATTGTACGTCAAAATCTGACACTCGAGGTGCGTATACGATCAGCTTCGATATTCTAAATATAAGAGAAATATTGGTTAAAAAAATATAATAGTTTTTTCAAAAACTGTACAGCGGCAACAGCTGCTTGCTGTCCTGTGTATCTCCATGTGGCAAACAAAATATTCCACTTGTCAATAACCTAAGCCTTCCCTTAGATTATATAAACCCATGCAATCCTTATTAAAACCCAACTTTCCCCGATTATAAACCATCAAAGAGGCTTCCATTTCCCTTCGTCGTCTCCAGTCGAATGAGAAATTCCAGCCATCTGCCACCTCCTTCCAATTCCCCTTCAACGACTTATGTGGGCAACCATCGGCTGCTGCCCTCTCCTGTTAGGCAGCTGCGAGCAGCCACTGCAGCTGCTGTCCAAGCTTCATCCAGGGGACTGTTGCTTCCATATTAAGCTCCTGCTGGAGCCCTAGCTGATGTCCAAGACTTTGTAGCACCTAGAAGCTGATGCATGTTGCCATATGATACAAGTTGACCTTCAAAACTTGAAGAACAAAGGTACAATCTAAAACCTTCCTTTTGCTGCCTTCCATGGATTTTTCACGATTGGGGGTGGTGTTTTGGGTTCCTTTTACATGGACTTTGTCAGCATACTAATCAGATCTGCTGTATTTTACATGACTCTCATAAAATGGAGAGTGACTTGGGGGATATCTGATCATGCATGCTCTTGATATTTATTAATTCCTTGAGTTCCATCAATTCTTTTCAAATGCATGTTAACTTTTATTAAAATTTTCATGGTACTTATAACAGGTTGAATTCCAATTAGTATATTAGTTCCAATTAACATTATTAGGAAATAACAAAAAGATATAAAATCAGTTTATGGATAGGGTTAGTCCATGCATAATTGGCTCATTGTTTTTCTGCACATTTCATAAAAAAAACATAAATGCATTATGACGATTAGTTGATGGAATATAGATAAGATGATTTGTTTAAAAACATAAGCATGAGCCGAAAGCATGATATATTGGTTATGTTCTTACCTTCTTATCACGTGGGTGTATTTAAATGGGACATAAATCTATGTTCTCTATGAAATATAATTTTTTGTTCACGGAAATGTTAATGGACCCGCACATGGTTGTACTCATTAAGCCGTTCTGGCAGGGGAGGTGGTGTGTCCTATTGAGTTATTTATGATTAAACCTAAGAAATATAATAATGCGTTTAGGTTTCATCTGTTAAGTTTTTTTTGGTAATATCAGGTTATGGTTTATGATATCTTGTTGTTGTAAACATGAAAATTATACTCCAATCTGTCAAACTTGTTAGTGGTGCATCTAGTTGCTTTCTTGTTCTGGATGCACAATGTTAATTTTTAATGCTTTTGTGTTATTCCATGTTGTTAAGATCTTGAACTTGGAAACAACTGATAACATGTGACTTGTCCATGACCTTGGTGCAAAGAGTGATAGTTACAGATGTGTCGTCAAGATTTTGGGTTCGAGTCGTGAAAGTGACTTCTTATAAATATATATATATATATATATATATATATATATATATATACAAGGTAAAGCTGTGCATGATAGATTCAAAGTGGACCTATCCTCCCCTAGACCCTACATCACAGTACCTTAAGCACTAGGAAGCCTTTTATATGGCATGTTCACATTTCGCATCCTAATAATTGGATATGACCTGACTGCCTTTTGTTTCTCACGTGCTAAAAGCTTTGCATATGATTTAACTGTCTGGTAGGTCCTTTTTATTAGGGCTTTTAAAAAGTGGTGCAAATATCATCAATAAGACATAGTTGAGTAGATTTCTCTCTCTACGTGCTATTTCCAATATCATGGAGCTTTTGGAACTGAATAAATAGATCAACACATGGTTTGACTGATTTCCATCTTCCATTATTTGTTTGTCTCATCCTCCCAGTGGATTTAGCTACAAAGTTCCTGAATTAAAAACCTAAAAAATGAGAATTTGGTGTAGTATTGAATTTAAATTCAAATGTAATGAGTAGCTCTACATATCATTAATTATAAATGAAAACGTTAGGTGTCTCAACATGAAATCAACTCAATTTTCAGATCACCGATTACTTCTAGAATACAGATCCGATGAATACATGCCAATCATATGATTTCAAAAAATGATAACCTGTGACTACAAGGACCGATCATCTTCATCCCTTGGTTATACTTTACTAAGTATATATCACTATTGAAATTATTAGCAAAAGACCTAGATCTGAACAACTAATCACAAAAAGGATTGAGAAAGAATGCAGAATCAAGTCAGTGATGGAGATTCAACAATGAATGATATTTATGAGTGCCAGTCATGGTGACCTTTACACCTGACTGTGCGAGGGTGCGGTAACCCTCAGCTGGGCGGCAGATAGGAAGCCCAGTTAGGGCAGCGGCCGCTTAATGCGCGGGTCTAGGATCCCAGTCTTTTCTCGATTTTTTTCGCGAGCGCTCGCAGTTTTTACGCCTCTCTGGGATCCACAAGTTTCTTTTAAAGACCAGTTCCGCTGACCCTTGTTCTTTAGGGTGCCTAGGCAGGAGGACCCTTGGTTTTAGTTTTTCGAGCTCGTTAGCCCGAACTGGTCGGGCCGGTTTTTCTTTTAGAGCGACTTTTCTAGAAAGTCTCTCTCACCCGTCTCAGTGGCGTAGTTTTGGAGTAGACCTATCCCTCTATTGGACCGCCTTCCAATTAGAGGGCGAGACGGAAGAGCCTTTTGTAGGCTTCCTCACCGCTTGAGTTTTATTTATTTTTCGCCAGCAGACTTGGCGATGCTACGTCCGAATCATCCATGTATACATCTGAATCCTCTATGGCTACATCTGAATCAGTTACAGTTGAATCAGGAAAAGTTACGTTTGAGATTGGATTGAGTTACGATTGAGTTTGACTAAAGTTGAATTACAGTTGAATTTGTTACATGGGAGCTTGGTTACAATTGAGTTCGTTCAGTTGAGTTGAACTAGTTACTGTTCAGCAAGTAATTCCTGAAGAAGAGAAAAGATCAATTTATGAAAATCATCCATTATCAGACTACGAGCTACTACCACAGTTGTTTAAAATAGCTAGTGGACGTGTTGGGAACTTAGTTAGGATGCATTTTACTCCACCGCATGCCTACGGAGGCACCCCAACCCTAAGGTTTCCTTACTACCTTAGAGTCATAGTGTGAGGTCTTACCCAGACCAAGACCACAGACTATCCACTAAGCTTGAGCAATTAAACAAGAAAAGAATCAAAACACTAGACCCATTATGTACACTTACTATGATCCATTCACATTATTCGTAAACAACAGAGAGAGATCCGGATCACCTCGATCATAAAAAGTATATATGAATCATAGAACTTATCAATCCTTGAAGTACTTCTGTACACTATTGATCATATGATATTTGTATGATTAATGTGGGTAACTAGTGTAGGATGAGTAGAATGGGGTTTTACATACCAAACAAAGCCTGTTTCATTGCAAGTAGCTTTAAATTTTAATTTATCATAGCCAATTTACTTGCTTTCTTTTGTAGACATTAAATATCCTGTTATTATTAATTAATTAGATGTACTCAACATTTGTTGATGTTCTTTTCCCCCTATTCCATGGATTGCAGGCAAAATACCTGCACCGTTGTATTGGGAGAGTTGAACATCAGCTTCTGCAGTTATAATTATCAGGTATGCATGATATAGTTGTTCAAGATATTTATGCTTTTATTTCTCTTCTGATAAATTGGGATGCATATACATAATGAAATTTCTGTTGTTACACTGATATGGAAAATTATGCAAAATAATAGTGACATAGTGTAGTCCTGTGGCTTGTTATTAAATTTGCAAATGTCATCTGTATAAAGAAAAAAAATCCCTTAGTTTTCAGTACTCTAATGTGATCTTGAACGAACATGATACTACGAGTGATATGTAAACGGGTATCCAGATCCGTTATGGAGCGGGCTCCACAGTTTGGTATCAGAGCAGTGGTACCCCGCTATATACATTCGTAGTATTATTGTTCTGATCACATTAAATCCTCGGATTGCGACAGTCCTTTGACTTGTCACGAGTATGAAAGGGAAATATGACATTCAAAATCAATGACCACAGATGTCACCATTTGCAAATAATTTTCCATATGTATCCCAAGAAGAGAAAAAGCATAGTTAGAAATGTCCATGTACATTTACTATTAATGATATCGGTTCTTACATAGAACCATGGGATCCTAAACCGACCTTTCTATGTTTTAATTGATTCTGGAGCGATAGACGAACTTCGAGTTTCTAGCTTCGGTAGATAGAGTTGCATATACCCTAGACCATCCATGTCACATTCGTAGGTCGGATGACCAATTGTTTATTATAAGGCTGATAGTCAGAAGGTTACCAATATTGATTGATGGTCATGAGATGATCATCAACTATCTACTACTACAACTTGTCAAGCGTGATCTGATTATGGGCGTGGATTAGCTATCAGCTCATTATGCCTAGATAATTACTTCAGGAAGACGATTGTCTTCAAGATTCCGAACATACCCGAGTTTACCATTAAGAATACATTACATGACTCCAAAACGAAGTACATTTCAGTGTTGAGAGCTCAAAGACTCATAGATCGTGAATGCGACACATTTCTAGTAATTATCGGGAAGACATCTGATGGAGAGCCGATGGCTCAGAACATCACGATTGTGTCAGATTATCCTAGTGTATTCTCTAATGATTTGTCAGGATTACCACCTGAGAAAGATTGAGTTTGAAATTACATTACTACCATATATACAACCAATCTCGATGGCTTTGTGCCGCTTGGCACTAGCCGACTTAAGAAAACTCAAGATGCATTCGCAAGAATTACTTAACGTAGGTTTCGTAAGGCTGAACACTCCACCTTGAAATGCTCCAGTTCATTTTGTCAGAAAGAATGATGGGTCGATGAGATCGTACATAGATTACATTTAGATGAACAAGAAAACGGTGAACGACCAATATGCTCTGCCACACGTAGATGACTTATTTGATCAGTTACAGGGATCTTCGGTATCCTCGAAGATCGACATTCGACATGGTTACCATCAACCAAGGATTTGATATTCGAATATTCCAAAAACAACATTCAAGATTAGATATGGGCACTACAAGTTTGTCATGATGACATTTGGGCTCACAAATGCCCCTACAACTTTTATGGATATAATGAACAGGACTTCCGTCCATACTTGGACGAGCTTGTAATTGTATGCATCTATGATGTGTTGCTGATATATTCCCGAAATAAATAGGGATCACATCAGTGATCTAAAGACAGACATGGATATACTTCAAAAGTACAAGTTGTAAACCAAGTCAAGCAAATGTAAGTTCTAATTATCCCAATCCTTGGGCATGTCATTTCTGGAGCAGGTATGCCAGTTGACCCTACGAACATTAAGGAAGTTATGCCTTGGGAACATCTCAAGACAATCATTCGAATTTGAAGCTTCCCTGAACTAGATAGTTATGACAGACGTTTCGTCAATAGCTTTTCTTGAGTCATTCTTTTCCTGACACGAGAAGAGA
This sequence comes from Ottelia alismoides, assembly GCA_037367405.1. Lineage (NCBI taxonomy): Eukaryota > Viridiplantae > Streptophyta > Magnoliopsida > Alismatales > Hydrocharitaceae > Ottelia > Ottelia alismoides. Next base: position 352,408 of record JAZKJV010009703.1, read on the forward strand.
GTTCCTTTCATTTGGAATTATTATGCGAACATGCGTCAGGACATCGAAGGAAAGATTGGCGACTGTGCCTATCTTTGCGCTTCCTTCACGCACCCAGGATTATGCCATATATACTTATGCTGCAAGAGAAGGTTTAGGAACGGTTCTGATGCAGCCAAGTCATGTGAGTGTTTATGCATCATATCAATTGGGGTCGCATGAACGGAATTGCCCCATCCTTGACTTGGCGTCGGTGATAGTTATCTTCGCTTTAAAGATCGGGCTCTACTATCTCTATGAGGTGAATTTCAAAATTTTCACAGATCGTAAAGGTTTAAAGTACATCTATGATCAAAAGGAGATAAACATGAGATGATGTATTACCATCTCGATAAAGGAAACATGGTGGCAAATGCGCTTACCAGTGGCAAATGCGCTTACCAGTAGAGCTCATGCACATACGATAAACTTGCTATACACGTGTAATGTACTCACAAGCTTTGACTAATTAGCATCCATATGAGAGTGCATCTATATATATATATATATATATATTGTCGTGCCTCAGCGATTCAACGATCTTTAGAATTGCATATTAGAAGGTCAGAGAACAGATCCTTAAATTCGAAACAGATGCATGTGTGTCATCAAAGACTAAGGTGATGATTTTGTAATAACCTAGTTTATTTTGTGGAAAGTTGGCCGGGTAGCTATGCCCAACGATGAACAGTTATGTAGAGACATCCTTGATGAGGCACACAGTTCTCGATTATCTATTCATCCTAGCAACACCAAGATGTATTGTGATTAACGTCAACATTCTAGTGGAACGAGATGAAGCGAGATGCAATACATCTCGTTAGTAGATGCTTGACTTGTCAGATAGCCAAGGCTGAGTACAAGAGACTACCCGGATTATTGCAGTCCTCCCTTCCCTAGTAGAAATGGGAGATTATTTCTATGAATCTTGTTAATAGACTACCGAAGACATCATATGGACACAATGTTTTTGGATCATTGTTGACGGATTGACCAACTCATCCCACTTCATACATGTCAGCATGACATATGCTTTATTAAGATTAGCTAGATTATATGTGAAGAACATTATCAAACCTCATGATATACCATCTAAGGTAATGTCTGACCGAGACTTAAGGTTTACATCGCACTTCTAGTACCAGTTCATGACAATACTTCAGAAAAGCTATACATATCGTCGGAAAAGAGATTTAGAATTTCAAGTAGTATGATCCTCTTCTCTTAATTCATTTAAATTGAAACTTATCAATATTCAACTCAATTCTTTATACTGATGGAAATTCCCGAAAACACATGAAAGAGATTAAGGGTTTCTACATATATCTCCCATGAAGAGAAATGCAACGATTTGGTGTTCATGGCAAGTTTATGTTTGATTATTTGAAATTATTACTTGTATGAGTAAGACAACCTATCGAGTAACCGATCCTCCAGACTCATCAGGCATACATGATGTCTTTCATATATCCAACTTGAGGAAATATGTCCATGACCCTCGACACGTCATTAGTTACGAGAATCTTGATGTCGAGCCAGTTTTGACATACAAGGAGAAGCCAGTACAGATACTAGTTAGTGTTGTGAAGAAGATTCGCAGCAAAGAGATTCCATTGGTCAAGGTGTTGTGGCACCGACACGGCGTCGAAGAAGCGACACGGGAGACCAAAGCCGACATGCGAGCGAGATATCCACAGCTTTTCTAAGTGTAATAAGCAAAACAAGATTTTGTAAATATATATATGTGAATATATGGCTTGTTTTCTCTTTGAGGTTTTTATGGGTTCAAAACCCTTTGAGGTTTTTATGGCCATATGAAATCCAAACAAGACACTGATTAACCTTGACTCGAGTCTCGAGGACGAGACTCCCTTTGAGGTTTTTATAATTGTAACATCCGAATCCACACAAACCCGAACTCGATCCGATTTGAGTCCAATGAACCCAATCAAGTTTTTGGTCAATACCAAACAAACTAAAACGATCAACTGATCGTGAATCAAAAGTCGTTCGGACGAAATCGATCAAAAATCAGTCGTATCGTAATGCGTGCGCGAAAAAGTCACGATGCAAATTCGAAAATCGTAAAACAAACCGAGACCGCCATTAGATCCGATTCGACGAAACAAGACCAATGGAATCGACCGTTCGTAAATCGGAGGTCGTTTGATATTTTTAAATTACAAAATTTAATCTTAAACAGAAACTGTATCCGAAAATTTCAGGTATTCAAAACCCGACCGAAAGTATATGAATATTATACTCATTTTGATCGTCATTCAGAGACGGTCAAAACGAGCTATTGTACGTCAAAATCTGACACTCGAGGTGCGTATACGATCAGCTTCGATATTCTAAATATAAGAGAAATATTGGTTAAAAAAATATAATAGTTTTTTCAAAAACTGTACAGCGGCAACAACTGCTTGCTGTCCTGTGTATCTCCATGTGGCAAACAAAATATTCCACTTGTCAATAACCTAAGCCTTCCCTTAGATTATATAAACCCATGCAATCCTTATTAAAACCCAACTTTCCCCGATTATAAACCATCAAAGAGGCTTCCATTTCCCTTCGTCGTCTCCAGCCGAATGAGAAATTCCAGCCATCTGCCACCTCCTTCCAATTCCCCTTCAACGACTTATGTGGGCAACCATCGGCTGCTGCCCTCTCCTGTTAGGCAGCTGCGAGCAGCCACTGCAGCTGCTGCATGAATGAACAACAGCCACAACTGCTGTCCAAGCTTCATCCAGGGGACTGTTGCTTCCATATTAAGCTCATGCTGGAGCCCTAGCTGATGTCCAAGACTTTGTAGCACCTAGAAGCTGATGCATGTTGCCATATGATACAAGTTGACCTTCAAAACTTGAAGAACAAAGGTACAATCTAAAACCTTCCTTTTGCTGCCTTCCATGGATTTTTCACGATTGGGGGTGGTGTTTTGGGTTCCTTTTACATGGACTTTGTCAGCATACTAATCAGATCTGCTGTATTTTACATGACTCTCATAAAATGGAGAGTGACTTGGGGGATATCTGATCATGCATGCTCTTGATATTTATTAATTCCTTGAGTTCCATCAATTCTTTTCAAATGCATGTTAACTTTTATTAAAATTTTCATGGTACTTATAACAGGTTGAATTCCAATTAGTATATTAGTTCCAATTAACATTATTAGGAAATAACAAAAAGATATAAAATCTGTTTATGGATAGGGTTAGTCCATGCATAATTGGCTCATTGTTTTTCTGCACATTTCATAAAAAAAACATAAATGCATTATGACGATTAGTTGATGGAATATAGATAAGATGATTTGTTTAAAAACATAAGCATGAGCCGAAAGCATGATATATTGGTTATGTTCTTACCTTCTTATCACGTGGGTGTATTTAAATGGGACATAAATCTATGTTCTCTATGAAATATAATTTTTTGTTCACGGAAATGTTAATGGACCCGCACATGGTTGTACTCATTAAGCCGTTCTGGCAGGGGAGGTGGTGTGTCCTATTGAGTTATTTATGATTAAACCTAAGAAATATAATAATGCGTTTAGGTTTCATCTGTTAAGTTTTTTTGGTAATATCAGGTTATGGTTTATGATATCTTGTTGTTGTAAACATGAAAATTATACTCCAATCTGTCAAACTTGTTAGTGGTGCATCTAGTTGCTTTCTTGTTCTGGATGCACAATGTTAATTTTTAATGCTTTTGTGTTATTCCATGTTGTTAAGATCTTGAACTTGGAAACAACTGATAACATGTGACTTGTCCATGACCTTGGTGCAAAGAGTGATAGTTACAGATGTGTCGTCAAGATTTTGGGTTCGAGTCGTGAAAGTGACTTCTTATAAATATATATATATATATATACAAGGTAAAGCTGTGCATGATAGATTCAAAGTGGACCTATCCTCCCCTAGACCCTACATCACAGTACCTTAAGCACTAGGAAGCCTTTTATATGGCATGTTCACATTTCGCATCCTAATAATTGGATATGACCTGACTGCCTTTTGTTTCTCACGTGCTAAAAGCTTTGCATATGATTTAACTGTCTGGTAGGTCCTTTTTATTAGGGCTTTTGAAAAGTGGTGCAAATATCATCAATAAGACATAGTTGAGTAGATTTCTCTCTCTACGTGCTATTTCCAATATCATGGAGCTTTTGGAACTGAATAAATAGATCAACACATGGTTTGACTGATTTCCATCTTCCATTATTTGTTTGTCTCATCCTCCCAGTGGATTTAGCTACAAAGTTCCTGAATTAAAAACCTAAAAAAATGAGAATTTGGTGTAGTATTGAATTTAAATTCAAATGTAATGAGTAGCTCTACATATCATTAATTATAAATGAAAACGTTAGGTGTCTCAACATGAAATCAACTCAATTTTCAGATCACCGATTACTTCTAGAATACAGATCCGATGAATACATGCCAATCATATGATTTCAAAAAATGATAACCTGTGACTACAAGGACCGATCATCTTCATCCCTTGGTTATACTTTACTAAGTATATATCACTATTGAAATTATTAGCAAAAGACCTAGATCTGAACAACTAATCACAAAAAGGATTGAGAAAGAATGCAGAATCAAATCAGTGATGGAGATTCAACAATGAATGATATTTATGAGTGCCAGTCATGGTGACCTTTACACCTGACTGTGCGAGGGTGCGGTGACCCTCAGCTGGGCGGGAGATAGGAAGCCCAGTTAGGGCAGCGGCCGCTTAATGCGCGGGTCTAGGATCCCAGTCTTTTCTCGGTTTTTTCGCGAGCGCTCGCAGTTTTTACGCCTCTCTGGGATCCACAAGTTTCTTTTAAAGACCAGTTCCGCTGACCCTTGTTCTTTAGGGTGCCTAGGCAGGAGGACCCTTGGTTTTAGTTTTTCGAGCTCGTTAGCCCGAACTGGTCGGGCCGGTTTTTCTTTTAGAGCGACTTTTCTAGAAAGTCTCTCTCACCCGTCTCAGTGGCGTAGTTTTGGAGTAGACCTATCCCTCTATTGGACCGCCTTCCAATTAGAGGGCGAGACGGAAGAGCCTTTTGTAGGCTTCCTCACCGCTTGAGTTTTATTTATTTTTCGCCAGCAGACTTGGCGATGCTACGTCCGAATCATCCATGTATACATCTGAATCCTCTATGGCTACATCTGAATCAGTTACAGTTGAATCAGGAAAAGTTACATTTGAGATTGGATTGAGTTACGATTGAGTTTGACTAAAGTTGAATTACAGTTGAATTTGTTACATGAGAGCTTGGTTACAATTGAGTTGGTTCAGTTGAGTTGAACTAGTTACTGTTCAGCAAGTAATTCCTGAAGAAGAGAAAAGATCAATTTATGAAAATCATCCATTATCAGACTACGAGCTACTACCACAATTGTTTAAAATAGCTAGTGGACGTGTTGGGAACTTAGTTAGGATGCATTTTACTCCACCGCATGCCTACGGAGGCACCCCAACCCTAAGGTTTCCTTACTACCTTAGAGTCATAGTGTGAGGTCTTACCCAGACCAAGACCACAGACTATCCACTAAGCTTGAGCAATTAAACAAGAAAAGAATCAAAACACTAGACCCATTATGTACACTTACTATGATCCATTCACATTATTCGTAAACAACAGAGAGAGATCTGGATCACCTCGATCATAAAAAGTATATATGAATCATAGAACTTATCAATCCTTGAAGTACTTCTGTACACTATTGATCATATGATATTTGTATGATTAATGTGGGTAACTAGTGTAGGATGAGTAGAATGGGGTTTTACATACCAAACAAAGCCTGTTTCATTGCAAGTAGCTTTAAATTTTAATTTATCATAGCCAATTTACTTGCTTTCTTTTGTAGACATTAAATATCCTGTTATTATTAATTAATTAGATGTACTCAACATTTGTTGATGTTCTTTTCTCCCTATTCCATGGATTGCAGGCAAAATACCTGCACCGTTGTATTGGGAGAGTTGAACATCAGCTTCTGCAGTTATAATTATCAGGTATGCATGATATAGTTGTTCAAGATATTTATGCTTTTATTTCTCTTCTGATAAATTGGGATGCATATACATAATGAAATTTCTGTTGTTACACTGATATGGAAAATTATGCAAAATAATAGTGACAGTGTAGTCCTGTGGCTTGTTATTAAATTTGCGAATGTCATCTGTATAAAGAAAAAAAATCCCTTAGTTTTCAGTACTCTAATGTGATCTTGAACGAACATGATACTACGAGTGATATGTAAACGGGTATCCAGATCCATTATGGAGCGGGCTCCACAAAAAGTCAAAAATAGAGCCTTGTTCCCGAGTAAATAGAGGCATATTTCCCTTTATAATGCATAAATAGCATTCATTCATACATACATAATACATTCATTTTAGCAGTCCATTTGCATTCAAATAAGAAGCCAAAATCCCTTGTAAAATATCCACTCACTAAAATAACCTCTTCCTTATAATATGTACTCCTTAGTTGATAATATAGGGAAGAATGCCAAATATCCCCCTTGTAAATTAGTCAATAAAGCCCTAGAACCCCTGTACACTAAAATGCACATAAATCCTTCATACAAACCCCAAACTAGGTCTACTTACTCTTAGAATACTACACAATAAAAGACCTTTAAAATGAGACTAATTTCATCCAATTTGGAGCTCGTATGAGAAAGTTGGGTTTTTGGGCCACCTTGTATACTACATATATGTATATTTGTATCTTTGTATTTATGTATCATATTTGACCTCATCTCCGCCTTTGGTCAACATGAAACTTGTAGATCTCATCGAGATCTACAATTTTCATGTTTTGAGTTTTTCCAAATTCGACCCCCTCTTCTCTCTACACATTCATTTTCGTCCAGCCATTCACAGCAGGCCACGTGGCGCCCTCTAGTTGCGCCACGCGGCCCGCTCCCTTTGCCTCATCCGCCTCATCTTCCAGCCGTTGGATCTCCTCCTGAGATCCAACGACTCTAGGTGTTCCACGCACGCCCCATTGCCTGAGCCGTCAGATCATCTCCTGCCTTCATCATCACCATTCATAAGCGCCTTAAGCAGAGCTCGCCACGTGTCAAATCCTCAACCCTCTGATCGACCTCTGCCTTTCCATCTCAGCCGCATTTTCCGCCTTTTCTTCTCAGCCGCTTGATCAACCCTAACTGCTCATCCTCGTCGCTCGCTAGCGCTTCGCCCGCAGCTCGCCACGTGGTTCAACCGCAGCCCATCATCACCGCACCCCGATCTAATCCTACCCAGCCATTACCTCTTCGATCACCACCGTTGGATCACAAGATCCAACGGTGGAGACTTCGTCTCCTACCTTCGGGCCCCCCTCTCTCCCACGATCTCGATCTTACGTGAGACGTCGTCCCCTTTCTATTTTCGTCTCCACCTCATCGACCCTCTCCGACCGCCAACACCACCACGATGGAGACCACTCCTCCCTCACCCTCGCCAGCTCCCTCGCTTCCCACGACTCCCACCAGAGTCGCCCCACGTCGACCACAAACCTCACCTCGTCACCAGCCAACCCATCACCTTCATCCTATAAATCATCCCCCTCCGGCCACTGTCACGATCATCCGCCACTCCAGAGAGCTTCCCTGAGCTCCGAGCCTCCTATTGGTGACAGCAATTTGACGATTCGTTGAGCGAAGAAGGGCTTCTTCTCCGGCGAGATCCACGGCACCTCCGCCGTGTCGCAGCCGCTACTCCGCGACGCTGCACGAGCTCGGGACACCACCGATCCCTCGAGCGACGACCTGGAACCCGAAAAGGAAGTCCAATCCCCAGGTGAACCCCTCCATCCATCTCCGATCTTCGATTCCTTTTTCTTCACATTTTCTCGTATTTTTATTCGCCGCCTACGGTCACCTTCTCGCCTCCATTCCATCCCGCCGAGCTTCGCGTCGAAGCTCTCATCTTCGCGGCCACATCTACGCCCGCCGACGACACATTGCATCCTCCATCAGATCCAGCTCCGCCACTTGGCCGGAGCACCATCGCCAACCCACCTCCGTATCCCTTAGGCCTCTCCGATCACCGTCACTTCTCCACAAGCACACGCACGAGCTCCGGCTCTAACTCTAACATCTGCAGGAGCACCTCTGTTCATTGAACGGAAGCTTGCCGGAGACGACTTTGAGCTTCGTCGCCAGCAACCTCCGACGGCCCTCTCCAGCTCCTGGGACCATCAGCACCTTCGCCTCATCGCCACGCTCCTACTGGGATATCTCCGACACCTCGGAGAGCTTCATCGGCATCTGGAGGAACGGACGGAGCTCACGCCACCTCGTCGGAGCCCAACCATCTCCTCCGTAGGCGGCGGAGGCCCGTTGAAGGAGAAGCTCCAGCTTCCGTTCGATCACCTTGATCGGACGGTAGACTTTGTGCCACGTCGCCCCTCAGCCGCGCTTCACCAGTACCGTTGGATCCTTCCGGATCTAACGGCGCTTAGCCCTCCACGTCATCGACATCTGGAGCAGCCAGGAGCCGTCAGATCAATGTAGATCTGACGATCTTTGATCAAGCCACGCGTCAGCACCAACACCCCTTGGATCAATCTTGATCCAAGGGCCCTCAGCAAGCCACGTCGCCATCTTCATCGACGCCCAGATCACCGTGGGATCAAGCTTGATCCAACGATCCTTATCGAGCCACGCAGAAAAAGTCCGAGCCTCTTCCCCGAACCTAGGCTCGGACAACCCGAAGCTTCTCCGAGCCTCACTCCAGACCTCCAGAAGTGCCGAGCCTAGCCCCGAGCCTCCGCAGCCATCCGAGCCTAGGCCGCCCACGTGAGGAGCACGTGCGGCCTAGGAATTTTGCACTGAGGCCCTCGGGACTTTCCATATTTGCAAAAAGGTCCCTGTGAAGCTGAGCCCACGTGAGGAGCACGTGCTTGTTGGAGAAATTGCACTTGAGTCCCCAGCATTATAGGTAATTGCATTTTAGTCCCTGTCCGCATATTTGCTTATTGTATTTTTATTTTTCTGTATTGCATTTGTACCCTTGTGTTTGCACGCATCCCTAGGTTGCATTTTACATCATTTTGCAAATCTAAAAATTGCATTTTGTTGAGAAACTTGTCCTCTGTCTATTGGTCCACGTGTCACATTTTTGTAATTTCAGTAGAATTATTAATGAATTGATTGGAGCATTTTTGACATATTTTGCCCAGTGACACCATTTAATTTGTAGTTAATTCTCTGTGCTTCCAAAAATCATAAAAAATTCACAGTAGCTTAAGGACAGTATTCTTAACATACCATAAAAATTTCATGTCATTTGCACACATATCGAGGCCTAAATAAATTGTTGAGTGATTTAAATTTCTTATTTAAATTTTAATTAATTCATTTCACATTGAAATTCAGATCTTTCAATTTTCCTGGATCCCTTATCATTTGTGCGATCTAGGATAATTTTAGTTCTTGAAAAAAATTGTGGTTTGTTATTTATTAAAAATTAAATATTGAAAATCACCCTGTCTGCATATTTAATTCACAGTAAATTCGTTTAGTGTCTAAAAATTCCAAAAAAAATAAGTGTAGATCATTTTCATCATAATTAATCATCTGGCCAAGTTTCATAATATTTGGAATTAATTTAACCATCTTTCTGAATTAACATTTAATTTGGCCTGATTTTGCATGTGTTTGCATAGAAAATAGAAAAAAGACCAAAAAAATATATTCCTCGAAAATCTCACACTTGGATTTTGCTCAAATTTGACCTAAGGAGACAGTTGCCTCCCTGAGATTGACCTTGGACTTCACCAAGTAAAAAAAAAATTGCCGCTTGAAATTAACTTGAATCTAATTAAAGTGGTTTTTGACTAGCCTCTCATATCCGACTGCAACGAATGATTAACATTAATTTGGACATTAATTTGCTCGAATTAATTAAGGGTGCGGGACAGCTGTCAAAATGGCACCGTTGCCGGGGAGGCACGGCTTAGGTTAATTTTTGGTGAAATTTTGAGTGCTTGATTTTCTTTCCCCGGGTAGTCTGACCCCCGGTTTTTCTTGTAAATATTTCTCTGTCTTTTAAATTTTTGCATTTTTGTGTCGTTCTTTATCTGACCTCAACTTGTTTTTGTGCGAGGGACACCGGAATCGAAGACGCTTCGAGGAACACGCATTCGAATTTGTTTGAGTGATTTGAGAGAACCTGTAATTTCATTTATTTCCACATTTTTCGCATCATTTCTAGCGGTTCCCGTTCGGGTTCTCGCGTGTGTAAAAATAGTGGAATCGTGTCCCCGTGTGCTGTGTGGTTGAATTGTAACTTAGCTTGCACTAGCGGCTCCCCGAGCCAATCTAGGAATTGCTTGTGCTCGTAATCATTAGGACCACACAAATCACTTAAAAGACGCACTTAGACCGCAGTACTTAGCCAAATTAAACTGTTCTTCACGCTAATAGAACTGCCTGTCTAGGAGCGGCTTTCATCGCCTGCATTTGCATTTAGATAAAATTTCAATTATGTTCTGCATCCTGCACAAAAAGCGAAGGGATCACTGTAAGTCTCCTGAACTCATCATAACATCATTGTTTTATCTTGCATCGGCTTTTTCTCGATTTCTCCCTCTGATTTTCACATTTAATTAAACGGAAATTGGGACTGTCCGATAGGCGTGCTGTGTGGTGGACTTAACCAGTGATAACTTAACTTAAAATCGGGACAGCTAAACAGTATTGACCAAAAAAAGAGAATAAAATTTGAAAATTGTTTGCGGGAGATTAATCCCCGACCCTGTTTTCAGGCTGAGTGAGGGTACTTGAGTGTGTGTGAACACCTTAAGGCAGAGCCCAAATCCCCGCCTCCCATATCACGAGCCAACTGATCTTAGCAAATATCACGAGTGGGATACTTTTAAGCTCTTTGACAAGTACCAAGTAGCCTCCGCCTTCGCGGGTAGATAGGGGCGAACCAGCGGTACTCTGCGACAAGGCCTAGCTTTGTCAGCCTCCGCCTGCTTGCAGGTAGATAGGGGCACGTCATTGAGTCCCCAACTCTGGATAGGAGCAAAGAAAGGAAGGATCGGCGGTATTTTAGGCGACAGGATAAACATGGAAGACGCATCCGGCTCTAAGCCGACTTCCCTATAGGCCACGTAATCCTTGCTATCTTGTTTGAACAATCACACTTAAAAATTACAAGATTAATCGGACTCGATTTCGAGTCCTTCACTGTGTTGAGTGTGAACTCAGGGTTTTGGATTGATTTTGCTTGCTTCAGGTAGGAGTAAAACCCTATCTTCTTCTCGCCACATCAAGATGAGTAACTGGGGAGATCTCGACGCATTATTCACCGATCTCTCTATGAGTCCCCCAAGCGACTCGTCTTCATCGGCCCAAGCGCACCTTGGACCACCCAGGACTCATGACCCTCTTGAGTCTTGGTTCCCTCATACTCAGGGTGGTAACTCTCAAACCAACCCTTTCATCTCCTCCGAGATTATCGAGGAAGATCATCGCCTCGGTAATCCTTTCCTTGATTTATCCTCTGACATCGACCTTACTTTCCCCCCAGAACTAGAGGACAAGATGCCGCCAAAAGTACCACCGGATGAGGAACAAATAAAACAGATTCTTGCTCGCCTCGCTGAAGCCGAACAGAAGAATGCAGATCTCACGGCGCGGATGGGACAGATTATAGTAGCAGAAGGAATCGACCGACCAATGGTCGATACCTATAACCCGGCGGAGAACGAGATTCAGAACTGGTTGGCACCTGCAGTTCCCGCCCAAGCATTTGAGCTGAAGCCCCACTTCCTTAGTCTGCTTCCGAAGTTCAACGGAAACCTAAATGAAGAACCATACACTTTCCTCCGTGACTTCGAGTTGGTGTGCAACAATCTTAGCCATCCCAATGTTGGCCAAGATTATATTCGGCTGAAGGCCACCCCTTTTGCCTTAGGTGATAAGGCTGCTCATTGGTTGAAAAACTTAGGGGTGGTATGCAATACCTGGATGCAGTTCAAGGACCTATTCTTGAAAAAGTTCTACCCTCTCAGTAGGACAAACCAGATGAGAATGATGATCGCCAGCGTCGCCCAAGGACCTAGTGAACCTTTCCATGACGCTTGGGATAGGTTCAATGATTTAGTACAGAAATGCCCCTGCCACGGCATTTCAAAGGCGATCTTAGTCCAGACCTTGATCTGTGGTCTAACCCCAGAGATGCATGGGTTAGTCAGTGCCGCCTATGAAGGAAGCTATCTGAACAAAAACGAGCTCGCCGTATGGAAGATCCTGGAGCAGATGGCGGAAACCGGCAGGTCGCAGGCCACCAGGGCCTATCAGTTGTCTCCCTCAATCCTATCCAATGAGACAACCCGAAGGACTGTAGCGGATCTGATTGAGGACCTCATCCCCAGCATGGGAATGATTGCCGACAAGCTTACCATGGTCGAGCAGATCCACAAGAGAGTCGCGGAACTTGAGTCTCTTTCGCGTCTACCGAAGCAAGTGGAGGAACTTTCTGAGAAGGTAGCTAAGATCAAGCTACCTGCCCCTTCTGCACCACCTGTACCTGTACATCGAGTCCATCTTGTACAGGAACAGGCACCTGGGTCACAGAGTAGCTGGGATCAGACTTACACCTAGCAGGACCAGCATGCACCCCCACAAGTAGAGACGGGATACGAGGAGCCTCCGCAAGTGTACGAGATCAACGAGCTTCGGTATAGTCGTGACCCGATTGTCAGGCAGGCCGAAATGGGGAAGGATCAGCCTCACCGTTCATCCCCAGCTTAACAAGAAACCAGGCCCGTTCCCACACCGCGCTTTCAGTCCAGGCCAGAACAAGGGTACCAGCCGCAGCAGTACCAGCAACAGCAGCGCACCTATCAGCAGGGGCCAGCACCATCACACCCGCAGCAATTGTATCGGCATGGCCAGCAGGGCCACTACCGAACCTCATCCGCCACTCCAGAGAGCTTCCCTGAGCTCCGAGCTTCCTATTGGTGACAGCAATTTGACGATTCGTTGAGCGAAGAAGGGCTTCTTCTCCGGCGAGATCCACGGCACCTCCGCCGTGTCGCAGCCGCTACTCCGCGACGCTGCACGAGCTCGGGACACCACCGATCCCTCGAGCGACGACCTGGAACCCGAAAAGGAAGTCCAATCCCTAGGTGAACCCCTCCATCCATCTCCGATCTTCGATTCCTTTTTCTTCACATTTTCTCGCATTTTTATTCGTCGCCTACGGTCACCTTCTCGCCTCCATTCCATCCTGCCGAGCTTCGTGTCGAAGCTCTCATCTTCGCGGCCACATCTACGCCCGCCGATGACGCACTGCATCCTCCATCAGATCCAGCTCCGCCACTTGGCTGGAGCACCATCGCCAACCCACCTCCGTATCCCTTAGTCCTCTCCGATCACCGTCACTTCTCCACAAGCACACGCACGAGCTCCGGCTCTACCTCTAACATCTGCAGGAGCACCTCTGTTCATTGAACGGAAGCTTGCCGGAGACGACTTCGAGCTTCGTCGCCACCAACCTCCGACGGGCCTCTCCAGCTCCTGGGACCATCAGCACCTTCGTCGCATCGCCACGCTCCTATTGGGATATCTCCGACACATCGGAGAGCTTCATCGGAATCTGGAGGAACGGGCGGAGCTCACGCCACCTCGTCGGAGCCCAGCCATCTCCTCCGCAGGCAGCGGAGGCCCGTTGAAGGAGAAGCTCCAGCTGCCGTTCGATCACCTTGATCGGACGGTAGACTTCGTGCCACGTCGCCCCTCAGCCGCGCTTCACCAGTACCGTTGGATCCTTCAACGGCAGCTGAGGGGCGATGTGGCACGAAGTCTACCGTCCTATCAAGGTGATCGAACGTCAGCTAGAGCTTCTCCTTCAACGGGCCTCCGCCGCCTGCGGAGGAGATGGCTGGGCTCCGACGAGGTGGCGTGAGCTCCGCCCGTTCCTCCAGATGCCGATGAAGCTCTCCGAGGTGTCGGAGATATCCCAGTAGGAGCGTGGCGATGCGGCGAAGGCGCTGATGGTCCCAGGAGCTGGAGAGGGCCGTCGGAGGTTGCTGGCGACGAAGCTCAAAGTCGTCTCCGGCAAGCTTCCGTTCAATGAACAAAGGTGCTCCTGCAGATGTTAGAGGTAGAGCCGGAGCTCGTGCGTGTGCTTGTGGAGAAGTGACGGTGATCGGAGAGGCCTAAGGGATACAGAGGTGGGTTGGCGATGGTGCTCCGGCCAAGTGGCGGAGCTGGATCTGATAGAGGATGCAGTGCGTCGTCGGCGGGCGTAGATGTGGCCGCGAAGATGAGAGCTTCGACGCGAAGCTCGGCGGGATGGAATGGAGGCGAGAAGGTGACCGTAGGCGGAGAATAAAAATGTGAGAAAATGTGAAGAAAAAGGAATCGAAGATCGGAGATGGATGGAGGGGTTCACCTAGGGATTGGACTTCCTTTTCGGGTTCTAGGTCGTCGCTCGAGGGATCGGTGGTGTCCCGAGCTCGTGCAGCGTCGCAGAGTAGCGGCTGCGACACGGCGGAGGTGCCGTGGATCTCGCCGGAGAAGAAGCCCTTCTTCGCTCAATGAATCGTCAAATTTCTGTCACCAATAGGAGGCTCGGAGCTCAGGGAAGCTCTCTGGAGTGGCGGATGAGGTTCGGTAGTGGCCCTGCTGGCCATGCCGATACTGCTGCTGCGGGTGTGATGGTGCTGGCCCCTGCTGATAGGTGCGCTGCTGTTGCTGGTACTGCTGCGGCTGGTACCCTTGTTCTGGCCTGGACAGAAAGCACGGTGTGGGAACGGGCCTGGTTTCTTGGTAAGATGGGGATGAACGGTGAGGCTGATCCTTCCCCATTTTGGCCTGCCTGACAATCAGGTCACGGCTATACCAAAGCCCGTTGATCTCGTACACTTGCGGAGGCTCCTCGTATCCCGTCTCTACTTGTGGGGGTGCATGCTGGTCCTGCTGGGTGTAAGTCTGATCCCAGCTACTCTGAGACCCAGGTGCTTGTTCCTGTACAAGATGGACTCGATGTACAGGTACAGGTGGTGCAGAAGGGGCAGGTAGCTTGATCTTAGCTACCTTCTCAGAAAGTTCCTCCACTTGCTTCGGTAGACGCGAAAGAGACTGAAGTTCCGCGACTCTCTTGTGGATCTGCTCGACCATGGTAAGCTTCTCGGCAATCATTCCCATGCTGGGGATGAGGTCCTCAGTCAGATCCGCTACAGTCCTTCGGGTTGTCTCATTGGATAGGATTGAGGGAGACAACTGATAGGCCCTGGTGGCCTGCGACCTGCCGGTTTCCGCTATCTGCTCCAGGATCTTCCATACGGCGAGCTCGTTTTTGTTCAGATAGCTTCCTTCACAGGAGGCACTGACTAACCCATGCATCTCTGGGGTTAGACCACAGATCAAGGTCTGGACTAAGATCGCCTTTGAAATGCCGTGGCAGGGGCATTTCTGTACTAAATCATTGAACCTATCCCAAGCGTCATGGAAAGGTTCACTAGGTCCTTGGGCGACGCTGGCGATCTTCGTTCTCATCTGGTTTGTCCTACTGAGAGGGTAGAACTTTTTCAAGAATAGGTCCTTGAACTGCATCCAGGTATTGCATACCACCCCTAAGTTTTTCAACCAATGAGCAGCCTTATCACCTAAGGCAAAAGGGGTGGCCTTCAGCCGAATATAATCTTGGCCAACATTGGGATGGCTAAGATTGTTGCACACCAACTCGAAGTCACGGAGGAAAGTGTATGGTTCTTCATTTAGGTTTCCGTTGAACTTCGGAAGCAGACTAAGGAAGTGGGGCTTCAGCTCAAATGCCTGGGCGGGAACTGCAGGTGCCAACCAGTTCTGAATCTCGTTCTCCGCCGGGTTATAGGTATCGACCATTGGTCGGTCGATTCCTTCTGCTACTATAATCTGTCCCATCCGCGCCGTGAGATCTGCATTCTTCTGTTCGGCTTCAGCGAGGCGAGCAAGAATCTGTTTTATTTGTTCCTCATCCGGTGGTACTTTTGGCGGCATCTTGTCCTCTAGTCCTGGGGGAAAGTAAGGTCGATGTCAGAGGATAAATCAAGGAAAGGATTACCGAGGCGATGATCTTCCTCGATAATCTCGGAGGAGATGAAAGGGTTGGTTTGAGAGTTACCACCCTGAGTATGAGGGAACCAAGACTCAAGAGGGTCATGAGTCCTGGGTGGTCCAAGGTGCGCTTGGGCCGATGAAGACGAGTCGCTTGGGGGACTCATAGAGAGATCGGTGAATAATGCGTCGAGATCTCCCCAGTTACTCATCTTGATGTGGCGAGAAGAAGATAGGGTTTTACTCCTACCTGAAGCAAGCAAAATCAATCCAAAACCCTGAGTTCACACTCAACACAGTGAAGGACTCGAAATCGAGTCCGATTAATCTTGTAATTTTTAAGTGTGATTGTTCAAACAAGATAGCAAGGATTACGTGGCCTATAGGGAAGTCAGCTTAGAGCCGGATGCGTCTTCCCTGTTTATCCTGTCGCCTAAAATACCGCCGATCCTTCCTTTCTTTGCTCCTATCCAGAGTTGGGGACTCAATGACGTGCCCCTATCTACCTGCAAGCAGGCGGAGGCTGACAAAGCTAGGCCTTGTCGCAGAGTACCGCTGGTTCGCCCCTATCTACCCGCGAAGGCGGAGGCTACTTGGTACTTGTCAAAGAGCTTAAAAGTATCCCACTCGTGATATTTGCTAAGATCAGTTGGCTCGTGATATGGGAGGCGGGGATTTGGGCTCTGCCTTAAGGTGTTCACACACACTCAAGTACCCTCACTCAGCCTGAAAACAGGGTCGGGGATTAATCTCCCGCAAACAATTTTCAAATTTTATTCTCTTTTTTGGTCAATACTGTTTAGCAGTCCCGATTTTAAGTTAAGTTATCACTGGTTAAGTCCACCACACAGCACGCCTATCGGACGATCCCAATTTCCGTTTAATTAAATGTGAAAATCAGAGGGAGAAATCGAGAAAAAGCCGATGCAAGATAAAACAATGATGTTATGCTGAGTTCAGGAGACTTACAGTGATCCCTTCGCTTTTTGTGCAGGATGTAGAACATAATTGAAATTTTATCTAAATGCAAATGCAGGCGATGAAAGCCGCTCCTAGACAGGCAGTTCTATTAGCGTGAAGAACAATTTAATTTGGCTAAGTACTGCGGTCTAAGTGCGTCTTTTAAGTGATTTGTGTGGTCCTAATGATTACGAGCACAAGCAATTCCTAGATTGGCTCGGGGAGCCGCTAGTGCAAGCTAAGTTACAATTCAACCACACAGCACACGGGGACACGATTCCACTATTTTTACACACGCGAGAACCCGAACGAGAACCGCTAGAAATGATGCGAAAAATGTGGAAATAAATGAAATTACAGGTTCTCTCAAATCACTCAAACAAATTCGAATGCGTGTTCCTCGAAGCGTCTTCGATTCCAGTGTCCCTCGCACAAAAACAAGTTGAGGTCAGATAAAGAACGACACAAAAATGCAAAAATTTAAAAGACAGAGAAATATTTACAAGAAAAACCGGGGGTCAGACTACCCGGGGAAAGAAAATCAAGCACTCAAAATTTCACCAAAAATTAACCTAAGCCGTGCCTCCCCGGCAACGGTGCCATTTTGACAGCTGTCCCGCACCCTTAATTAATTCGAGCAAATTAATGTCCAAATTAATGTTAATCATTCGTTGCAGTCGGATACGAGAGGCTAGTCAAAAACCACTTTAATTAGATTCAAGTTAATTTCAAGCGGCAATTTTTTTTTACTTGGTGAAGTCTAAGGTCGATCTCAGGGAGGCAACTGTCTCCTTAGGTCAAATTTGAGCAAAATCCAAGTGTGAGATTTTCGGCGAATATATTTTTTTTGGTCTTTTTTCTATTTTCTATGCAGACACATGCAAATCAGGCTAAATTAAATGTTAATTCAGAAAGATGGTCAAATTAATTCCAAAAATTATGAAACTTGGCCAGATGATTAATTATGATGAAAATGATCTACACTAAATTTTTTTGGAATTTTTAGACACTAAACGAATTTACTGTGAATTAAATATGCAGACAGGGTGATTTTCAATATTTAATTTTTAATAAATAACAAACCACAATTTTTTTCAAGATCTAAAATTATCCTAAATGGCACAAATGATAAGGGATCCAGGAAAATTGAAAGATCTGAATTTCAATGTGAAATGAATTAATTAAAATTTAAATAAGAAAATCACTCAACAATTTATTTAGGCCTCGATATGTGTGCAAATGACATGAAATTTTTATGGTATGTTAAGAATACTGTCCTTAAGCTACTGTGAATTTTTGATGATTTTTGGAAGCACAGAGAATTAACTACAAATTAAAAGGTGTCACTGGGTAAAATATGTCAAAAATGCACCAATCAATTCATTAATAATTCTACTGAAATTACAAAAATGTGACACGTAGACCAATCGACAGAGGACAAGTTTCTCAACAAAATGCAATTTTTAGATTTGCAAAATGATGTAAAATGCAACCTAGGGATGCGTGCAAACACAAGGGTATAAATGCAATACAGAAAAATAAAAATACAATAAGCAAATATGCGGACAGGGACTAAAATGCAATTACCTATAATGTTGGGGACTCAAGTGCAATTTCTCCAACAAGCACGTGCTCCTCACGTGGGCTCAGCTTCACAGGGACCTTTTTGCAAATATGGAAAGTCCCGAGGGCCTCGGTGCAAAATTCCCAGGCCGCACGTGCTCCTCACATGGGCAGCCTAGGCTCGGATGGCTGCGGAGGCTCGGGGCTAGGCTCGGCGCTTCTGGAGGTCTGGAGTGAGGCTCGGAGAAGCTTCGGGCTGTCCGAGCCTAGGTTCGGGGAAGAGGCTCGGACTCTTTCTGCGTGGCTCGATAAGGATCGTTGGATCAAGCTTGATCCCACGGCGATCTGGGCGTCGATGAAGATGGCGACGTGGCTCGCTGAGGGCCCTTGGATCAAGATTGATCCAAGGGGTGTTGGTGCTGACACGTGGCTTGATCAAAGATCGTCAGATCTACATTGATCTAACGGCTCATGGCTGCTCCAGATGTCAATGACGTGGAGGGCTAAGCGCCGTTAGATCCGGAAGGATCCAATGGTACTGGTGAAGCGCGGCTGAGGGGCGACGTGGCACGAAGTCTACCGTCCGATCAAGGTGATCGAACGGCAGCTGGAGCTTCTCCTTCAACGGGCCTCCGCCGCCTGCGGAGGAGATGGCTGGGCTCCGACGAGGTGGCGTGAGCTCTGCCCGTTCCTCGAGATGTCGATGAAGCTCTCCGAGGTGTCGGAGATATCCCAGTAGGAGCGTGGCGATGCGGCGAAGGCGTTGATGGTCCCAGGAGCTGGAGAGGGCCGTCGGAGGTTGCTGGCGACGAAGCTCGAAGTCGTCTCCGGCAAGCTTCCGTTCATTGAACAGAGGTGCTCATGCAGATGTTAGAGGTAGAGCCGGAGCTCGTGCGTGTGCTTGTGGAGAAGTGACGGTGATCGGAGAGGCCTAAGGGATACGGAGGTGGGTTGGCGATGGTGCTCCGGCCAAGTGGCGGAGCTGGATCTGATGGAGGATGCAGTGCGTCGTCGGCGGGCGTAGATGTGGCCCCGAAGATGAGAGCTTCGACGCGAAGCTTGGCGGGATGGAATGGAGGCGAGAAGGTGACCGACTGCAACGAACGATTAACATTAATTTGGACATTAATTTGCTCGAATTAATTAAGGGTGCGGAACAGCTGTCAACGCCTATCCGAAGTGACAGCTCCTGTATGCAAGCGCATCTGGACCGGGCTCTTTGCTTCTCGAAAGAGTAAGGCTGTATACGTAGTGACCCCAATATCGGATCCTCATATTATTGGGGCGATATTCGATTGCGTATACTATTCCTGTTGACGGTTGGTTCAATTAATGACGGGTCAACATCGCCTTAGGGGTGGTGGGCTCGGGTGTTAAAGACCGAATTGGGAGATGCAAGTTGGACTTGTAAGGTGGAATGTGTTCCTGCTTCTTTTTATCTGAGTTGTAGGTTCTCATATTATTGGGATGCAACAAAAATAAGGAAGGAGATCCCATATCTTGCTTGAGATATAATGGTAAGTATATCTCTTACATTGGAAGTGATTAAGGGAATGAATTTTCAGTGTTGACAAGGCAAGACAACTTTGATATAAAAAATTCCTAAATCAATGTAAAATATGCATATATATATATATAAATATGTACACTTATGCAAATTTCTTATTTCAGATAACCCTTCATTAAACCCACTCAATGTTATACTCAATGATAACCAGTAAAAATATCATGGATTTGACTCATGATCCAGATATTGTGCTTGCAGTTGGACACATAATGTATGTGGTTTCAATATGCAAGTTTCCTCATAATAATGAGGAATGACAATTAAATAGACAGTAGATATACAACCTTAGGATTTGTATGTCTCTATAGTCTTGATCTCTTATCCAATGTACTTTGGAAGTGACATGTCAATAATGATCGCAATTGTCAAATAATCCTTTTAAAGATTTAAGAAGATGGTCTGGCATACATATGTGCTCTTGACATTTATCATGAATGACATGGTTCACTGCATCATGGTCGCTCTATCAGAGATGATGTATTCAAAATGTTTGAATACCTACCTGAACAATGTTTTAAAAGTTTAGATGGATGTAGATGATGAGTGTCATCATTCTACTATCTATACTCTGGTCATTCATGAAGCTTCATAACATTCATATTATATGAATTTAATGAATCATGTATAAATGTTGAAATGATCTTACATTGAATTCTTTTGAATTTAACGTAAGTGATCCTTAGTCCTAAGCAATGATTGTTTATAGATAAAGGGAGCGCAGTGGAAGCATGTGTTGGACCCAAGTGAGAAGTATGATACTTCTCTGACTTCCATATGACATCCAAAGAGTTGGATGAATGCTAATACTGTAATGAGTTGATGTGTTGACAGTATGACTATCAAATCTACCTAGAGTCCTTAGAGAAGGAATCAGATAGTACATCTGAATATTCTACATATAATCATTGAAATTGACTTTCTTATTTGATAAGATAAAATCTAATAATTGTATCTCAATCTTCTAACAACACTTGCAATATGTTGCATATATTTTAGAAAACTGGAAAATTTGATCTTAAGGTTTGTAGTCATCCACATGGATATTGATGCAATTGTTGCAACAATCTCTATTGGATTGAAAGGCTTCATAATTTCAGTGGGAGAGCCCCTAGTCTTAGAGAATGTCTCTATGACCTGGATATTAGAATACATTCATTATTTATTTCTAAATGTTGGAAGTAAACATGAATTCTGTAATAAATCTATCATAAAGAGTTATGATGGAGATATTTCAGATAGTAATCTAAAATCTAGTGGACTCCATTGAATTAGAAAATTAATGAATAGTTCATTAACATTTCTAAATACTGAAATTAAACCTTAAGATCAATAGGAGGATGAAGATCATTTGATAATGATCTAGCATCGAGCCTTGGACATTTGTCTATTGATTTGATCAATAGACTAGTAAGAGATGAAACTTTAGAATGTCTAAAATTTCAAAACTTACATACTTATGAATATTGTATTCAAGGTAAAAATGTCCAGTACACCCTTCTTAGAGAAAGGTGTAAGATGTCAAGATATTCAGGATCTCATGCATAATGATGTATGCGGATCATCTATATCATAGTAAACATTATGGATACGTGATTTCTACTGATGATTATGTATGATATGAGATTTCTTCTCTTCATTAGAAACCTTTGAAACGTTCAAAGATTTCACATAATTTTGGTTTACAATCAAAGTTTGAAGGAAGATAAAATAAATTTAATCTAATCTAGGTAGCCTGTACCTGTTAGATGAATTCAAAGGATACCTTATGAAGATATGAATATCATTTCTATCTCAATCCTCCTAACACACCTTGACTCAATAGAGTAATAGGGAGATACAATTGGATCATGTGTGACACGATTTGATCAATGATGAATTTTAGCATAATTTCCTCTTAGTTTCCAGGTATATATGTAGTAGAGACTACATTATATATCCTTAATAAAATTCCATGCAAGTAAGCTGGAATTAAGCACTAGAGAGTGCTACTTCATTAGGAAAATAAAGGATGGTATATGATACCTACTTTATGACCTTGAGATTCTTAAAAGATCTCGTCTCTAAGAATGCGATTCTTAGAGGATGACGCTCTTAAGAATCAAGATGAAAATGAAGTTTAGGAACTCATTTAATCTTGAGAAGATAATGAGGCTCGTGAAATCGGGAACTAAAAAGACAATTAAAGATGAAACACTAATACTTCTTCAAATGAGTTTGAGGATGTATTCCATGTGTCAGTGATCAGATTTCATGTGATGAAAATCCTGAGGATCATAACATGTAAAGATGGATTTTAGCAATGAAAGTCTAAAGTAGATTTCATATACAAGTGTTGTATATGGACCCTCGAGGATCCACCTATATGGGTAAGACCCATAAAGGTATAAATGGATCTTCAAGAGATGTAAGTCAAGATTGCATTACTCTATGAATATATATCTGAGGATATTTACATGAAGTAGTGATGAAGCCACATTTCATCATCTTTATTCTATCATTTTGGCATCAAAAACCCTAGCAGATGCGTGTAAATAGCGCTAATTTATGCATCTTAGCATCCATGCATGTGCACGTAAATAGTGTATAAAATACTGTAATTAAAGCCAAAATTATAGAATAAATAAAAGAAAATAAAAAAAAAGAATAAAATATTGTAAATATTTTATGACCCGAAACCCTGAGACCTAGGCATCTCGATGAATAGGTCGACAAGGAATAAAGTAGGGGGAGATAAGGGTCAGAATACAATAAAATTCCCTTTCATTTTGTTTATTCTTTGCTCATTTTGGGACCTATTTTTGGTTCCACTTTTTATACCTCAAATAAAGAAACTTTGTACATGAAAGTTGTAGATAATAAAATAAAGAGAAATACAAAATTGATTTCACTGAAAAATAATGTACAGATAAAAAGTTATGGTCTTAATAAAAATCCAGAATCCCAACTTCCCAGACCCGTATCTCACAAATAAAAACTCAAAATGCATAAAACTCACTTTAATTGTATATAGTATAAGATAAACAATTTAATGGCAG
Organism: Ottelia alismoides; assembly: GCA_037367405.1. Lineage (NCBI taxonomy): Eukaryota > Viridiplantae > Streptophyta > Magnoliopsida > Alismatales > Hydrocharitaceae > Ottelia > Ottelia alismoides. The sequence continues at coordinate 375,623 of JAZKJV010009703.1, forward strand.
TGGTTTCGCATTTGGCGGAGCTACGGTTTGAAAGTTGAGTTTTGGGACCCTATTGTATACTTGTACAGATTAAAGTATTCAATTTATTATTTATTCATTATTTTTGTATTTTTATATTTTTACAATTTTGTAAATATTACTTTGAATTTATTTGTACATTAAAATCAGAATAAAAATGCAAAAGAAACACAAAATAAAATACTTGTATATTTACAATACATAAGTATAATACCTATATCCATACCTACAGTATTAATTCTTTTATTTTATTAAGTGTATAAAACACATCAGAAAAATAAAATAAAAATATTTTTAAGTATATAAAAGTATTCTATAATTTTATAAAATAATAAACAAAAATAAATTAAATTCACAAAATAAAAATATAATAATAAAATATATAGATTATATACCTATAAAGGCTATAAATGGTAACTTGTAAATTTATACCTCATAAAAATAAATAAAAATTACCATAAAATAATTCATAAAATAACAAATATTTTTCCTTTAATAACCCAAAAATAATAAAGTCATTTACTTTTAATTTGAATTTACAAAGTATTTTTTGGGGGGTTTTTGCAGGTTGGTCTACGTGGACCAACTAGGGGGCAGTCTTCGTTGACCCAGGTCAATTGTCTGCCCCTCACCCCTGTAGCATGTCAGAACCTCGATTTCCATCATTTTCGTCGATTTTTACATACTTCATCTTGCACATTTTGAGATCGACTCCTTCACGACTTTTGTACCTCGATCCTTGGTCTATCACACCCTTGTGTTTTTTGGGGGAGAGGGCCGTCGATTCGCCCGATCTCCCTTGGTCTTTGGAGCGCCATAGTCACATAGTCAAACCCCTTATATGCCACCCCTGACTTCCTTTTCGAATTCGAACCCCTCTTCCACAAGTGCCGCTCCCCTATTCGTGCCCAAAAGTCCCAGGAAGGTGACAGCTTCCTCCGGCGGCCTTCAGGCGGGTCGAGCAAGCACTAAGGCGGCTCCACCACCTCCACCTTCGTCGGTGTTGAGGTACACCACCCTCTGGTCTCTGACCATCGAGGCAGTCTTCTTTTCCCTTCATTTCGTTTTCTTTTTCTTTGCCTTAGTCCTAGGATCCGTTCCCCATCGTTAATCTCGCGTTTCATCGATCCAAACATCAAATAGACCACCTCGCCGGAGTGCTCCTCCGGTCGAGCCCCCTTCACACCGTTTCGCGCCACCATTTCGCCTCCGCGGGGTCCAAGCACTTTGTCATGGACCCTCTCACCATTTCTTGCAGGTCAACGAGCGTAGAAGACTACTTGGGGGTCATTTTGACCCTCGTCGGAGACGCACAAAGCACCCCAGCTCCGCCGTCGTCCCCAGCGAGCCTTGGCCGTCGCCGTGGTTTTTGGACTACCCAAGAGATAGAGGAGGCCCGCAGGAAGTCACCGGCCATTTTTGGAAGCTTGAAGGACGTCGGAGAGGCTCGATCTGACCGGGAGAACTTCGCCACGCCAGAGTTCCTCTCGGTTCTTCGTCCTGCCTCGCCCGCCGTTGGATCTTGTCTACCTTACAGACGCATCAGCCACCGTTAGATCTGGGCCACACCACATTATCTGATCCTCAGACTAGATCTAATCGTGGCCCTCCATCGTTGAAGCGGTATTGGGCGACGACGTGCGGACACGTGTCAAGTGGGAGACTGCCCACCGTTGGATCGCGCCCGAGTGGGGTATTTTGCATCCTTGCCCCGTGCATTTTGTATTTACTCGTTAGCCCATAAACTTTCAGTGGTAGTTAAAAATTTTTTGTAATAATTATATATAGACCCCCGAACTTCTACTATTTGCACTTGGGTCCTCAGCCACGTCACCTCACGTGCCTGTGCGCGTGAGGTGAAGGGCATTTTGCAAGGACCTCCTCGCGGGTTTGCTTATTTTGATTCAGTCCAGGGTTTTTGACATCAAGTGTATTATTTTTGGTCAATTTGCAAGTAAGCCCCTAGGGTTTTTGGATATAGTAGTTGGGTCCTTCCCATGCGCGTGCGAGTCACACGCTCTGGTAGGTATTTTGCAGTTAAGCCCTTATGGATTTGGGTATTTGTAATTAATCCAGGAACTTCATTTATTAGTTGTAAACTTTTGTGAAAATTGCACTCTGGCCCCTGTACTTCCTGATATTTGCACTTATACCCCTGCTAGTTGTGTGATTTTTATTGGTTGTTTGTATTTATTTCGTGCATCATTTTAACTCGAAAAATTACCGAAAAAATACCATAGGCTCCTGTTTGCTTGTTTATTTACGCGATATTTTTATTTTGCATACTTATTGCATTTTCATATATATTAAAAATAAAAAAACATGCAATTTTGCTACTGTTTGCATTAGAAAATACTAAAAAAATATTTAGACTCCTTGAAAAATTCCACAAAAATTACCTTAGATCTATTTTAGTGTCTTTTAATTACTGTCCAAAAATCATTAAAAATTTCAAAAAAAATCTTAAAAATTAGAAAACTCCTAAAAACTTCATAAAAAATCTAAAAAATTGTAAAAAATCCTAAAAATATAAACTCTTTTTCAGAATATTCCCTATTTTATTTTTTTATTTTAAAATTAATTTGAGGAATTTTGGGTACTGTTTAGTATTTTTTATCCTCATTTTAGTTCCAACCAACACCTTTGTTCACTGTTTTCTTGTATTTTGACTTTTAAAAAGACCAAAAATATTCAAAAAAATTCCGAAAAATCACAAAAGTAGTATAAAATCATAAAAAGACCAAAAACATTTTATTTCCTGATTTTTGAGTATTTTTACCTATTTTTATAAATACCTTATACTCTCTTTTTTTATATTATATATATTCTATTATTGAAAAAGAAAATATAAAAATATAAAATACAAAAAGAAAATACAAAATCAGTAAAATTAAAAACCAAAATACAAAACTAAAAATTAAAAAAATTTAATAAAAAATATAAAATTAAAAACCCACAAAAAATTGCATATTTGTAGACTCTCAATCACATATCACACATACACACACACACACACACACACACACACACACACACACACACACACACACACACACACACACACACACACACACACACACACACACACACACACACACACACACACACACTTTGCATGATCTATCCTGCTTGCTCCCTGTGTTCGACCTCTACATACTTACACCTATACATCTTTCATGTAGAGTTATAATAAATTTTAACTCCACTTTTGCTTGTCATTATTTGATTTACATTGTGGGTTAATAGTTGATTAAATCCGTATTTCCGAGTGGTCAACACATCGAATGTGTTCTCGCCTTGTGTGTAATACACGGCCGCTCGACTCTCGGGTTTATCAAATGGCGCCGTTGCAGGGGAGCAACAACGTATAGATTGCATTTTTGAGTGATCGTATTTATTTGTCTACATTATTGCTCCATTTATCTCTCTTGTATTTGATTCACATTTTTGAGCTGTCTAACCATTGTCTTTCTTGTCTTCTTGCGAGGGATCGTGGATCGAGGAGGATCGCTTAGGGGATCTGGTGCAACCTTGGGAGGCGGAGTCGGCTATTTTAGCCTAGCCAGCAGGAGAGAGAGTAGGAGGAGTGAGAGAGAGAATCCACTGCTAAAATTGATTCATCTGGAAAGGTTTCTATGATGGGTGCATTGTTCAGAGGAGGATCATGCTGCTCAATTCTGGAGAGATGGTCTGCTACCACATTCTGGACTCCAGGCTTGTCCTTAATTTCCAAGTCAAATTCCTGGAGGAGAAGGATCCATCGAATCAGTCTCGGCTTGGCATCCTTCTTCTGCTGTAGGTACCGGATAGCAGAGTGGTCTGTAAAAATGGTGACTTTTGATCCAAGCAAATAGGATCTGAACTTTTCGAGGGCGAAAACCACGGCCAGCAACTTTTTCTCTGTCATAGTGTAATTTCTTTGCGCCTCATCTAATGTTTTGCTGGCGTAGTGAATGGCAAAGGGCGCCTTTTCTTTCCTCTGTCCAAGAATAGCCCCGACTGCAAAGTCTGACGCATCAGTCATGATCTCAAAGGAAAGAGACCAGTCCGGCAGCTGTAGGATTGGAGCCTGAGTGATAATATCCTTCAGCTGATTGAAAGCAAGGAGAATATGCTCATCGACATTAAACTCAGTTTCCTTGCATAAAAGTTCTGTCAAAGGTCGGGCGATGCGGCTAAAATCCTTAATGAATCGTCTGTAAAATCCCACATGCCCCAGGAATGACCTTATATTCTTCACTGATTGAGGTGGCTCTAAATTGGCGATAACATCCACCTTTGCCGGGTCTACTTCCATGCCACGTTTGGAAACGATACGACCTAGCACAATGCCTTCGGTGACCATGAAGTGGCTCTTTTCCCATGAAAGCACCAAATTGACTTCACGACATTTCTGAAACACTCTGTCTAGGTGCCCAAGACAAGAATCGAAACTGTCACCATAGAAACAGAAGTCGCCCATGAACACCTCGAGAAAACTGCCCACCATCTCAGCGAAAATTGCTAGCATGAATCTTTGGAATGTTGCAGGTGCATTACATAATCCAAAGGGCATCCTCTTGAAGGCATAGGTGCCGAACGAGCAAGTGAAGGTAGTCTTCTCTTGATCTTCGGGAGTGATTGCCACTTGGTTGTACCCGAAATACCCATCCAAAAAGCAGAAGAACTCCTTGCCTGCTAGTCTTTCCAGTACTTGATCAATGAATGGCAAGGGGAAAAGGTCCTTCTTATTGCTGCATTAAGACGACGGTAATCAACACACACCCGCCAGGATGTTGGTACCAGAGTGGATATTTCCTCTCCTTTGTCATTGGTAACCACGGTAAGCCCGGATTTCTTTAGAACTACATGCAGTGGGCTTACCCATTTTGAATCGGAGATGGGATAGATGAAGCCTGCATCGCACCATTTCGTTATTTCTTTCATGACGACGTCCCGGAGGTTTGGATTCAACCTTCTTTGGAATTCACGGGACGGCTTGGCATCTTCTTCCAGATAGATGTGGTATGAACATAATGCTGGATTTATCCCACGGAGATCTGATACGCACCAACCAAGTGCCTTGCGCTTCCTTTCTAGAACCTCGAGACGACGAGATTCCTGATCCGGATTCAGCCTGCTACTGATGATGACCGGATACATGTGTTCTTCACCCGCAAGGAAAGCATACTTCAGGCCTGCAGGAAGTGGCTTGAGTTCTGGTTTTGGTCTGTCCATCTTGTTGGTCACTTCAGACACTATACTGGTGGTAGGATGTACTTCTTTGATGAATCTACCATCCTCACTATTCTGTTGAGACCCTGGTGAGGTGCTGAATGGTTCTGCACTAAGCGCATTGTGTTTGGTCTAGAGTGAATTCTCGAAATCACCTAATTGTTCCAGCATCGGAGAATCTGTCTCCTAAGAATCATCGGAGAATAGGTCAACTGTGCTTTCCAAGTCCGCCTCGAGAGTGAGGATTTCTTGGGTCCATGAATCATTCAATGAGGGTAATGAGTCTCTGATTTCTGCAAGAAAGTCACAGTCTTCCTCTGATACTGCATGGCTCTCATCAATCATGGCATTTGTCTTTCTGATCATGTCTATAGTGATCTGCTTGTTGTTTGAGCTGAAAGTGATCTTGCCGGACCCGTAATCAACCACAGCACCTGATGTACGTAAGAATGGGCAGCCGGGGATGATAGGGGTCTGGAGTAAGGGTGCGGGTGAGTCCATATCAAGGACTACAAAATCAACAGGGAAGTGCATCTCCCGTACCTTCACTACAACGTCTTCCAACAGACCGTTGGGTCACTTGATGAATCGGTCAGCGAACTGAAGGATCATTCGTGTATGCTTGAGCGGACCCAGCCCAAATTCTTGCGTTATTGATGCTAGCAAAAGGTTGATGGAAGATCCGCTGTCAAGGAGAGTGCGCTCAAAGACCTGATCGAAGATCTCACAACTGATAAGAGGTGCTCCGTTGTCTTGCTTTTTCTGCGGGAGGTTACTGATGGCTGATACCGTGGTCACGGTGAGGACGTACTTCTCAACTTGCTAGCATTTGTTCTTTCTGGCTAGGCGACGCTTGCTGGTACGTACCTCTTTCAGACCTTTCTTAACAGCTGGCATGTACTCCATGGCCTTCAGTAAGGGAATCTCAACAGTTAAGTTGTCTATTATTTCTCCAACTCCAGGATCAGACAATGCACTTTTTCTTTTTGCATTTTTTTTGGATTTTTCAATTGCATTAGGAAAAGGAATATTTACATCGCTGGAAAGCAAAATAAAGTTCTTGTTTATATCCGAATTATTGCCCACACATTGTTGTACATCCGGACTACAAAAAGGAGTACAAATTGGATCTTGACATGTTGGTGCTGATGGGCGAGCAAAAAGTAGGGCATCTGCTCTGTCGGCTGGCGAGGGATCGGCTGCTGCTGGTGGCTCCTCCAAGGCTGGCGCGGCTTTGCTTCGGCTGCAAACTTCTTTTTGTTGTTTTTGATTTTTCAGATGTTTTTGTATTTTTGACTGAGGGTGCTGGTGCTGCATGACTGTTGGAATGACTTCTCCTTCTTCTTCCTCCTCACCCGTCGATGCAGAAGATGACGATCCACCTGGTTCTTTATTCTCCCCATTCGTGATAGCAGGTGGAGGCAAAGACCTACCACTCTTGAGAGTGACAGCATTATAACAAACAATATTATCACTTTCTGACTCCACAGATGAAGACAGGACATCACATTCTACCTGCTCTTTCTTTTTAAAGCTATTGGGGTTGGCTTCGACCTGAGCTGGGATGGTGGTTAAAGGATATGGTTAGATCCTCAAGCGCATCACGGAAGCGTGAGCGTCGCATCGAATACGACGAAGAACGACTAGTCGCACTAGTTGTTCTATGCAGCGGAAATTAAAAAATTTTCTTGCGACGAAACCACATGATCCAAGAACACTTCTCGGATCGTTTCATCTAAACCACAAACAAGTATTAGGTTTACCTCTTGAAGCGTGGTTGCGATCGAGTCTCTAAACAAAGAGACCTCCTGTCTCAAGTCCGATCCGTCGGAGGAGACGCTTGCGAGCGCGGGGATGAACCGCGTGCTTCTCGCAATCCATGTTGATGATCCAAGCGGCGGATCTCCTGATCTCGACACACGAGATCCGATGTCTTCTTCACGAGCGGGGCACACCGAAGGAGACGGAGATCCACGAGCAAACCATCGGGCAGCATAACGACGATGCCGCTGCGATGGAGAACCTCTCTAGGGCATCCATGGTGGACGACCACATGAGAGAGATGGAGAGAGGACGTGTAGAGAGAATGAGAGAGAGAGAGAGATTTGTTGCCTCAACTTATGTGTCTAGAAGAGCAATGGGGTGCCTCTCCTTTTATAGGGTTTTGGGATCCATGGATCTCAATCCATGTGTCAACACAAATCCAATGGTCCACATCAATTTGTGTTTCTTTCAATGGTCATGATTTGTTGCTAAAAACACAACAACAATTAATTTAATTTAAATTAAATATATGTTGATAAATCAACACAATTTAATTACAAAATTAAATCATCAATACATGGAGATAATGAAAGGAGATAAAGCCTCCTTCCATGTGGAGAGGGGGGACGGCCTCCCTTTCCTAATGGGAGTGGTGGCCGTCCACCCTCCTCCATTAGGAAGGTGGCTATTTCACCTTTTATGTAATCTCCATTATTTGCAACAACTTTTGTTGCAAATTATTTCATAAAAAATAAATCCAATTTATTTTGTGAACATTGCAATCATGCCATTGAAAAATTGTGAATCACATTCACAACCCAAAACAAAATGTAAATTACATTTTCAATTTGATGTCCAATGTGAATCCAATTCACATTAACATTTAAATGTAAATTACAAATAGCTCTCTCTTATATATTATAAGTCACATTTATAATATATATGACTAATATGGATATTGCTATCCACATTATTCATATCCATGATAATTAAATCATATTTAATCATCTTGGATCTCTATTCTCTTGTGTCCAAATAATATGAATCACATTCACATTATTTACATCTTTGATAATTAAATCTCATTTAATTATCTAAGATAACTCTCTTTATAATATGAATCAAATTCATATTACTCATGATAATTAAATCACATTTAATTATCCATTTTCTCAATGCTCGGATACATATATCAACAATAGAATTATCCATGAACTCCTTCAAGGATAATGCGCTTTCTCCGCAGATACTTGGAGATAAGGACAGGGCGATTGTATTGTTCCACGTATAGTAACATGGATATTGAGATCGTATCTCAAATCCAGATCGCGGGCCTCCCATAGATGCTTGATTAAATCAAGACCGTAAATCTAATCTTCTCATTGTATCTGAATCACATTCAGATCAATGTCCAACACTTGGACCAAGATCAGATCACTTCTCTAATGAGAGGAGTCACTAAAATCCAGACCCGTTTCATCACTCCCTAGGAATGGAAGCGTCATGGTTATACAATCGTTTATGATCACATCACCCTCAGGTATTCCCAATACCTGTACATCCTGCATACTGGAAGACTCAGACTAAACCCGAAGTATTCGATCAACTTTATACTGTCTACTTCATGGTTTTATCAGTAAGTTTCTCATTCGATCATTGGGAGTCGGTATCGATCATATACTTTCCAAAAGCATATATCATACCTAGGTCTTGATCATATACTTTCCAAAAGTATATATCAAACCTACAAATTCAGTCAAGCTTCCAAAGCGAGACGACCGTGCGCACGGAATTTGATTCTTCCCAATATCTCATGAGTGAGCTCATGTCTTCCGGTTCGGTAACTAAACCTGTATGATCCCTTTGAGAGATCGTATTACTCATATGCCCTTATATGCACACCAGCGCGCCGGTGTATAGACCTTGATTAGGTCATCAACCTATTGGTCTGCCAAATGTACATACTTAGACATATAGCAACACATCTGTCTCCGGTCAGAGGATGCGTGCCTATATCATGACAGCATACGATATAGGACTTTGGTTATCTCGATCTCGTTAAGTCAACTCTTTGACCTAACTAATCTGACACCTCCGAATCTCTATTCCTATGCAGAGGACCTGCATCAAGAGGTCGGTCAGATATCAGCCTTCAGAGATAAGGATTGCCATCTCCTACTCAGGCTGGAGATCATCTCTTAACAATCATTTGATGGTGCTTGATGAGTCCTCAATCTAACTCTTTAGATATTCATCCAAGCACCGGCCTCTATGATTCAATAGTTGAATCAACAGCTGTATGATCATCAAGATGGCCATGGTACATAACCCTAATTGTACTAAGGGACCTATTATGCAAATTCTGTATTCTTCATTTCAGATTAAGGAGTGAATTGCAATAACATTTATTGCATAATGGCTCGCCGTGGGCTCGCATTTCCAACAATCTCCCACTAGCCCAAAGAGCCATTAATGGGCTAATCATTTAAACCCGCACTCATGTGACAATCATAGGATATTTAGAAAATAGCTAGGTAAGTTGATCAGTCACTCTGTTCCTGCGAGACTATGCCAAGTCCTTTTACGGCACTTGCATATCCCCAGTAACAGTGCTCGCATCTAATGCGAATGTTGCATCTCATGCAACCAATACTCAATCTAGTTGGTTACATTGTCCCTGACATCATAACCAATATCCCCATAATCCTTATTAGAATACCTTTATTCCCGGAGATCTCTATCTCCTAAGGTATCTAAAGTTTAGACCTTTATAGATCACTATCTACATGGTCTTAAACTTTTAAAGATAAGACTTTGAGATTACTATCTCAAAAATCTCCTCATCTATGAAGATTTTGTTATTACTGCAATCAAGTGTTTTATCTCTACAGTAGGATTAGTAACAATTTACTACTCCCACTGCATGACAGACATCTGGTATTTGTACACTCTAGCATACACTCAGCTTCTCGTAACTAATGCACAAGTGCAAGTAGTTGTAGCATTTACTTCCTCAACTCTTTGAGGTGCTATCCCTTAAGATAGGTCAGTACCATATCTTAAGGGTTAGAAGCCTTTCTTGGAATTTCTATGAATAGAATATGTCCAAGGTATACTACAAATGTGACAGTCCAATTATCCTCTTCTCTTGGCTTCTGAACAACTTCAGATTTAAGATCTAAGAGGTATCTTTGAATTCATATTTCAAGATATGGAATAACCAGATTATAAAACACTTATTATTATCCTTATATCATTTTAAATGATCAGGATATCATCTATATTTAGCGCAATGAACACATAGGCACTCCCACTAAGCTTCGCATGGCTCATCAAGATTTTATTTGAAATCATAACATTTATAATTTCATCAAATCTTATGGTCCATCTCAAAGAAGCTTATTTGAGTCCTTAGATGGATTCCTTATCTTGCACACCTTGCTTTCCTCAACCATGAAGCCCTGGGGCTACTTCATGTGAATATCCTCAGAGAGATATTCATAGAGGAATGCAATCTGGACTTACATCTCGAAGATGAAATAGTCAAGTTGTGTAGCTAAGGTTAGCAATATTCTGATGATTTTAAGCATGTTCACCGAAAAGCAAGTCTCATTGCAAGCAATGTCTTCTCTTCCATGTGTAGCTCATTGCTACGAACTATGCTTTGAAGGTATGTACCTTCTCATTAGGTTCCCTTTCTCTTGAAGATCCATTTACACCTTTACGGGTCTTACCCATATAGGTGGATCCTCGAGGGTCCATATACAACACTTGTACATGAAGTCTACGTTAGACTTTTATTGCTAACATCCATCTATCCATGCTATGATCTTCAGAAGCTTCATTACATGAAGTTCGATCATTGTCAGATTTCTCTGACACATGGAATCCATCCTCAAACTTATTTGAAGAGGTTTTAGTGTTTCATCTTCAATTATCCTTTTAGTTTCCAATTTTAGGAGCCTCATTATCTTTTCAAGATTAAATGAGTTCCTACACTTCATTTTCATCTTGATTCTCAAGAGTCTCAACCTCCAAGAATCACATTCTCAGAGATGAGATATTTCAAGAATCTCAAGGTCAGAAAGTAGGTATCCAATACCATCCTTTATTTTCCTAATGAAGCAGCACTCTCAAGTGCTAGATTCCATCTTGCATGGAACCTTATTAAGGATATACATTGTAGTCTCTACTACACATATATATACCTGGAAACTAAGGGATAATTATGCTAAAATTCATCATTGATAAGATCATGTCACACATGATCCAATTGTATCTGCCTATAACTCTATTGAGTTAAGGTGTGTTAGGAGGATTGAGATAGAAATGATATTCATATCTCTATAAGGTATTCTTTGAATTTATCTAACAGGTACTTGCTACCTAGATTAGATCAAATTCATTTTATCTTCCTTCAAACTTTGGTTTTAAACCAAAAATAATGAAATCTTTGAACACTTCAAAGGTTTCTTAGGTGAAGAGAAGAAATCTCATATCATACATAATCATCAACAGATATCACATATCCATAATGTTTACTATGATATAGATGATCTACATACATCAATATGTATGAGATCCTGAATACCTTGACATCTTACACCTTTCTCTAAGAAGGGTGTATTGGACATTTTTCTTTGAATACAATATTCATAAGTATGTAAGTTTTGAAATTTTAGACATTCTAAAGTTTCATCTCTTACTAGTCTATTGATCAAATCAATAGACAAATGTCCAAGGCTTGATGCTAGATCATTGTCAAATGATCTTCATCCTCCTATTGATCTTAAGTTTTAATTTCAGTATTTAGAAATGTTAATGAACCATTCATTAATTTTCTAATTTAGTGGAGTCCACTAGATTTTAGATTACTATCTGAAATATCTCCATCATAACCTTTTATAATAGTTCTACCTCAGAATTCATGTTTATTTCCAACATTTAGAAACAAACAATGAGTGTATTCTTATATCTAGGTCATAGAGACATTCTCTAAGACTAAGGACTCTCCCACTGAAATTAACAAGTCTATCAATCCAACAGATATTGTTGCAACAATTGCATCAATATCCATGTGGATAACTATAAACCTTTAAGATCAAATTTTCCAGTCTTCTAAAACATATGCAACCTATTGCAAATGTCATCAGAAGATTGAGATACAATTATTTGACTTTATCTTATCAATGATTTATGTAGATTAATCAGATGCTCCATCCGAGTCCTTCTCTAAGGATTCTAGATAGACTTGATAGTCATACTATCAACACATCAACTTATTGCGGTATTGGCATTCATCCAACTCTTCGGATGACATATGGAAGTCATAGATGTATAGTCAACTCTTTGACCATACTTCTTACTCGGGTCCAACCCATGCTTCCACTGTGCTCCCTTTATCTATAAGCAACCATTGCTTAAGACTAAGGATCTCTTATGTAAGAGCATTTCAACATTTATACATGCTTCATTAAATTCATACAATTTGAATATTATGAAGCTTCATGAATGACCAGAGTATAGATAGTAGAATGATGACACTCATCATCTACATCCATCTAAACTCTTAAAACATAGGTTCAGGTAGGTACTCAAACAATTTGAATACATCATCTCTTATAGAGCCACCATTCTGCATGATGCAGTGAACCATCTCATTCATGTTAAATGTCAAGAGCACATGTGTATGCCAGAATATCTTCATTAATTTTATAAGGATTATTTGACAATTGCGATCATCATCGACTTGTCACTTCCAAAGTACATCCGATAAGAGATCAAGACTATAGAGACATACAAACCCTAGGGTTGTAGTCTTATTATCTATTTAATTGTCATTCCTAATTATTATGAGGAAACTTGCACATTGCAACCACATACATTATGTGTTCAACTGCAAGTACAATATCTGGATCATGAGTCCAATCCATGATATTTCACTGGTTATTATTGAGTATATCATTGAGTGGGTTTTAATGAAGGATTATCTGAAATAAGAAATTTGCATAAATATATATATATATATTTTACTTTGATTTAGGATTTTATATCAAAGTTGTCTTGCCTTGTCAACATTGAAAGTTCATTCCCTTAATCACTTTCAATGTAAGAGATATACTTACCATTATATCTCAACAAGATATGGGATCTCCTTCCTTATCTTTGTTACATCCCAATAATATGAGAATCTGCAACTCGGATAAAAAGAAGCGGGAACACATTCCGCTTTGCAAGTCCAACTTGCATTTCCCAATTCGGTCTTTAACACCCGAGCCCACCACCCCTAAGGCGATGTTGACCTGTCGTTAATTGAACCAACCGTCAATAGGAATAGTACTCGCTATACGCAATCCAATATCGCCCCAATAATATGAGGATCCGATATTGGGGTCACTACGTATACGGCCTTACTCTTTCGAGAAGCAAAGAGCCCGATCCAGATGCGCTTGCATACAGGAGCTGTCACTTCGGACAGGCGTCTCCCACATACAATCCCTGGCGACGGAACCCTTCGCCTTGACGGGAGACCATGGATGTCACTTATGTGATCCTCCACCTCATATTCAAATTTTAATTAATTATCGTGAATCACATTCACATAATTAATTCTTCCAAGGGAATTATTAACTCTAATAATATTAGAGTATTTCAATCTTAATTGGATTCCAATTAATCTAATCATATTAAATTAATGATCCAATTAATATCCAACAAACATTTTAATAGTTACTTGAATAATGGTATTATCTCAAATACGTATTATTTCGAATTTTAATAATTAGAAAAATACATCTTAATCCCTCGGACATTATCCCGGCCCTACCCGCTGTCATGGCCAGTACCGACGAGAGTGGGACGGACCACATACGTTGCAACCCGCAACCCCAATGCTCTCCGACTAGGCACCATATCCGCCTCGGGAAAGGATAATGCCAAATTGATTAATTTGTACTTGAGATGATCATCGGTTCTTCAACCGAAATTGTACCATATAGTAATAATCAAAACATTTTTGATTAACATTATAATGAGATTTGCTAAACAAATCCCAAGTCCTATTCAAGCAACATGTTTGTTGGAATGTTGATCATGTAGATCATGTAACCAATCTTGATCTAGATCACATCTAATCATTTGTTGGTTAGGGCAAAGTCATTTAAGGACATAATTATCATTAAATATTTCACAAATATTTATGCATAATTATTCCAGGAAATTAAATAATTTAATTTCACTAATTAATTAAATGACAATCACTAGGTTCTTGATTAGGAAAGTATTTTCAGCAGTGACCCTCACTTACTAAAAATATCATATCTCAATCAATTTAAATCCAAATTAAGCAAAGTAAATTTCTAAAGTTTGCTAACTTGATTTACAACAGAACCCAAGTGATTTGCACGCATTTCAAGGCGTTTCAAATCCGCAATTAACATCTTAATTACGTCATGATCCGCAGTCCCCGAAACAGTGGATACATGTTCACTAAAATGAGCATATCTAGAGCAAACGGAATCGAAATCACGCAAACTCAGATCCTACGGTTTCCTTATTTAATGGGGAATAAAATCCAAATATTATTTTCGTGTTTAAACAATTTAAACAGTGCCGAAAATAATATCAAAACTGAGATGCGAAAATGAAATGCAAGAAAACTTTCGCAAACCCTAATGAACCCAAGTCGTCCTCGGTTCATGGATCGTATCCAAAACCACCGACCTAAGGCTCTGGTACCACTTAAAGGATATGGTTAGATCCTCAAGCGCATCACGGAAGCGTGAGCGTCGCATCGAATACGACGAAGAACGACTAGTCGCACTAGTTGTTCTATGCAGCGGAAATTAAAAAATTTTCTTGCGACGAAACCACATGATCCAAGAACACTTCTCGGATCGTTTCATCTAAACCACAAACAAGTATTAGGTTTACCTCTTGAAGCGTGGTTGCGATCGAGTCTCTAAACAAAGAGACCTCCTGTCTCAAGTCCGATCCGTCGGAGGAGAGGCTTGCGAGCGCGGGGATGAACCGCGTGCTTCTCGCAATCCATGTTGATGATCCAAGCGGCGGATCTCCTGATCTCGACACACGAGATCCGATGTCTTCTTCACGAGCAGGGCACACCGAAGGAGACGGAGATCCACGAGCAAACCATCGGGCAGCATAACGACGATGCCGCTGCGATGGAGAACCTCTCTAGGGCATCCATGGTGGACGACCACATGAGAGAGATGGAGAGAGGACGTGTAGAGAGAATGAGAGAGAGAGATAGATTTGTTGCCTCAACTTATGTGTCTAGAAGAGCAATGGGGTGCCTCTCCTTTTATAGGGTTTTGGGATCCATGGATCTCAATCCATGTGTCAACACAAATCCAATGGTCCACATCAATTTGTGTTTCTTTCAATGGTCATGATTTGTTGCTAAAAACACAACAACAATTAATTTAATTTAAATTAAATATATGTTGATAAATCAACACAATTTAATTACAAAATTAAATCATCAATACATGGAGATAATGAAAGGAGAGAAAGCCTCCTTCCATGTGGAGAGGGGGGACGGCCTCCCTTTCCTAATGGGAGTGGTGGCCGTCCACCCTCCTCCATTAGGAAGGTGGCTATTTCACCTTTTATGTAATCTCCATTATTTGCAACAACTTTTGTTGCAAATTATTTCATAAAAAATAAATCCAATTTATTTTGTGAACATTGCAATCATGCCATTGAAAAATTGTGAATCACATTCACAACCCAAAACAAAATGTAAATTACATTTTCAATTTGATGTCCAATGTGAATCCAATTCACATTAACATTTAAATGTAAATTACAAATAGCTCTCTCTTATATATTATAAGTCACATTTATAATATATATGACTAATATGGATATTGCTATCCACATTATTCATATCCATGATAATTAAATCATATTTAATCATCTTGGATCTCTATTCTCTTGTGTCCAAATAATATGAATCACATTCACATTATTTACATCTTTGATAATTAAATCTCATTTAATTATCTAAGATAACTCTCTTTATAATATGAATCAAATTCATATTACTCATGATAATTAAATCACATTTAATTATCCATTTTCTCAATGCTCGGATACATATATCAACAATAGAATTATCCATGAACTCCTTCAAGGATAATGCGCTTTCTCCGCAGATACTTGGAGATAAGGACAGGGCGATTGTATTGTTCCACGTATAGTGACATGGATATTGAGATCGTATCTCAAATCCAGATCGCGGGCCTCCCATAGATGCTTGATTAAATCAAGACCGTAAATCTAATCTTCTCATTGTATCTGAATCACATTCAGATCAATGTCCAACACTTGGACCAAGATCAGATCACTTCTCTAATGAGAGGAGTCACTAAAATCCAGACCCGTTTCATCACTCCCTAGGAATGGAAGCGTCATGGTTATACAATCGTTTATGATCACATCACCCTCAGGTATTCCCAATACCTGTACATCCTGCATACTGGAAGACTCAAACTAAACCCGAAGTATTCGATCAACTTTATACTGTCTACTTCATGGTTTTATCAGTAAGTTTCTCATTCGATCATTGGGAGTCGGTATCGATCATATACTTTCCAAAAGCATATATCATACCTAGGTCTTGATCATATACTTTCCAAAAGTATATATCAAACCTACAAATTCAGTCAAGCTTCCAAAGCGAGACGACCGTGCGCACGGAATTTGATTCTTCCCAATATCTCATGAGTGAGCTCATGTCTTCCGGTTCGGTAACTGAACCTGTATGATCCCTTTGAGAGATCGTATTACTCATATGCCCTTATATGCACACCAGCGCGCCGGTGTATAGACCTTGATTAGGTCATCAACCTATTGGTCTGCCAAATGTACATACTTAGACATATAGCAACACATCTGTCTCCGGTCAGAGGATGCGTGCCTATATCATGACAGCATACGATATAGGACTTTGGTTATCTCGATCTCGTTAAGTCAACTCTTTGACCTAACTAATCTGACACCTCCGAATCTCTATTCCTATGCAGAGGACCTGCATCAAGAGGTCGGTCAGATATCAGCCTTCAGAGATAAGGATTGCCATCTCCTACTCAGGCTGGAGATCATCTCTTAACAATCATTTGATGGTGCTTGATGAGTCCTCAATCTAACTCTTTAGATATTCATCCAAGCACCAGCCTCTATGATTCAATAGTTGAATCAACAGCTGTATGATCATCAAGATGGCCATGGTACATAACCCTAATTGTACTAAGGGACCTATTATGCAAATTCTGTATTCTTCATTTCAGATTAAGGAGTGAATTGCAATAACATTTATTGCATAATGGCTCGCCGTGGGCTCGCATTTCCAACAGTGGTCTTGGTGGCAGTCAGCTCGTCGAGCCTCTTGGTCATATCTGCCAGCCCTTTGACGAGTTGGGCCAAGCAATCCATGGTCGGGTTCACAGGAGTTGCCTCAGTGGATTCAGCGTGCAGACCACGTTGTTGTTGCATGTGTGTGTGCTAAGGTTGTTGCTGGTGATGCTGGGGTGGTGCAGGAAGCTGGAGCTGCTGATAAGAGGGAGGGGGATACTGTTGGTACTGCTGAGGTGGAGCAGCCGCATACTGATGGAAAGTCTATGGGTTAAGGTATTTCTGCTGCTGATATTGCTAATTCTGCCTCCATTTATTTCCATACTGGAGAGGCTGATGATATGGTGGCGTCGGCTGTGAGGACTGCCCAAAACGGCCACCTTGAGGTTGGTGGTATTGCCGGTTGGCCGGTAGCTGACCCTGAGATTGTCCCATAGGACGGGTCAGCTGTGCTTCGTGACTCCATACCTCGTTCAATTCTTGAACCAGGCGTGGTGGTGGGAATACTGAATCGGATCCTGATACAAACTCTGGTTGGTACACAACCATCTGCTACTACGGCTGGCCCTGGTCGGGTGCCTGCACGTAGTACACGTGCTGGACTGTCGGTGGCTATTGGCTCGGTTGAGGCTGATGTAGCGGTGGTTGCTCGTCCTTCCTCTCGGCTGGAGCTTCTGATGGTGCTGCCGACTGAACAGAGTTGATGGTGCCCACCAGCAGTTCTAGTTGCTTGGTGATCTGATCAAGCTTGTCAAGGTTCCGAGTCCTCTTCTCGATCACAACAAGTTTTTCAAGGTCCTGTGATCGCTTCTCGATGATATCAATGAAGGATATTCAGTATCCTTAAGCGCATCACGGAAGCGTGTTGATCGCATCGTATGCAATCGGAGCAACTAGTCGTACTAGATGCTAGAAGCAGCGGAAATTAAAATTTTTAACTTTAAAGATGAAGCCACATGATCACGAGAACACTTCTCGGATCGTTTCATCAAACCACAAAGTATAAGGAATACCTCTTGAAGCGTGGTTGTGATCGCGAGATCCCAAAGTAGAGATCCTCCTATCTTAAGTCCGACCCACGGAGAATGCGCTTGCTGGCACGATGATGAGTCGCGTCCTTCCCGCAATCCTTTGACGAAGATCCAAGCGTCGAGGCGTAGAAAAAATGATCTCCTTCCTAATACACAAAGTGGACGGCCACTTGAATATTAGGGAGACCCTACGAGAATGAGAGAGAGAGAGAGAGAGAGAGTAGAGTTCTTCAACTCAAGAATGTTGTAACTTGGAAAGGCTACCCTAGCCCTCCTTTTATACTAGTTTAGGGTCCAATGGATCTCAATCCATGGGACACATGGATCCAAGGGCTATGCTTGGTCCATGCTAAATAATTGGTTATGATTGTTGTTGGTTAAAACCAACAACATTAATTTAAATTAAAAAATGTTGCAACATTATCAACATAATTTAATTTAACATTAACTAATTAAGAGATAATGTGATAAATAAAATGGAGTCAACCAACCTCCCTAAAATTGGGGGGCATCACCCATGAACAATTCATGGGTGACGCCACCTATGAATGGTGGTCAATTTTGGCTCCTTTTTTATTTATCTTATTATTCCTTAATTAATTTTGTATTCACAAAAATATTCACCAAATTAATTCCCAATTAATTTGTGAATATTTTAATCACGCCATTGAATATTATGTGAATCATATTCACAACCCAAACTAGTTAGTAAATTGCATTTCCAATTAATTAATAAATGTGAATCTAATCCACATTATTAATTAACAAATGCTATTCACATAAATTCTCTCTCTTATATATGTATATTATAAATCATATTTATAATACACATACATCATGGATAGTGTTATCCACATTCTCTTAATCCTTGATAATTAAATCCCATTTAATTATCTTAGATAATCATTTTCACAATATGAATTATATTCATATCAAACTTGATGATTAAATCTTATTTAATCATCAAGTCCTTTCTTGGATATTTCATCAAAAGAATTATTCTTGAACCCTTTCATGAATAATGTGCTTTCTCCGCGGATACTTGGAGATAAGGACAGGGTGATTGTATTATTCCATGTATAGTGACTTGGATATTGAGATCTTATCTCAAATCCAGATCTTACGAACCTCCCACAGATGCTTGATTAAATCAAGACCGCAAATCCAATCTTCTCATTGGATCTGAATCTCATTCAAACCAATGTCCAACACTTGGACTAAGATCGGATTGCTTCTCTACTGAAAGGAGTCACTAAAATCCAGACCTGTTTCATCACTCCCTCGAAATGGAAGCGTCATGGATATACAATTGTTTATGATCACATCACCCTCAGGTATTGCCAATACCTGTACATCCTGCATACTGGAAGACCCATGGTCAACCTGAAGATCAAGATCAATTTTACACTGTCTTCTTCAGGGTTTGATCACTAAGTTTCTCATTTGATCATTGGGATTCGATAGTCGATCATATACTTTCCAAAAGCATATATCATACCTAGGTCTTGATCATATACTTTCCAAAAGTATATATCAAACCCACAAATTCAGTCAAGCTTCCAAAGCGAGACGACCGTGCACGGAATTTGATTCCTCCCAATATCTCATGAGTGAGCTCATGTCTTCCGGTTCAGTAATGAACCTGTATGATCCCTTTGAGAGATCGTATTACTCATATGCCCTTACATGCACACCAGCGCGCCGGTGTATAGACCTTGGTTAGGTCATCAACCTATTGGTATGCCAAATGTACACACTCAGACATATAGTAACACATCTGTCTCCGGTTAGAGGATGCGTGCCTATGCTGTGACAGCATTCAACATAGGACTTAGGTTATCTCGATCTTGTTAAGTCAACTCTTTGACCTAACTAATCTGACACCTCCGAATCTCTATTCCTATGTAGAGGACCTGCATCAAAAGGTCGGTCAGATATCGGCCTATGTGAGAAAGGATTGCCATCTCCTACTCAGGCTGGAGATCACATCTTAACAATCATTTGACCGTGCTTGATGAGTCCTCAACCTAACTCTTTAGATATTCATCCAAGCACCAGCCTCTATGATTCAATAATTGAATCAACAGCTGTATGATCATTAAGATAGCCATGGTACATAACCCTAATTGTACATAGGGACCTATTATGCAAATTATTTATTCTTTATTTCAGATCAGGGAATGATATTTGCAATAACAATTATTGCATAATGGCTCGTCGTGGGCTCACATGTCCAACAATCTCCCACTAGCCCAAAGAGCCATTAATGGGCTAATCATATAAACCCACACTCATGTGACAATCGTAGGCTATTTAGAAATAGCTAGGTAAGCTGATCAGTCACTCTGTTCCCAAAAGACTATGCCAAGTCCTTTTACGGCACTTGCATATCCCTAGGTAACAGTGCTCGCATCCAATGCGAATGTTGCATCTAATGCAACCTATACTCAATCTAGTCAAAGCAGTTATAGTGTCCTTGACACTATTGCTCAATAACTATTATAACCAGTATTTCCATAATCCTTATCAGAATACCCTTATTCCGGGAGATCACTATCTCTGAAGGTATCCACAGTTAAGATCTTTTAGATCTCTATCTATAAAGTCTTAAGCTCTTGAAGATAAGACTTAGAGATCACCATCTCTAAAGCCTTGTCATCTTTGAAGATATCGTTATTACTGCAATCAAGTATTTTCTCTCAATAGTAGGATTTGCAACACTTTGCTACTCCCACTGAATGGCAGATATCTGGCTTTTATACACATTTAGCATACACTTAGCTTCTCGTAACTGATGCAGAGGTGCAAGCAGTTCTAGCATTCACTTCCTCAACTCTTTGAGGTGCTATCCCTTTAGATAGGTCAGTACCAAATCTCAAGGGAAGGAAGCCTTTTTTGGAATTTCCAAGAATGGAATACGTCCAAGGTGTACTACAAATGTGACAGTCCCAATACCCTCTTTTCTTTGCTTCTGAACAACTTCAGAACTAAGATCTAAGAGGTATTCTTGAGATCATATCTCAAGGTATGGAATAGCTAGAATATAAAACACTTATTATCATCCTTATATCATTCCAAATGATTAGGATATTATCTACATTTAGCACGATGAACACAATGGCACTCCCACTAAGCTTCACATGGTACATCAAGGTTCTATGTGAAATCATAACATTTATAATTTCATCAAATCTTATGTTTCAACTACAAGAAGCTTATTTGAGTCCATAGATGGAGTTCTTTAGCTTTCACACCTTACTTTCCCCAAACATGAAGCCCTGGGGCTACTTCATGTGAATATCCTCAGAGAGGTATTCTTAGAGGAATGCAATCTTGACTTACATCTTGAAGATGCAACAGTCAAGTTGTGCAGCTAGGATTAGCAATATTCTGATGATTTCAAGCATGGTTTCCAAAGAGCAAGTCTCATTGCAAGCAATGTCTTCTCTTACGGTGTGCAGCTCATGGCTACGAACCGAGCTTTGAAGGTCTCTACCTTCTCATCAGGTTCCTCTTCTCTTGAAGATCCATTTACACCTTAATGGGTCTAACCCTTATAGGTGGATCCTCGAGGGTCCATATACAACACTTGTATATGAAGTCTACTTTAGACTTTATTGCTAATATCCATCTTTCCATGTCATGATCTTCAGGAGATTCATCACATGAAGTCTGATCATTGTCAGACTTAACTGACACATGGAATACATCTTTAAACTCATTTGAAGAGGTATTAATGTTTCATCTTTAATTGTCCCTTTTAGTTTCCGATTTCAGGAGCCTCATTATCTTCTTAAGATCAAATGAGTTCCCACACTTCATTTTTGTCTTGATTCTCAAGAGAGTCATCCTCCAAGAATCACATTCTCAGGGATGAGATCTTTTAAGAATCTCAAGGTCATAAAGCAGGTATGCAATACCGTTCTTTATTTTCCTAATGAAGCAGCACTCTCAAGTGCTAGATTCCAGATTACATGCATGGAACCTTATTAAGGATATATATTGTAGTCTCTACTACACATATATACCTGGAAACTAAGGGATAATTATGCTAAAATTTATCATTGATCAAATCATGTCACACATGATCCAATTGTATCTCCCTATAACTCCATTGAGTTTAGGTGTGTCAGGAGGAGTGAGATAGAAATGGTATTCATATCTCCATAAGGTATTCTTTGAATTTTATCTAGCAGGTACAAGCTACCTAGGTTAGATCAAATTCATTTCATCTTTCTCCAAACTTTGGTTCTAAACCAAAAATTGTGAAATCTTTGAACATTTCAAAGGTTTCTCAGGTGAAGAGAAGAAATCTCATATCATACATAACCATCAATAGATATCACATATCCATAATGTTCACTATGATATAGATGATCCACATACATCAATATGTATGAGATCCCGAATACCTCGACATCTAACACCATTCTCAGAGAAGGGTGTATTGGACATTTTACTTTGAGTACAATGTTCACAAGTATGTAAGATTTGAAATTTTAGACATTCTAAAGTTTCATATCTTACTAGTCTATTGATCAAATCAACAGACAAATGTCCAAGGCTTGATGCCAGATCATTGTCAAATGATCTTCATCCTCCTATTGATCTTATAAGGTTTGATTTTCAGTATTAGAAATCTTAATGAACTATTCATTAATTTTCTAATTTTGTGGAGTCCACTAGATGTTAGATTACTATCTGAAATATATCCATCATAACCTTTTATGATAGTTCTATCTCAGAATTCATGTTTATTTCCAACATTTAGAAACAAACAATGGGGTATTCTAATATCTAGGTCATAGAGACATTCTCTAAGACTAAGAGCTCTCCCACTGAGAATATGAAGTCCATCTATCCAACAGAGACTGCTGCAACAATTACAACAATATCCATGTAGATGACTACTAAACCTTAAGATCAAATTTCTAATCTTCTAATATGTATATGCAACCAATTGCAATTGTCATTAGAAGATTGGGATACAATTGTCATACTTTATCTTATGAAATAAGAAAGTCAGAGTCAATGATTTATGTAGATTATTCTGATGCTCTATCTGAGTCCTTCACTAAGGATTTTAGACAGACTTGATAGTCATACTATCAACACATCAACATATTGCAGTATTGGCATTCATCCAACTCTTTGGATGTCATATGCAAGTCACAGAAGTAGGTCAACTCTTTGACTTTCCTTCTTACTCGGGTCCGACCCATGCTTCCACTGCATTCTCTTAATCTATAAACAACCATTGCTTAAGATTAAGGATCTCTTATGTTGAATTCTAAGGATTTCAATACAAGAGCATTTCAACATTTATACATGCTTCATTAAATTCATTCAAAATGATTATTATGAAGCTTCATGAATGACTTGAGTATAGATAGTAGAATGATGACACTCATCATATCTTCATACATCTTAACTCTTAGAGACTTAGGTTCAGGTAAGTATTCAAACATTTTGAATACATCATCTCTTTCGAGCCACCATTCTGCATAATGCAGAGAACCATGTCATTCATGATTAAATGTCTAGAGCACATACGTATGCCAAAATATCTTCTTTTATTTTATAAGGATTATTCGACAATTACGATCACCATCGACATGTCACTTCCAAAGTACACTCGATGAAAGATCAAGACTATAGAGACATACAAACCCTAAGGTGATGTCTTATTGTCTTATTTAATTGTCTTTCCTCATTATGTTGAGGAAACTTGCACATTGCAACCACATACATTATGTGTTCAATTGCAAGTACAATATCTGGATCATGAGTCCAATCCAAGATATTTTTACTGGTTATCATTGAGTATAACATTGAGTGGGTTTAATGAAGGATTATCTGAAATAAGAAATTTGCATAAGGGTATATATATTATATATACATGTTTTACTTTGATTTAGGAATTTTTATATCAAAGTTGTCTTGCCTTGTCGACACTGAAAGTTCATTCCCTTAATTACTTTCAATGTAAGAGATATTCTTACCATTATATCTCTAGCAAGATCTGGGATCTCCTTTCCTATCTTTGTCGCATCCCAATAATATGAGAACTTACGACTCCGATAAAAAGAAGCGGGAACTCATTCCGCCTTGCAAGTCCAACTTGCATTCCCAATTCGGTCTTTAACACCCGGGCCCACAACCCCTAAGATGATGTTGACCCGTTGCTAATTGAACCAACCATCAACAGGATTAGAACTCGCTATGCGCAATCCAATATCGCCCCAATAATTTGAGGACTCGATATTGGGGTCACTACGCATACGGCCTTACTCTTTCGAGAAGCAAAGAGCCCGATCCAGATGTGCTTGCATATAGGATCTGTCACTTCGGACATGCGTCTCCTACATACAATCCCTGGCGACGGAACCCTTCGCCTTGACGGGAGACCATGGATGTCACTTATGTGATCCTCCACCTCATATTCAAATTGTAATTAATTATCGTGAATCATATTCACATAATTAATTCTTTCAAGGGAAATACATATCTATTCATAATAGAGTGTTTATTGGACATAATTAATTTAATCACATTAAATTAATCATCAATCCAAACATCAATCAACAAACATGTCTTTTTACTTGAATAGTAGGTATATACTCAAAGTACATATTATTCGAATTTTAATAATTAGAAAAATACACATTGTCTGTCTCCGGCATTATACAGTCCCTACCCGCTATCATGGCCAGTACCGACGAGAGTGGGACGGACCACATACGTTGCAACCCGCTACCCCAATGCTCTCCGACTAGGCATCACATCTGCCTCGGGAAAGGATAATACCAGATAGACCATCATGTACTTTGAGATGTTCATCGGTTTTTCAACCGAAATTATACCATATAATATAAATCAAAACATTTTTGATTATAAGGAGATTTGCTAGACAAATCCCCAATCCTATTCAAGCAAAAGGGTTTTTCATGTAAAAGTTGTCTTACAACAATTGTAGGATAAACTATGGTTTTCATGAAAGCAATGTTTGTTGATGAACCAATGATCAAGATCTAATATCTCATAATTGTGGTTTAGGCAAGTGTCACTCAATGAAATAATTATCTCTTTAAATATTTCACAAATATTTATCACTAATTATTCCAGAAAATTAACAATTAATTTTCATCATGATAATTGAATGACATATCACAAGGTTCAAGATCAAAAATGTCAATTTCCAGCAGTGACCCCCAATCACTAAAGTTAACATATCTTGATCAATTTAAATCCAAAAATTGCAAACTCAGTTTCCAAAGATTTCCTATTTGATTTATTAAAGAACCCAAGTGATAATTCACGCATTTCGAGGCGGATTAAAACCGTAATTATCTCATTAATCACGTTTAAATCCGCAGTTCCCGCAACAGTGAATATAGTCATATTCAAAAGACCGTATCTTGAGCAAATGAAGTCCAAATTTAGTAAACTCAAGTCTTATGGTTTCCTTGTTTAATGCGGAACAAAATCCAATTAAAAATTTCGTGTTTAAACTTATTAAACAGTACAGAAAAAATCAATTAGACAGAGGTGCGAAAATTGAAATGCAGTAAAAATTTCGCAACCCTTTCAAGAACCAAATCGTTTAGGGTCTATGGATCATATCCAAAACCTTATTCGACCTATGGCTCTGATACCACTTGAAGGATATTCAGTATCCTTAAGCGCATCACGGAAGCGTGTTGATCGCATCGTATGCAATCGGAGCAACTAGTCGTACTAGATGCTAGATGCAGCGGAAATTAAAATTTTTAACTTTAAAGATGAAACCACATGATCACGAGAACACTTCTCGGATCGTTTCATCAAACCACAAAGTATAAGGAATACCTCTTGAAGCGTGGTTGTGATCGCGAGATCCCAAAGTAGAGATCCTCCTATCTTAAGTCCGACTCACGGAGAATGCGCTTGCGGGCACGATGATGAGTCGCGTCCTTCCCGCAATCCTTTGACGAAGATCCAAGCGTCGAGGCGTAGAAAAAATGATCTCCTTCCTAATACACAAAGTGGACGGCCACTTGAATATTAGGGAGACCCCACGAGAATGAGAGAGAGAGAGTAGAGTTCTTCAACTCAAGAATGTTGTAACTTGGAAAGGCTACCCTAGCCCTCCTTTTATACTAGTTTAGGGTCCAATGGATCTCAATCCATGGGACACATGGATCCAAGGGCTATGCTTGGTCCATGCTAAATCAATGGCTATGATTGTTGTTCGTTAAAACCAACAACATTAATTTAAATTAAAAAATGTTGCAACATTATCAACATAATTTAATTTAACATTAACTAATTAAGAGATAATGTGATAAATAAAATGGAGTCAACCAACCTCCCCAAAATTGGGGGGCGTCACCCATGAACAATTCATGGGTGACGCCACCTATGAATGGTGGTCAATTTTGGCTCCTTTTTTATTTATCTTATTATTCCTTAATTAATTTTGTATTCACAAAAATATTCACCAAATTAATTCCCAATTAATTTGTGAATATTTCAATCACGCCATTGAATATTATGTGAATCATATTCACAACCCAAACTAGTTAGTAAATTGCATTTCCAATTAATTAATAAATGTGAATCTAATCCACATTATTAATTAACAAATGCTATTCACATAAATTCTCTCTCTTATATATGTATATTATAAATCATATTTATAATACACATACATCATGGATAGTGTTATCCACATTCTCTTAATCCTTGATAATTAAATCCCATTTAATTATCTTAGATAATCATTTTCACAATATGAATTATATTCATATCAAACTTGATAATTAAATCTTATTTAATCATCAAGTCCTTTCTTGGATATTTCATCAAAAGAATTATTCTTGAACCTTTTCATGAATAATGTGCTTTCTCCGCGGATACTTGGAGATAAGGACAGGGTGATTGTATTATTCCATGTATAGTGACTTGGATATTGAGATCTTATCTCAAATCCAGATCTTACGAACCTCCCACAGATGCTTGATTAAATCAAGACCGCAAATCCAATCTTCTCATTGGATCTGAATCTCATTCAAACTAATGTCCAACACTTGGACTAAGATCGGATTGCTTCTCTACTGAAAGGAGTCACTAAAATCCAGACCTGTTTCATCACTCCCTCGGAATGGAAGCGTCATGGATATACAATCGTTTATGATCACATTACCCTCAGGTATTGCCAATACCTGTACATCCTGCATACTGGAAGACCCATGGTCAACCCGAAGATCAAGATCAATTTTACACTGTCTTCTTCAGGGTTTGATCACTAAGTTTCTCATTTGATCATTGGGATTCGGTAGTCGATCATATACTTTCCAAAAGCATATATCATACCTAGGTCTTGATCATATACTTTCCAAAAGTATATATCAAACCTACAAATTCAGTCAAGCTTCCAAAGCGAGACGACCGTGCACGGAATTTGATTCCTCCCAATATCTCATGAGTGAGCTCATGTCTTCCGGTTCAGTAATGAACCTGTATGATCCCTTTGAGAGATCGTATTACTCATATGCCCTTACATGCACACCAGCGCGCCGGTGTATAGACCTTGGTTAGGTCATCAACCTATTGGTATGCCAAATGTACACACTCAGACATATAGTAACACATCTGTCTCCGGTCAGAGGATGCGTGCCTATGCTGTGACAGCATTCAACATAGGACTTAGGTTATCTCGATCTTGTTAAGTCAACTCTTTGACCTAACTAATCTGACACCTCCGAATCTCTATTCCTATGCAGAGGACCTGCATCAAGTGGTCGGTCAGATATCAGCCTATGTGAGAAAGGATTGCCATCTCCTACTCAGGCTGGAGATCACATCTTAACAATCATTTGATAGTGCTTGATGAGTCCTCAACCTAACTCTTTAGATATTCATCCAAGCACCAGCCTCTATGATTCAATAATTGAATCAACAGCTGTATGATCATTAAGATAGCCATGGTACATAACCCTAATTGTACAGAGGGACCTATTATGTAAATTATTTATTCTTTATTTCAGATCAGGGAATGATATTTGCAATAACAATTATTGCATAAAGGCTCGCCGTGGGCTCACATGTCCAACAATCAACCTTCGAGAGATGACCCTCGATGATGCTGAGGTTGGAGCTCTCATCTCTCTCTGCCTCGCTGGACGCTGCCATGTGTACTTGTTTCTAGAGGATCTGGGGCTGCTTTTGGTATGCCTTCGATGAAGAGAGGGCAGCCTCTCCTTCGGCCATTTCCTCGAATATCTGCCAGACTACATCTTCATCCTTGTTGAAGTGTGAACCCCCACAGGATGTGTCAACGAGCCTTTGGCTCTCAATGTTCACGCCCCCAAAGAAGTGTTGGACCAAACTGGTCTTTGGAATCTCGTGATGAGGGCATTTCTCCTGCAGATCGGTGAACCTCTCCCATGCTTCATGTATGGATTCGTGGGCTCCTTGGGAGAAGTTGCTGATCCGTGCTCGCATCTGGTTGAGCCGACCCAGAGGGTAAAATTTATGCAAGAATGCTGACTTCAATTCCTCCCAGGTTGTCACAACCTTCCCCAGATGGTTGACCCAATAAAGGGCCTTGTCTTGCAGGCTGAAGGGGAATGCCATCATTTTGACTATGTCCAAAGGGATATTGGGGTAGTGAGTAGTGCGGCAGATGCGTGAAAACTGTTGCAGGTGTATGTATAGCTCTTCACTTGTGTTACCATGGAAAGCTGGAAGAAGAGCGAGGAACTGAGGCTTCAGCTCAAAGTGAGCATGCACCGGTGGAATGAGGATCCACTCGGTCATCTGGCTGTCTCCAGGGTTGTAAGTCTCCTTTAGTGTAGGTTTGGGTCTCCCATGTCCTGGCTCTCCCTCATCATCTGAAGGGATATCACCTCCTCGGCCTCCTCCTCCTCCTCCTCCCTCGTGTCTATTCATTACATCATTCAGCATATCCTGAAAAGCAGTCTGTGTTAGGGCCTGCTCAGTCAGCTGTTGTTGGATAGCTTGGATGGATGCCAATAGCTATGCATTAACCTGACTCTGATCTGGCAACTGTCCTTTTGGTTGAGGTGGCTGCTGACCCTTGCCCTTTCCTTGAGGATCCATGTCAGGGTCTGAGTCGGAAGAAATGAATTCCGGAGTAGAAGGCAGGGCTCGGTCTGCCTTTTATCTGTAGAATGAGAGAATCCTGATCAGACCACTTGCAATTTTATTCAGTTATCCTGATGAATCTGGAATCAAGGTCAATCCCAGAATGTCATGAATGGAAAAGGATATGGACTGTGATCGAGTTCCATTGATAACGGCGAAGGTGGGACAAAAGTGATCCCGGTTTATTGGGTGGTCAAAAGGAGGGTAGAAGACGAGGAGTCTGGAGATCGATCCGCAAAGTCCGGATCGGGTTCTCAGGAATCGTCTCGAATTTATTGGCGAAGTCGAGTCCATGGAATCGATGTGGGTGTCGGCAGGGTCCCGACGGAAACCATCCATGGATCGAATTCACAAAGCAAGAGAGGAGTGTATGTTGGAGGAAGGATACGATGGTCAACAAGGAGTAAAAAGGAGTGCAAAACAGTAGAAAGGCTCAAACTGAGCGAGGGTCAAAGGGGAATGACACAACAAAATTTGCGCAAAGGCGCGGGACTTGATCTTTGAACCTTAATCTAGATCCATACAAACACAATACAAGATTGGGTTCACCAACTCTCGCCATGTGAAGCCATGAAAGTTCGGCTATTTATTATCTTTTCAGTTTTAGAGTTGTTATTTCAGGCATATCTTTTAACAAGTCCTTAGCACGCTACCCCTATAGGAGAGAGAGTACTACCAGAAAAGTATCCCGTACTTGTCCTCCTCCTTTGTAACCTGTAGTCTGTACTTTTTGAGGTCCTTGTAACCCTTCCTGGATCCCTACTCATCCAAAGAAATAGAGAGAGGAAGCCAATAGGCAAAACCGATACTTCGGTTCTCGCTCGCAACGGAATCACCCGTAAGTGTGCAAGAACCTACTCGGACGCAAGACGATGAGACAGACACCCCCATGAAGGCGTGGCCTATGCTCGATACTTCGGACAAGGTCGATGCTCTACACAACAGAGAGTCATCACTGGCAACCAAGCCGTACTCGCCTACGTACGATAGAAGCGCCAATACTTCAGAAATCCTGGCGATACACAAGGTAGTTACAGACTAGGATTTTGGCTCTATTCCTTTTGGGACGTGCCTCGCTCAAGGTAGTGGGGTTTTGGTCCCCCTCCAAAGGTACCTGAAAACAATGAGGGCTTTATGAACCCAGTACAATGATAGTCCATTACAAATTTTAATTAAGGTCAAAGTTTATTTAGCAGTCCCCTTGTTTTAGTTTTTTGGGTTTTCACTTTTTTTGAGTTTGTTTCATACCAGCGCCTAACGTTTTTGTAGATATTCATTTATGTCCTAGGTGCTCAAAATCAGAGGGAGATAGCGGAAAAGCCGTGCAAGTTGGTTCTATGATGGAAATCTCACCATTGAACCGAATGATGCATGCTGAGTTAGAAGACTTACAGTATATCCCAGCTCTCTCCATGTGGTATACAAAACAGAATTTTTAAACCTATCTACATGGCGGTGTGCATTCGACAGAATTTCCCTAAATATTAGCTGCTATTAACGTGAAGAACCACAAGTTGGTCACTTATTCTTAACCTAAGAGTCCGGTCTTGTCTTACCCCTCCTCTTCTCGACACACTCGAGTTCAGGAGTAGCGCTTGATGGGGCTCGCTAAGGCACATGGGCTAAGGGATAAATGAACAAACTGTTTAAATTTGACTGGATCCATACGAAGTAGACTATAGGAACATGCATTCTTATTAAGGTTTGGACCTAGCTACCGAATCAAGAAACCTATATCTAGGGGATCCAAGCATAGGAAACAAAATTAAATAAAGGCAGAAAGCACAAAACATCGAAAAGCAAAGAAAAGAAAGCGGTAGAAAACTCGGAAAAGCCACGACGAGGCCCCCAGGTGAACAGACACCCGGGCATTGGATCTCGTTGTGAAGAGTAGAGTCCAAGTTTTGTTACATGCCAAAATTGTCTCTCTCTCACAATAAATTACAAAATTTGATCCTAATTACTTCAAGGCCTAGCTAATTCACATCCCTTTGCATCCTTGGTGCTCTCTCCAGCTGGTCATGAAGTGAAGACCAACCTCCAAGCTCGGCTGCCTTGACTTCCTAAGAAACTATCCTCGCTTGGCGGGCCCTCGCAACAAGGTCACAAAGAGATAGAATTAATATACAAGCTCTATCAATGAAATAAATAATCAATCAATTCATCAGAATAAATGAATGTATATGTCACTAATCAAAGAATCATGTGTAGTTAAACGATTTCAAATAAATAACTAATCACAGAATAAATGATGAAAAAATGAATTTTTATACAAGAATGACAAGGTATAATAGGCTACGCTCATTGCTCTCCGGCAACGGTGCCATCTGATAACAAGGATTTTGACGAGGGTCAAAATATAGTGTCGCTGAGGCGACCGCTCACAAAACCCTTGTTGACCAGAAATTAACCCACATTACAGAATAAGCCAATTAAGTCCCAAAACTGTGAATTAACATTTATTAAATCTACCTTAAAAAAATGCACAGTGTATAAGCATGTAGAGGTCAAACCACAGAGAGCAAGGAAAATGGGTAGCCTATCGGTATGTATGTACATCCAGGTCATTCTTAAATGAATCCTATTTTTGTGGGTTTTTATTTAATTAATATTTTTTTGTTTTTTTGTTTTTATAATTTTTATTTTGTTTTTATATTTTATATTTTTCATTTTTTTATATTTTCTAAATTATATTTTTTTAAAAAATTATATAATGTATAAATATATAAGTAGATATATGTATAAGAAGGGAGAGGGATATAATATATGGATATATATACTCAAAATATATTACATATAATATATATATTTTTTGGTTTTTATATTTTTATATTTTTTTATTATTTTTCTGGAATTTTTCTAATTTTTATGTATTTTTAATTCTGAAAATGTCCCTAATATGGGACTAATTAAATAGGCCGAAAATAATTTTTGTTTTAAAATATAAGATACGTCTCAAAATTACCCAAATTAATTTTAATATGTAAATAATAATATATAGATAATGATAAAATAGGAAAACATATTTTTGGTATTTTTGAAGGGTTTTTCTATTTTTTTGTTGGATTTTGGTGCTTCTTTATTTTTTTATATTTTTTTTTCTATTTTTAGGGTTTTTCATTTTCTAGACTAAATATTCATATAAATATACCATATATATTTTTTTGTAATTTTTTTCAAATTTTTTTATATTTTTTTGGTATTTTATAAATTAAACAGTGCAAAAATAGCTCCTTTTCATTTTTAATAAATGGTTAAAAAGCTTAAAAATGTCAAATAAAAATACAACGTGCATCTATAAAGTACAAGGCATTTATCCTAATTTTTGTGAATTTTTAGGAGCAAGCTAGGCATTTTTAATAAATACATGAAGCAAGTAAAATCAAAACAGCCTAGCAAGGGCAGCCTGGCAGGGGCATAATTGCAATTAAAAATAAACCCAGGGGGCAGTATGCAAATACACCAACTGAAATAATTATTTATTTAATGTTTTTGAACTATTTCACATTATACAAAAACCGCTAGGGCCTATTTGCAAATTTCACGCACCTCACGTGGGACTGCACGTGAGGCAGGCATGGACCAAAATGCAATTCTATAAAGTGTAAGGGCCTCATTGCAAAATAACCATTTAATTTACAATGCTATGTTTAATTTACAAGATTAAGTATTAAATACAAAAAGGCGAAGGGGTTCAAGTGTAAATTACCCCCCATATGCGCGCTGATGGATGGTGATCCACGCGTCCCTTATCCACGTGGCGGGCTCTTGAAGTCCGATACCGGTTCGGCGATCGATGGTGTGGATTGTATCTGGGCTTCAATCGAACGGCTGAAGTGTGCATTGAATGGACGACCGCGATAAGACCTGGGGCTGCCTCCTCCATCCGACGGTAGCTGCTGCGCACGAAGAACATGGAGGAACAGTTGCCCTCCCTGACTTCGATCGTCGATTCCTCCTCCTCCGGGCGCTCTTTGGCGATGGCGATGGGCTCCAATCGTCCGGCGAGGTGTTCCACAGCGTCCGAGGTACTCCAGAAGGTCCAGGACCCCCTAGATCGGTCCAGCGAGCTCGGGGAAGCATGAGGGGTCCTGGAGCCTTGCAGGTGACGAATCGAGTCCCAGGGGGCTCCGTTAAGCTTCTAACCTGCACCAAAAGCATGAGGGGCTCGAGGGAGTCTTCCTCGACCAGGGGTTAAAGCGTCAAAGGTGGAGGATGAACGTGGGTGGCGAGGTCCGGCGAAGTAGAGGAGTTGGACCTCGATTCGCAGAGCGAGGGACGCTCTGGTTGATCTGATGCGTGTGGGAGATGGAGAACGTGTAGGGGAACGAAGTGAGAATGAAGTGCGGGTCGGGACGTGCTTAGATCAGGTTAGAGAGGTTCGCCGGAGCTGAATTCCAGCGAACTTCGATCTGGCCTTAATCGGACACCTACGGGCCTAATGAGTAATCTAAGTACTGGATTAAAGACTAAAAACAAAAACTAAGTAATAAAATAAGATAAATCATCTCTTATACCTGGTGGTCGACCAGGGAGCAGGACCTCCGGCGAGCGGCGACCGTGGGTGCTTCCCTCAACTCCTCCGACCAGCTGAAGCGTCCAGGAGAACCCCTCTGTCACGAGGATCCTCTAGAGACTGGAAACAAGGGTGGAAGGCGACTGAAGGGAGACCAAAATGGGGAAGGAGGTCGAGGGATTTATTTATATACATGGAGACGTACCCTTATTGACCGGGGCGCCACGAAGAATCGACAGGTCAGATGATTGATCTGGGTTGGTGGCGTGGGTGTACAATGATCGAGGATCATTTTGTCAGAAGACGGCGATGGCAAACGATGGACGAGTCGAGCAGGAATAAGGGGAGAAGACGGGCCGATCTGACAAGCCACGTCTAATCCGCTGCTTGGGGGTCGAGTTGACCGGGCGGTCAACGAACGAAAAATTCTGATTGGTCCAAGTCAGCCAGATATTGACTGATTATTTTAACCTAATAAATGATTTAATTAAATTTTATTTAAAAAATAAAAAATGTTTATTAATTAATTGTTGTATTTTTTATGATTTTTATTTATTTTTTAATGTATTTTATTATGAGTTTATTTTAATGGTGTATTTATAAGTATATTTACATGTATTTTGTACAAATTTATTTTTATTTTGTATATTTTATTTTATTATTTTATTCTATTATTTTATATATTTATAACTTACTTTTATATACCTAAATATATTTTTATTTTTTATGAGTTTATTTGCTCATTTAACTAAATCGGTATATGACTTGTATAGGTAAAGGTATAGGTGTTTTACCTATGTTTTGTATTCTTCTTTTTATTTTAATTTATTTTAATGGGTTTTTATTTTTGTTTTGTATTTTTAATATAATATATGTAATACTTACAATATTATAAAAATATGAAAGAATTAAAGAATGTATTTCCCTTTTATTTATACACATATAGATCATAGGTATTTCATCTATGTTTTGAGATAACTTTATTTTATTTGTGCACTTCTTCTTGGTTTAATTCTAGTTTTAATGTACACATATGTTATAGATAATGTATATAAATTTATAAAAATATGAATTTGTAAAAATAATAGGTAATGAATAAATTGAATATTTTAATCGGTATTATGTACAATATGGGCCCAAAACCTAACTTTCACAGATGAACTCCAAAAATTATGAAACCATTTTTATTAAATAGTTCTTGAAAAGCTATCTACAATTAAAGGTGATTTTGGTAGATTTTGAGTTTTTATTTGTAAGATATGGGTTTATGAAGTTGAGATTCTGGCTTTTTATTCTGTGTATAAAATGTACACTGTATATTATTTTTGCACAAACTCAATTTTGTATTTTTATTCTCATTATTATCTACAACTTTCATGTACAAAATATTTTTATTTACTGAATAAATAACTATATACAAAATAGGTGTCAAAAATGCATAAATGAATGAATAAATAAATGAGGCATTTATTGTATTATTGGCCCTTATCTCCCCCTACTTTATTCCTTGTCGACCAATTCCATTCTGGCCTTGCAATATTTTATTCCTTTTTCTTTTCTTCTCTTTATTCTATAATTTTGGCATTAAAAACCTTATTTTATGTACAATAAATACAATAAATGAGAGATGCTATTATAGACAAATTGATGTTATTTACATGCATTTGCTGGGGTTTTTTAGGCCAAAGTGATAGAATAAAGGTGATGAAATGGGGATTCTTTACCCCCCTATACTTGCCTTTGCTAGTCCCTAGCAAATACTTATGCAATAAGTAAGAGAGAACAAAGAATAAGGAGAAAAGAAAAAGAAGAATGAAAAAGATAGAGTGATAGAAATGCTTTTAGTGTAATATATGTCCTTACAAAATCAGAATTTGGAGCTTCTGCTAGACCTTGGGTGTGGGTGTGTGTAGAACCTAGTCGGGAACCAACTTTAAAACACAACAGCCTTCGAGAGTCACAGAACTCGGTTCAGCCCACCTCAATAGCCTGGTCAGAATTGGCCTACGCCATACACAAACCCTTATGACAATGAAGCTGACTTGTACAGTGTAAGTGATAGTGGCTCTCCCCAACTGAAATGACAAAGGAACTGACTTCTCCAGAATGACAAGCCAATGATTCCCCAATCTAGCCCTCTACCGTCGAGGAGCGGGGTATTCCCTTCTAAGTTCAAGTGGCATCCAACTCAAGAGGAGGGGGTGAAGAAGAGAATGGACGGTAGCCAGTGTAGCTACCTATCCGGGGATGCATGACCAGTGTAGTCAAGTCATCCAGCTGCAGGCTCACATGGTATAACTTTGATGCTCAAGCTTGCTTATTTTCTATACAACATATATACATACCCCGACAGACACTTCTATTTTCATTTA
This sequence comes from Ottelia alismoides, assembly GCA_037367405.1. NCBI lineage: Eukaryota > Viridiplantae > Streptophyta > Magnoliopsida > Alismatales > Hydrocharitaceae > Ottelia > Ottelia alismoides. Next base: position 412,063 of record JAZKJV010009703.1, read on the forward strand.
TTGACAAGCCTGTCCACTTTTTTGGAGTTTTTTTTCAACATACTATTTACAACAGCATTTACATAAGGACTTTTTCCTCTTGAGCCAGAAGACTATCCCTCTTTTGAAGCTTTATTGCAACCCACACTCTCTTGTCATTCGACTTCATTGAAACTGGACCAGGTTGGGATGCACTTCCCTCCCTAGATGAGGACGAATGTTTCCACCCGTGTGCGTCTCAGACTGGCAAATCCAACCCCCTCACCACTCCAACTGAGTTGAGCCAAGTGAAAGGTGCAAGTGTCCAAGTTAGGTCACTACCGACAAGAGTCATGCGTGTGTTTCAAAAAGTTCTAGTTAGTCGGTTGAGGTGACCTGAACCCAGCCTTGATTTCTCAAAGAATTAAGTCTGAATAGACCTGAAGTACCTTAAACCTAGTTTCCATAAGGTTCCAGTGCAGTTAGGTGCGGTAAGGTCCAACCCGGCTCCAATTTTAGACTTTATTGGACTGGTTCAATCATCAAGTTCACTCAAAAAGAATATGAATGATATGCACATGCTATGCAAAATGCAGAAAATATTTTTGTGATGTAATTTTCAAGCTTTTGAACTTTTTATGGATTTTTGAAAAGATGATGCATATGCATTTTTTGTATTTTTTTAAAAGTTTTTTCAAATGTTTTTAGATTTTAATTTTGCAAATGTTTTTGGGATTTTTGAAAAACAAAAAGATTTTGGCTGAAAAATAGGTTAAAATATTTACACGGGCGTGCTTCTTAGATTTACAAGAAGCGGATTTTAAGAATTTACAGGGTAAGTGGTCAATTTTATACATATGTATATAGTGAATTTTAGGATTGATTTCTGTATTCCTCAAACTTATTTGACACAGGCTTTTGAAACAATTTTTGAAAACTATAGTCCAAACTTATTTTTACAAACATTTTACGAACATGTACACACATTTGAAAATCATTTTTGCAAAGGTTTTCCAAACAGTATATATAGATTTGTCAAAATACTTTTACAATCATTTTTCAAACCATTTGCAAAGCATTTTTCAAACATTTTTTATTTCACACCAAGAAAATAAATTTTATAAACAAAAATGTTTTTACAAAGGCTGAAAACATGTAACACAACATTTTCCATATAGTTTTCAAAAGATTTTCACAAAGATTTTCAAACTATTTTTAAACATTTTGTAAAAGACATTTTTACCTGATTTATTAATCAGTAGATACAAAAAGAATTTGAGGAATAATCACATCTTTTTATTAAGATTTTTAATGCATTTTAAAGAATTGTTAGCCATATCATTAAGAAAATACGAAAGTACGAGTTATGGCTAAAGTATATACGTAGTATATACGACCCCCTATACTTAGCTTGAGCTATGTCCTCATAGATCAGAGAAAAAGAGAAGACATAACTCGTACCAAGTATAGAAAAATCTAAGGAATAACTAAATAAAGTTATGAACGAATGAACAAAAGAATGAAAGTTGACCGTCCCCCCTATACTTAGGATCACATAATCCTAAGTATAGCAGACTGTACACAACGCAGGGAAGGTCAAGGGTGGGAATGAACAGATCGTACTCAGATTGTCTCCCCCTATAGTTAGGGTAAGATACTCCTAAGTATAGACAAGAGGAGGAGACAATGGCGAGGATCAAAGAATAAAAGAACTCGAGGTGCACACCCCCCTATACTTAGGACAAAGTGCGTCCTAAGTATAGAAGATTGACAAAAAGGGGCAGCACCTTTTGATACAAAAAGAAGAAAAGAAGAAAATAAGAAAATCATATAAATAGTTTTTGAGGCGCAGCGTCTGAATCTTCTGATGCTGTCAACGTTGTGGATATGTTATCTAAGTGCAGAAGCTGGATGGAGTCGACAACGGCCAAGAATGTATCTGGTTCGAGGTAAAGCTTCAGGAGTTGACCGTTGACGACGAATGGTTGTTCGTCTGGAGACAATTTTGATATGGCAATACTTCTATTGTCACGCACTTCACGAACTCGGAATGGCCCTGTCCACTTACTCTTTAATTTGCCCGGGAAGAACCTCAACTTTGCATCAAATAACCACACCTTCTGTCCAACTTCAAAGGTCTTTCGTCTGATGTGCTGGTCATGCCAGCGTTTCACCTTGTCCATGTACATCAATGTGTTATCGTATGCATAGTCTCGGAACTCCAGGAGTCTTTTCAGATCATCCTTTCTTTTTTGACCACTTTTTCGTGAGTCCAAATTGCACATGTTAATTGCCCATTAATTCGACGGGCAGATGGCACGGCTTCCCATATACAAGGCGATAGGGTGACATGCCCAAGGGAGACTTGTAGGCGGTTCGGTAAGCCCATAGGACCGAGTCCAAGAGTTGGGACCAGTCTTTTCTGTTTGGCCTGACAAGTTTCTGCAGAATAGTCTTGATTTCTCTGTTTGATAATTCTGCCATGCCATGGGTCTGAGGATGGTAAGGAGACGCGATGATCGATGCCGTACTCCTTTGTTAATTTCTTGACCTCTTTGTTAATAAAATGGCTACCCCCGTCTGATATGAGAATTTTCAGTATCCCGAACCGCGAAATGATGTTCTTCTTCAAGAACTGACACACTGTTCGGCTGTCGGCGACTCGAGCTGGAATAGCTTCAACCCAACGACTCACGTAATCGACGACAAGAAGGATGTACTCAAAACCTTAACTATTAGGGAAAAGAAGCGTGTCGTCGCAAGCTTTCCAACGAGACCAAGAATGCGTAAATCCGAGTTCGTATGAGGAAGTTATGCCCTTTTTAGTGAACCATGGTTATGGACATTTTGGGAAATTAAACATACGGATTTGATTTTTATTCTACATGTTGGGGAGATTTTTGAGCATATTCTACCTCATTTTTGACAACCTTATTTACTTTTTTTTTCCACCCATTGAATGACCTTTAAGTTCTCATTGATCCCTTCCTTCTTGCGCCTCCCTCCAAAGTTTATGTTCTTCTTTCTTCTCCCTTAGAGAGACAAGATGAAGAGATTCTTTCCATTGGTGAGGCACGAAGCTCCGGAGCTCCAGTACGAGGAGAGGAGGAGGAGCGTCACCACAAGGGAAAGACGTTGCTACACTCAGATCGTTGATCGTGTGCTCAGAACAAAGGTTCACGTGAAGGTAACGAATCTTCGCTTTCTCCTTTCGTTTTTCATACTTTGCAATATGGAGATTGCTGTTATTGGGGATGTTTATCGATTTCGATCCTTCCCCGAGATTACCGTTTTGCTGTTGGTGCACCATGGATCATTTCCATTATATTGTCTCCTCTTCGTTTTTCCGGTATAATCGATTTTAGGGTTGAATATTGCTAAACCATAAACCGAACATGCTGATATTATTCTTTGTCGTAATAAACAATCCGGTAGTGTTGGGTAAATCATGCCTTTGTGTTTGAGTTAACAGTGAATAAAAGTATCTTTTATTTGAAGGTAATTTTGCCCATAATCTGGATCTAATTCCTATAAGAAACATATAAGGCATACTTAGAGTAGCTATATGATGGTCGTGAAAATTATGTTTAACCTTCACCGAATTGTTGTTTTGGAAATTACATTTCCTCATTGTTAGTATGATAATTTCTTAAGCAACAACAATACCTATGCTTTTCATTGGATTATTCTTACGGAATTATGGTTTTTTATTAATATGCACGTAAATAAGCATGGTGGTTGTACAAGGGATATGGGTTAATGGAGGTGATCTATATACCAACTTTATGCTTGTGCCTTTTAAGGTATTCTTGGAGCGCTATGCAAATTTTCTAATAATATAACCATTAATTGCTGACTGTAAATGGCTAGGTCATGTAATGATAAAGACTATAATAAACCCTTTTGTAATCATAATTGCATGTTTTAGATTAGGAATGTTATCGTGGTTGAGATATTCTAATCGTAAATGTCTAAAGTTCAAAAGATCATATGCATGGTCCACAACAAGTAAAACTTATCAATCATGCATGCCTCCATTTGGGATCTACATGTATAATTTGCTTAATGGACGGTTGCGCTTCTATATCAAATTGTCCGTCACATGAATGCTGGTTTTAATGCTAAGTCACTAACTTTTGATGGAGGAACTATATACCAAGAAGATACACGTTAGAGTAATACTTGGGAAGTTACTCAGTGAATTACATAAATAAGACAATACCATTTTCTTGACATCATCCTTCAACCGATTGTTTAAGATGGAAAGCAAATCGAGAATGTTCTATCAAGTTGATAGAAATCATAGTATTAGGTGTCAATTTATATGGACAAGAAACCAATATTGTATTAAGGTCTTTCTATGGGTCACTGTTTATCATACTAGTCTATATTATTGATATAGAATATCCCCTCGTATGTGAATTTTTATGAGTGGTATAAAAAATATGCATATACGACAAACATAGGATATAAGAGAGAGATCACCGCGTGTTCTAATTATCGATTGAAGGTTTATAGAACAATACAATTGGTTGTGGTTAGAGCTAAATAGCGGTTGGATGAAAACCGATGATAATAACAATAAGATAAGTACTACAAAGTGGGTGCACACCCTTGTAGTCCGGATGAGATGACACTAAGCCATCCCCACTAGAGGGGCATCATAGAGTGGGGAGGTAGTAGATACTCTGGAGATATTTAGGTGGGTGCACGCGTGCATCACACCATATAGATCAGTTTTGTGACTATTAATTTTGGGGCGAGTAAGACTCCCCTAGCAGACTCGGTTGATGGAATCATGATTCCTTGTGCTATATGCCTCATATCTCGAGTGTCAGAATACTACCAACTAGACTAGCTGAAGGATCACGCTTGCGCATAGGTCTTAGTCTGCACTCTGAATGAAGCGATGCAGGTTTCATTCCTAATGTAGACTTTCCCCTTTGACAGGTGAGTCCGGAATTAATAAATAAATAAGCTACAGATAAAAGAACTTAAAGAAGTGGAATAATTGCCTAAATTGTCAACAATCTACTTGTTACTTTTAACTTAATTAGAGGCTTTCTACTTGAGTATTTAGAATGTTTTTATTATACCTCTATAGTTACTGCACTTGCATTGCCTACCTAAATTTTCTTTCATTTATAAATTATTGTTATATCCTTACTGGGTCATTTGACTCACAAGTTACCCCTCTTGGAAATCCAACATGAAATCTTGAGCAGGAGACCGAGGCGAGAGTTTTTGGCAACACAGTTGAGAACCATTTCGAGGGTTGATATCTAGTGGCACTGATTTCTTATTTGACCTTCATTTCCCTTTATTAGTGATGTAATAATAAGACCTTGGATTATTCCCGTCATCTTAAACTGGGGACGATTTTTCTTTTTGAATGGATATTTTCTCCTATCATTTTTTGTATGAATGTTTTATCATACTTGTTGTATATAACTGTTGTTGGGTAATAATTGTAAACGGGCATCGAGACGCGCTCCTGCTGAGTTCGGGAGTTACATTGAGACATCTAATAAAATTGGAACGATATAGAGAAGATTAGCATGGCCACTGTGCAAGGATGCTACACATAAATCGAGAAATGATATCAGAGCCAATTTCCCTCTAATAGTGGAAAGGGCTACCCGAGAGGTGGAGCCACTCCTACAAAGAGGTAGGAGGAATAGGCTACCTGGAGCGTGCAACCGCCACTATCACTGGGAATAAGTGATGGGCCATGTCGCAACGAGGACATTGCGAATATAAGTGAGGGAGGTTGTAACACCCATACCCCCAAAAGATAGTCGCACATCTAAAACTCACAAAGTGTGAGAGTGGGTTATAAGTAGTGGGGATTACTACTTGATAACTTGGGATTAAGCATTTTGGGTGGTTATCAATGGGTCCATATGAGTCTGTTCCCAACAAGTTGTCAGGGCCCGTTTTCCTTGATAACAGACCGTGGACCTAAGCCTGAGACGTTACATCAGTCACGATCTTCTTGCCCCCCCCCCCCCCCCCCCCCCCCCCGAGCTAGTGCTCTGCCAAGGAGATTCTGCTAGTAGGCTCAGCTTGTGGTCTGTGAGCGACTAATACTTGAAATTTGTTTGAAGATTCTCTAGAAGGTGTCAGTGTTCTTATTTAAGTAATTACCTCCACAAGCAACTCTCACTAATTCTTGCATCTCAAGAGTAAGAGCATCAAACAAACGTTGTGCTTAAACATGCTTAGGAATGTCATGATGTGGCTTTTTTACAACGGGTATTTGAATCTCTTCCATGCCTCGTGGAAAGGCTTGTGAGAGTACTGAGTAAAGCTTATGATACAGACTTTCATATCATTAGTTCTATTTAGAAGATATAATTTCATCAAGAACAATTCTTTTAACTGATTCCATATGGTTACTACTATCCCCAAAAATTTCAACCAATATGCTACCTTGTCTACCAAGGAAAAGGGGATTACACAGCATGATGTAATCCTAAATGACTCGAGGGTTAACCCAATTATCACAGATCATTTCGAACTCTTGCAAGAATGCGAAGGGTTCTTGTATATCATGCCCACTGAATTATGGAGTAATACCAAGAAGTAGGGCTTCATGTCATATGATTTTTAAGGCAGTGCCAACTTAAGACAACTTTGGTTTTTGTTCGATGCATCTAATAAGAAAGGTGATAAATGATCTCCGACTGATCAATCATGTACTGTGCATAGTCATTCAGTTATGTGGTCATCTCACACTAATACCTCGTCATGGTGTCTGCTATCTCTCAAATCTGATAAAGCGTCATATAGTGAATATCATATATATCCTAATGTGAAGGATGCTCTAAGAGGGCAAGGTAGTTATCCATATATCCCCAAGTAGTTTTGAAGGTAGAAGAAGACGATCTGACATGCATAACTATGAAACCATGGAAATGAGGGGCCGATGTAGGGAGAATGAGACCATATGTTGTTGTAGTCAGCTAGATAGATTCATGTTCCTCAAAATCAGCTATCCACCTCATAGCTTCTATTTCAAAGGGGAGGACTCAAGTAATGCATACTAGATCATGAGGAGTAGTCACAAAGAAGTGAGACAAAATGCGAATCACTAAGAATACTAAGTATAGGTGGTTTACGGGTCATTGAGAGGAGGAGAGAACAAAGATAGTGTGACTAATTGAAGGGCCTGACCAAAATAAAGACATAAATCAATGCTCAGATCTCGAAAGTCACATGGGTCAGGTGACGAGCCCTAAAATATCCCTTTCAATAATGTCGAATTCATGTTTGAATTTCATTGTAGGTGGGTAAAGTAGTATTGATAAAAAACTGCTAATTTTAATTAATATATTAATTAAAAGCGAGCGATCAATTAATATTTTTTTACTCGGTAAGTTCCAAGGTCAAACTCAAGGAGGCAACTGTCTCTTTAGGTCGGTTTTTAGTCTATCTTGAAGTTATGTTTTCAAAGAGGAAGTTTTTTATATTTTCAAACGCAATCAATGAGGCAAATGTAGAGTTGGCAAAGTTCATGGGCTAAATTATAAATTTCGATCAAATGAATTCAAAAATCCTCAAATTTGGCCAGAATGTGAAATATGATAGAAAATATGCATTGTAATTTTTTGGAATTTTGAATGCAAAATGAATTTTCTGTGAATAAAATCTCTCATCTTTCCTGCTCCGCTGATCGCGGACCTATGATTATGTAGACAATGAGATTTTTAATAATTAATTATAATAAATATTAAATCTACTTATTTTCAAAAAATAAAATTATGTAAGATATATCACTAGGTGATCTATCTCATAAAACTCCTAAACCCTGAAAATTTTAAATTTAATACCTCTTAAAATTTAATTAGTGAAATATGCAAAATGATTTTTATAGAACAAAATATGCATGAAAAATGTAATTCTTTTTAGAGACAATGTAATCGACAGTTAACTCTATTATGTACGGGTTTTTGGCAATTTTTGGAACTACGGTTAATTATCTATGAATTTAAAAGCATAGAATGGGTAAAATATGTAATTTTGTACCAAACAATTAATGATTAATTAACCGCATGCCATAAAATGTAAATCATGTGCCACAATGTAGCGAATTAACCGCAGAACAAAGTGCTATTTCTAATATAATAAATTAATGCCAAAATAAGGTTCAAAATGAATGGAGAACACAGGGTTCTATATGAAATATTAGAAAACTAAATAAATAGAAAAATTCATGCGTAGGGGCACGAATGTAGTTACCTATACTTGCATATGTATTTGTGTAATTTCCCCTAGATATACATGTATCGCACGTGGTCACAGTTTGCCAGGGGCGGCAGCGAGGAGCTGCGGTCGTCGGTGGTCTTGAACTTCACACCTGCGATGAAGAGTGTAGCACCAAATTTTGTTGGCGCTTGTCGTTGGTTGGGGATGTGCAGAGGCGGAGGAGGCCATCTAGTTGTGAAGGGCGATGCAGGTCAATCTCTAGGCACACAGCGGACCCAATCAAGAGGTGTGGCGCTACGAGTGTTGATGAAGTGCTGTGGATGAACGAGGGAGACATGGGCCTCCGAAGAATTCGATGAGGAGTACAGCTTGAGGAGGATCAGAGCTCCGATGGAGATGAGATGGGTCAAAGGGAATTGTTGGAGATCGAGCGGGAAAGTGGTGCGGAGAATGGGCGGAGGGTGAAACAGAGGAAAGAAAAAGAAGCAGAGGAAGAAGAGAAAGGGAAAGAACGAGAAGAACATGAAAAGGAGGGTTACCTGCGGGTGTTGATCATCTAACGAAGATGGGGCTCGACGGAGAGCACCAATGTTCTTGCCTCCATAAGGCTGATGATTACCTTGGAGGCTGAGCAGCAGAGCGCGTCTGCTGCAGCATAGCTTGGGACCAAGATCTGGATCTCGCCCATAGTTGATGGTTAAACATTGTCGCATTCCAAGCGGGTCTCCAGGCATTGTTACCGGCTGGAGTGTCGAGGCCGGTATTTTACCCTCACGATGATGGCGGATGAGGAAGATGGCCAGTCGAGGGAAGTATTTATAGGAGGAGAGGATGGGTACGATTGACGAGGAGGGCGGTGGTCGTTGCGGCCGTTTCACGTAAGAAGTGGGGAGGTGATAAGGAGATTGGTTGCAAGGGTGCGAGGTGTGATGGTCATCGGCAGATACAACGAGATAAGGGGGAGGCGGAGGTGATAGAGAGAAACGAGCAGAGTTAACCGGAGGAAAGGGGAAGAAAAAGGGCTAATTATGTATATAAAATATCAGGTCAATAATATGTAAAACACAAAACCCGCAAAAGAGGCTCAAAATCAAACTTAAGACATAAGAGCTCCAATTTTTATGAAATTGGTCTTGTTTTAAAAGTCTTTGGATATGTATAGTAGATCTAAATCGGACACTATATGAGGAAGATATGAGCATTTTAGTATGTTTATTCTGGAATTTGGGTTTTGTCTCACAGGTCAATTATTTGAATTAGTATTTTTTTGTATTTTTCCTTTAATCTTGTTAGTAATATGTACACAATGAAGGCAGTTTTAAGTCAATTAGAGTTAGCATGAATTAGTTAAAAATGCGTAACATTGGATGAAAATGTCAAGATGTTTTTAAATGCAATTCTGAGTGCTAAAATGTAAATATTAATTTGAAATGTATGAATGATAAAAATACAGAATAAATGATGAAATACATCTATTTACTCGAGAATGAAGCTCTATTTTCATCTTTTAGTATGATGAATCACCGATTCATCATCATGTTGGTGTTCTTATTTTTGTAACACTAATAGAAAACTTTGTTATGAAATCTAGTGAGGGGCCTTAGGTATGGTGTAGTCAAGGGGTTACCTACGTTTTGGACATGCATTAGGGCTAACCTAACCTCATCTTGATCAAGATTCTCTTTTACCTCATTGATGGTTTAACCTATGTCCTGGCAACATAGGATGAAGGAGATGATGGAGGTGCCAACTAAAAAGTGTGGCCACCGACTATAGACCTAAGTCTATAGGCACTATAGTCACCTATGTCATCTAGGTTGGCATAAAACTCTACTACAACATCTGGAGAGATGGAACTTATAAGTGAATCCAGATACCCTAGGAAGAAAATGGGGGCAAACAAATTATGGATGCAACTCAGATAAAAATCCTAGTAAAGGCCAGGAAATAGTCTCTAAAAACCAATGTTATAAAAATAAGACCGAACATTGAATCGACCAATTAGTAATGGTCCAATAGGGTTGGGCCATCGATCTAAGATGGTTAAACTGATGATGATGTCATCATGACATCATCATCCCAATCAAGTCAGAAAAATCAGATCGGGCTTGATTTAGTAGTCTGACATATTGATTCGATTTTTTGAACCGATAAAACCGAATACATATATGTGAGTATGTATGTATATATCAATAAAATGATCATTTAGAATGCCAAATATTTTAATAAAATAACATTATTGTCTACTTTGAATAAAACTCTACAAAGGTTATCCACTTTTTCTAGCAATACATATGAATACAATATTGTAATCATTTATGTATAGTTGCTTTTAGAAAACTATTCTAAGAGGGTAGGGTCACAACTGATACTTCAAAAAGAGAGTGGCATAATTTATATTACCAAAGTTAAGAAGGGTACAAGTGATAAAAGTCATATTATTTAAATATTTGACCCTTTATTTTTTTTGAAAATTTACGAAACCATCAAAGTTAGGTCTACATGGGTCAAACTAGTTCAACCACCCGGGTCAACCCGGTTCGACCATTGGTCGGACCCAGTTTTTATTTTCTTCCTTTTTTTAAAAAAAATTAATTCATTAAACCGACCGAAATGACCCAGATGGGGTCAATTCCTAATCCAACCGGTTTGATCCAGTCTGGGTTTTAAAACCCTGCTAAAAACATATGAATAGATGAGCTGGCTCATCAACATTTGTAATCTAGAGTAGGCCTGTATGCAGTCGAGGCTAGATGCGGTTTGGGACATGGATGCCTTCTTTGACCATTTGGGTGCCATGTATTCTCTGGTTGACATCCTGTAAGATTAGAATAAAGCAAATATTCAAGATTCATCTTAAGAATCAAGAAAGAAATAAAAAACAATGGCATGAACCTACATATGACTGATCAGGAGAGGATCAATGATCCATCAGAAGCGGTAGGTCAGACTGGAGAGGGTGATCGATCTGGCATATGTTCTGTCTGAGAGAACTTCCAAACTTTTGGTGGTTTTCTTTGCTTCATGGAGTATGACTTGAGAGAAAGGTTAGGGGCTCTATTTAAATAATCTCTAGGGTGTGGGATAAGATCAAAGGCTGGGGTTTTGATGGATTTGGATTAGCACAACCTTCCAAAATTGAAAAAAGCTAATTGATTTGATAAAACAAAGAATGGAATGCTCTAGGTCGTCTCAAAATCTAATAGGTAAGTCAAGGCATGACAATGATCCACATTCTAAGAACATTTTTGTGCAAATTTGAAATTAAAAAAATTTAAATTTTCCCAAAATGATCGATCAATGTTTCATAATTGATCGATCATGCGTATATTCCAAATTTCAAAATCGTCTTAATGATTGATCAAAATGATCGAACATGCTAATCCTAATGATCAATCACAGATGCCCTGATTGAGTTCTTTTTTGTGAATTGAATATTCAACAAATATCACTCAATTTGTATAACTCTAACTATCTTCTAATCTTTTCAAATTGTGATGCAACTTAAGATTTAGTCAATATGTCAGTTAGTTGCTTTGTTTGTTGGAATGCATTCCAAGCAAATTTCACCTTTCAAGACATCTTCTCTAAGGAAGTGTTGTATACATCAATGTGTTTTGTCCTAAGTGATCGATTAGCTAGGTTGGTAGAACCAATGTTGTCACAGAGAATTTGCTAAAGGTTAAACCGGTTTGAAAGAGTATTTTTCATCCACAAAAGTTGAGAACATGATCATGATGCGTCTATGTACTCCGTTTGAGTATTCGAAAGTGCTATGCAAGTTTGCTTTTTCGGAGAACTAATGAATATGTAATTTAACACTCTAATCAATTGAAAATAGAGCTTCATCCAAAGTAATTAAGTGCATTTAGGTGTTTATAATTCATAATTACCTTTCACACACTTGTAAATAATTTGCATAAATTATCATTTTCATTCCACATTCATATACTCACTTGTAAAATAGCCTAACTTCACTCATTTTTAATTAATTCATATTAATTCAAAATGACATATAATGGTCTCCCACCGTGAACATATCATTCATATTTACCAATGAAAAATCCAAAAAATATATTAGCATGTGTATATGGAAATAAACCGAAAACCTTAATTTAAGATTGAAAAGCCGTAAAGTTAGATATCTCTTAAGTACGGTTTCTTATGAACCCATACTCACATTTGAATTAATGTGCACTTAATTATCTACAAAATGAAGGTCAAATTCGAGAATTAGAGTTCATACGTGAAACTTAGGTCTTGGGACCGGATTGTATATTACACGTATTTACTGTATTAACGCATTATTTTATGTGCATATTTAACTCTTTTTCTATTTGTTTCTATTTATTTTATTCGTTTCATCTCATGATCTAATTAATTACATATAAAAATCTAAAAGTACCAAAAAAGATGTAAAAAAGAGAGATTCTGACTTGTGCATTTTGACATATTCGTCTACAAATATTTGAATTCTATATTTTATTCTGACTCATTCTTACCCCATAAAAAAATCAAAAAATTTAGGTTAATATTTCATACATCATAGAGCATCACATTTAACTTTTGTATGCATTGTTCATCTAAAGAAAATCCAATAAAAATAAAAAGCTTAAATTTTTTCGAAATTTTATATTCATAAAATATCAATAAAAAATTCATAACTTGTACACATGGGTCCATTTATACTTTCCTACTTGGGTTCTTCATGATCATTGTAGAATGCATTTAAGTTTACATTTTTGTATTTTGGGTAATTTGGCATTTGAGATCTATTCTTAAAATTTTATTTATTTTTCTTTTATTTTTCATGCATGGTCAAAAGGTCAAATGCCATATGACGTTTCCTCATTGGAGGCACCCACTCAACAAGCAATACATACCGCATTCACTCACTCTCAACCAATCAGGCACGTCCACTCATTGACCTAACAATCAACACTCATTTCTTATATAAGCCTAATCCTAATCCTCAAATCTCTTATTCCCAATGACTCAAAGCATTCTCATCTTGTTTCTCTCTTGCACCATTGTGTTCCTCTCCATCTCCCTCCCAAACTAAAACCTCTCACACCTCTAAACTCCAATACCTAATCTGAAACAAAATCGAACCCAACAGCCCAAGCCCTTCGATCTAAGACTCCTTCCACCCCTCCATGATATCATCATATACAACTATATCCCAACCAATCCAGGACCTTATCTCCAGGAGACAACCATCCCCCTCCCACCAACCATGGCTGAACAACTCAACCCAATCCTAATTCCAAAGTCCCTAATGGTCGAATCATATCTCCTACACCCTTATACTCCTTTAACGACATGAAACAAACCCAAGCTGACCTTATCCTCTTCATGGAAAACACTACAAGCACCTACTAGAACCCATACCCCTGACATCTTTCCCCATTCCCCTCCTATACAAACCCCTTCCCCCTATGATACAACACCATCTACCATCAAACGAGAGCGAGAGAAAGAACCAAGAGGGCTACTGAAAGCAACACCTCGGTCTCCGACGACGACCATCCACTGCGAGATCCACGAGGAAAACACCATATGTTGCTGCTTCCTCTAGGAGACTGTACATCTCCTCCTCTCACCTCAAAATCGAGCAAAAATTAAAGCAGACCACCTATGCTACTCCTACTATAGACGTACACATCCTTATTATCCCTCTTCCTCCTCGCCTTTTCTTCTTCTTCCTCCTCCTCGTGTACTCTATCGAACCCCTGAGGGTGCGTTTGGTACGCGGGTTAAGGCATGTTAAACTGGTAGAGGTTAACCCGTTTTTTGGTTTTGGTGTTTGGATAGAGGGTTAAACTGGGGGTGGGTTAGAAGTGGGTTTGTTGTGATATGATTGTACTGAAGTTTGAAAAAGTGAGTAGTTATTGTGATGTGATCGTATTGAAGTTTGAAAAAGTGAGTAGAAGTGGAGTAAATTATAGTTTTTATATGATATGATGGTATAATATATTGTTTTTTGATGGAATTGATATTGAAAAAATGATTTATTTAATTTTTTAAAAATATAAAAGGTAGGGCCCACGTAGGAGTGAGAATGAGTGGGGTAATCTACCTGAACGGGCTCTAAATAAACATCCAACTCGCCCTTCATCCCTCTTCAATTCAAACAATAACTTCAATGTACGATCATCATCTCCACCTTGATAATCCTTCCACCTTAAACTTCTATCTCACACATTCTCCTCGCCTCCAACACTCTGTAGCCCCGACACAATACTAAAAACTCTACGAGACTTCTAGGAAAGACCGAGGTTCGACTCGAGTCGGGATTTTTACTTGCGAGTCGCAGATCAACAGACCATGCTTGCAGACATATGACCAAACCTTGTCACCATACTTCCCTTGTGGCACACAAACACCTACAAGGAGGAGTACCAAAGGTAACACCATCGACTGGAGGAGCACCAAGAAAGATCCCTTACTGTAGTTTCTCATGGATTAATGATTAATGGGAGGTCATAACTATTTACCACTCCTCAAATGAGAGCCACCATATCTTCTGAAAACCTCCATCACAATCGTCAAAGAAACCAAAACCCTACCCATCCCATATGTAAGCATCCATCAGTCCTCGTCGATCCATGTGGAGAGAAACTCACCACTAGATTAGTTCCATCCAGAGTAGCGCCCAACCATCCAGATCCACCACCTCGGTCACATGCAGATCACATGATTTAGGGAAAATTATGAGGGGCCCCTCAATCCTCTCCCAAGCCACATACGTACCCCTCGCTGGTCAAATTACAGAGAATACCCATTCTCCTTATGAAATTTGTAAAAAGGTCCATGGAAGATTAGTTATGACATTTTCTTATATATGTTTATTTAAGTTAGGCCTTTGGATTATTTTAAAGATATCTTGAGCATATGTGATCCGATTTTGTGTTCTTTATGTCATTTTGAATCTTATGACACTCTCTATCATATAAAAATTGAATAATTTGTTTTGAGATAGTTATAAACATCATTTAAAATTGAGTAAGTTATTCATTCATCATTGAGTCCTATATTCTTTGAAATTAATTTTCTTGCTCAGAAAATTGTGGAAAGTTAGGGGTATTTCTTGGGAATTGATATGAGATTATTGAAAAATTATTTTCTAAAATTAATTTACTCCCGAGGCTTGGGGATTAAATTGAATTATGCATTGTTGTCTTACTCATTTTCTTTTCCTTTCGGATTCATCTTTATTCAAAATTCTAAAAAATTGCATCATTTTCTCAAATATTTTCGCATAGTTTTTTTCGAAAAAAATCACTCATCTCATATTTTTATTGATTACTTAATTGTTTGCATCTCTCTTTTAAAAATCCATAAAAATTTGTAAAAATCCAAAAAACCCTTGGAAAATACCCGTCGAAAACCTTAATTCCGAGTTATTGAAAAATTGAGATTAACCCCTCACAATACCTCCCTAAGTTCAACCTTGACACTTACCTAGATAAAATAAACGATGACCACATTGCATTAAATAAATTATTTTCTTATGGTTTTGACCAATTACATCTTTCCGCACTACAAATGACAATGTTAACTTAGGACTTCTAGCGAGACGTCAAATGGAATCGTTACCAGAGGTATATGATTTATGATTGAATTTATACAACTTAGTCCATAGGGTTTTCCATCACTCGGGTAGTTTGATCCCAGTGTTTCTTGTGAATATTCTTTGTTTATTTCTCAGCATTATTATTACTTTTCTTTATATATTATTGTATCTCTTCTTAATATATTTATTTATCTATTGTGCGAGGGACTCGATGGCCTTGGAGTAGCTTTTTTGGGAGCCTACACAACTTAAAGCGACATGAGGTGACGATTCTGTGGACCGAGCTCGTTAAGGAGACACCAAAGAAGAAATTTTCATTTTGGAGAGAGAGTGTGTGCGTTTAGTTAAGGATTTTATTTTGTTTCTTTCTTTTTATTAAAAATTTGTAATTATTTATTGCTAATTTCCACCAGTTCTCATTTTGGTTCATTACATGTATAAAAGGATACTCAGAATGTTTGGGCATGTCTTGACCCCAACTGTGTGGACAGGGCCCCATGGTTAAATTTCAGTGTTTGACGTAGATCGAGGACTACACTGCGACTATTAGTGCAACTAGTTTTATTTGCTGCATTCATAATCCTAGGATCACACATTCGCTTGAAAGAGGCACTATATTCTACATAGCCAAATTTAATTTTTTTCTTTACTCGCTAGTAGAACTATCTATTTAGGAACGCCAAAACTGACTATCAGTGTATACAAGGCCCAGGAATGGATACACTGCCATATGGATGACTGACGATTACTAGCGATTCCAACTTCATGCATGCGAGTTGTAGCCTGCAATCTGAAATGACGATGGGTTTTTGGAGTTCGCTCACCCTTGTGTGATCCCAATCCTTTGTCTCATCCATTGTAGCACTGATAAATCTTAGATTTATCTACTTTATTTATTATTATTATCTCTCTTACTTAAGTAAACAACCAAGATTCATTAATAATTAACATAATTTAATAATCTTTGTGTTGTAATTAATTAATCACAATTATCTTGTATTATCTAACATATTATTGTGATATTATTTTATGTATTTCTTTCTCATTAAAAAATATGATAAAATTGTACACAATTAATATAACCTAAAATATGATTTAAAAATCCAAAAAAATAAAATTACAAAGGAAAATAACAATAATTGTATGCATTAATGTAATTATCTGTTTAATTTTTATCTATGTATAGATGACATTTTCTCTCGTTGATTTCAACATGAAACTTTCTTGTTCATGGACATGCGAACCCACGTCAAGCCATTATGCAATAAATGGTATTGCAAATATCATTCCCTGATTTGAAATGAAAAATAACAAATTTACGTAGTTGGTCACATATAATTAGGGTTACGTACCATGGCCATCTTAATGATCATACAACTGCTGATTCAATTGTTGATTCATAGAGCTTGATGCTTGTATGAATATCTAAAGAGTTAGATTGAGGACTCACCAAGCACCGTCAAATGATAATTAAGAGATGATCTTTAGCCTTAGTATAAGATAGTCAATTTTCTCTTTTGGCTGATATCTGACCAACCTCTTGATGCATGTCCTCTACATAGGAATAGAAATTTGGAGGTGTCAGATAAGTTAGATTAAAGAGTTGACTTAGTGGGACCGAGATAACCAAGTCCTATATTGTATGATGTCACGATATGGGCATGCATCCTCTCACCGAAGACAGATGTGTTACTATATGTCTGAATATGTACATTTGGCAGATCGATAGGTTGATGGCCTAACCAAGGTCAATACATCAACACACTAGTGTGCATATAAGGGCATATGAGTAATATGATCTCTCAAAGGGACCATACAGGTTCATTACTGAACCAGAAGACATGAACTAACTCATGAGATATTGGGAATCACATTCTATGCACGGTCGACTCGCTTTGGCTGCTTGACTGAATTTGTAGGTTTGACATATACCTTTGGAAAGTATATGGTCAATACCTAGGTATTACAAATGCTTTCTAAAGTATATGATCGATACCAACTCCCAATGATCAAATGATAAACTTAATGATAAAACCCTAAAGGAGATAGTCTAAATAAGATCCAAAACTTCATGTTTATTCAAGGTCTTCCAGTATGCAGGATGTACATGTATAAGAAATACATGAGTATGATTCTATCATAAATGATTGTATAACCATGATACTTAAATTCTGAGAAGATGAAATAGCTCTGGATTTTAGTGATACCTCTCAGTAGAGAAATAATCTAATCTTGGTCCAAATGTTGGAAAATGATCTGAATGTGGTTCAGATGCAATGAGAAGATTAGATTCACAACGTTGATTTAAGATATGATCTCAATATCCAAGTCACTATATGTGGAACACACAATCGCCCTACCCTTATCTCCAAGTATCAACGGAGAAAGCACATTATTCTTGAAAGAGTTCAAGGATAATTTCATTGTTGATAATGTGTCTGAGCGTTGATAAAAACTGATAGTTAAATGTGATATAATTATCATGGATAATATGAATTACAGTCATCTTATTTAGCCATATAAGGAGAGTTATCTATGATAATTAAATTTTATTTAATTATCAAAGATGTGAATAATGTGAATGAGATTCATGTTATTTGGGTGCATGAAAATATCCATCGTGGATAATTAAATGTGATTTTATTATCACATATATGATTAATGTGGATATCTCTATCCAAAATAACCATGGATATTATACATATGATTTATAATATGTTGGAGACATTTAATTATAAAGAATTACAAATTATATGTCGTTGTGAATTGGATTCACAACATATAATTAATTGTAAATATGATTTACATATTATGTTGGATATATTAATGATTCATAATTATCAATGGCATGATTGATGTTTTCACAAATTTAATTTGAAATTATTTTTTGAAGATAAATGCAATAATAGTTACTGCATTTTAATATATATAATAAATATATATTAAGGAAGGTAAAACCACCAACAAATATGGTCGTCCACCTTGGCCAATTCAAAGGGGGGGGACCACCCTTTTTTTAGGGTGGTGGTTGCATCGATTATTATTTATTTATTATAATTGAAATTAAAATGATTTTATCTGTATCTTTATCAAGGAATATAATTAATTTATTTTAATTAAATTAATTGTTGCAAATTTGTAATAACTGATCATGGCCATTGATTAATAACCCTCTAAATCTAAACCGTTGGATTAAGATGGCACATGAATTAAGATCTTTGTACATCCAACTAGTATAAAAGGAAGACTAGCCCTCGCCTTTTAAATCATCATTAGAATTCCAAGAGGAATTAAAATATGTCCGTCTCTCTCTATATCCGTCTCCCCCGTCTCTATATCACTATAGTGATCGTCTTGTTACTGACTTAGAAATCTCGTAGTCATCGCAATACTGTTGTGCTGCCGGATCGAATATTCGTGGATCTCCACCTTCTTTGGTGCCTTTCACTTGTGGAGAAGTTGTTGGATCTCGTGCGATGAGATCAAGAGATTCTCCACTCAGATCATTGTTGAGAAGAATTTTTGGGTTTTTTATTTATGAAAATAAAAATGTGTCGATGTGTCGTTGCAACCTAAAGAATTCTCCAACAAAAAAATTATTTTTTTCTCAAACTAAATTAATTAAAAATGTGTAGTAAGAGATTTTTTTGCTATTACTTTACTTGTATAGATAGATGATCGAACTCTTGGAGACTACAAATCCTATGGGTTATTTTAGGATGTGGTTACTTTTATTATATACATGATTTCATTGTGCAATTATTTTTATTATTTAGCAACATTTTTATTTACAACTTTTGTTTTGAAAAATATTTTATTTAATGTCAATTTATATACAAATAAAATAGTGTTAGTTTATACAAATATACAAATTAAGTGAGAAGTATTTATAACACACATTTTTTTGGATTTTTTGATTAAGGTCCCTATCTCCCCCTACTTTATTCCTGGTCGATCAGGTCATGTCTTGACCTTCTCTCGGGGTTCGGGTCAGCCTGTATCTACTGCATATATATAGTCTTCTTTTCTTCTTTATTTTCCTTTCTTTCTTTCTTTATTTATTTTAGGTTAAAATAATATACAAATATACAACATTTACACACAGATGCAAGTTAGTAAGAATATGGAGTTTGTATTATGTACATGTGTTTTATAAAGGATTTTAAGCTAAGAAAAATGAATAAAGATGATGAATCGTAGATTCATCAGGGAGGCAATAGCATCTTGTATCCGAAAGGTAGCCAAAGAGATGCGAGGCGAGTCAAAGGGAGGAGCCCAGGTCAAAAGGAGGCTTGGTGGTGGAGTGAAGGGGTGCAAGAGAAGATAAAAATAAAAAGAGCTTGCTTTAAAGCCATGTCTAAGGATAGAATAGAGGAAATTGTCACAAACTGCAAAATAGCGAAGAAGGAAGCAAATAAGGCTGTAAGCGAAGCTAAGTCAAAAGCTTATGAAGTTTTGTATAAAAGTCTTGACTCTAAGGAGGGACAGAAGGATATATTCAGGTTGGCCAAAGCAAGAGAAAGAAAGACCAAAGACCTTTCACATGTGAGATGCATTAAGGACGAGGAAGGTCATGTGCTTGTTACTCAGAAGGATATAAAGACTAGATTGGAGCAATTCTTCCATAAACTTTTCATTGGGAAAGTAAATAGAGAGATCACTTTGGGTGATCTAGCTAGTAGTGAAAGTTACTTGAATCATGCAAACTATAGACGTATACAAAGAAAGGAAGTAGAGGAGGCTTTGAAGGTTATGAGACCCGGGAAAGGTGTAGCACCGGATGACATCCTTGTAGAAGTATGGAGAGTTTTAGGTGAGCATGGTTTGACTTGTCTTACAAATTTATTCAATGTTATTTGGCGAAGTAAGAAAATGCCTGAAGATTGGAGGAGGAGTATCATGATGCCTCTTTATAAGAATAAAGGAGACATTCAAAATTGTTCAAATCATAGATGTATTAAGTTGATGAGTCACACTATGAAAATTTGGGAGCGTGTGATCGAAAGAAGGTTGAGGCAAGTTTCCAATGTAAAAGAAATTCAATTTGGATTCATACCAGGTTGCTCAATGATTGAAGCCATCAATTTGCCGAGGAGAACAATGGAGATTATAGAGCTAAAAGGAAGAACCTCCATATGATCTTTATTGATTTGGAGAAGGCTTATGATTTTTGTCCCACAAGAGATATTATGGAGAGTTTTGGAGAAGAGACAAGTACCTGTCCTATACATTAACCTCATAAAGGACATGTATGATAGGGCTTTATCTTGTGTAAGGACCTCGTTTGGGAAGACTGGATATTTGACATCAACATTGGTTTACATCAAGGTTCTGCTTTAAGTCCATTTCTTTTTACTTTGATTATGGACGAGTTGACAAGTCACACTCAGGATGAGTTACCTTGGTGTATGTTATTTGCTTATGATATTGTGTTAATTGATGAGACTAGAGATGGAGTAAATGAGAAGCTTGAGGTCTGGAGACATGAGTTGGAGAGTAAAGGATTTCGTATAAGTAGGCTAAGACGGAATATATAAAGTTCACCTTTGACGGAAGCAATGGTGAAGGAATCGAGGTGTAGATTGGTGACGATAACATTCAGAAGAGAGATTCCTTTAGATATATGGGTTCTATTCTGCAACATGATGGTGAAATCGATGGAGATGTTACTAATAGAATAAATCCATGCGGGATAAATTGGAGAGGAGCCTCTGCTGTTCTCTATGATAAGAAAATTCCTTTAAAAATTACAGGAAGGTTTTACAAAGCAGCCATGGGACCTGTTATGCTTTATGGATCTGAATGTTGGTCTGTGAACCATAGACATGTGCTGAGAATGAATGTAGCAGAAATGAAGATGCTAAAGTGCATGTGTGGACACACACACACACAAACACACACACACACACACACACACACACACACACACACACACACACACGTAAAGATCAGATTCAGAATGATGCAATCAGAAAGAGAGTTGGTGTAGCACCGATCGAGGATAAGATGCAAGAAAACCGCTTAAGATGGTTTGGACAATTGCAAAGAAGATCAGCTGATGCACCAGTTAGGAGATGCGAGTGTTGGGATGGTGAGCCGGCTAAGAGAGGGCGAGGACAACCCAAGAAGTGTTGGAAAAAGACCATAAGAAGGGATCTTAGTTTTGTGGATATAATCCCGAGATTGACCCAAGCTAGATCTGAATGGAGGCGAAGAATCCACGTAGCCGACACTACTTAATTGTGGGATAAGGCTTTGTTGTTATTGTTGTGATGTACAATATTTATACACATATGCAAGTTAGTAAGCATATGGATTTATCAATATATACAAGTGTTTTATAAGAGATTTTAAGCTAAAATAAATGAATAAAGATGATGAATTGCAGATTCATCATCCCCCTATGTTTTACCTTTGCTAGTCCCTTAGCAAACACTTATTTGAAGGAATAAGTGAATAAAAGGAAAAGAAGGAAAAATAAATAAATTAGGACAATTTTGAGTATTAAACTTATCTTCATAAAATTGGAGTATGGTGCTCTATCAGACCTTTGGATTATTAATGTGGAGGAACCTGATGAATCTCCATTTCATCACCTTTATTCTATCATTTTGGCCTTAAAAACCCTAGCTAATGCATAAATAACATTAATTTGTACAAAATAGCATTAATTAATTATTGTATTTATTGTGTAAAAAAGGTTATTTTTAATGCCAAAATTATAGAAGAAAAGAAAATGAATAAAATATCGAAGATAGTTTATGACCGTAAACCTTGAGACCAAGTCAAGAATTGTCGGTCAACAAGGAATAAAGTAGGGGGAGATAAGGGTCAAGGATGCAATAAAAATCCATTTTATTTATTAATTATTTATGCATTTTTTATACCTATTTTATTCTTTATTATTTGTTCATCAGATAAAGAAATTTTGTCATGAAAGTTGTAGATAATAATGTAAATAAAAATACAAAATTGAGTTTGTACAGAAATAATACACAATGTTCATTTTATACACAAAATAAAAAGCTAACAATCCAACTTCATGGACCCATATCTTTCAAATAAAAAATCAAATTATATAAAAATTACTCTAATTGTATATAATTTTTTAGTAGCTATTTTTTGGAGTACGATGTGAAAGTTAGGTTTTTGACCCTCGTTATAAATTAGGATGTGATTTCATATTTTTTGGAGTTACGATGTGAAAGTTAGGTTTTTGACCCTCGTTATAAATTATACCTGATTAAAATATTCAATTTATTCATCCTTCATTATTTTTACAAAATCATTTTTTTTTAATTTTGAATAATTAATTATAACATATGTGCATGTTGAAATTAAAATAAAACCAAAATAAAAATAAAATAAGTCTTTGTGAAAACATAGACAAAATACCTATAGTTATTACTTGTACATAAATAAAAATGGATCTCATTCTTTTATTCTTCATTCATTTATATTTTTATAATATTGTAAATATTATCTATTTTCTATTAATAATATAAATCCAAAATAGAAACAATAAAATACATTAAATTAAAATAATGTATATAAAATATAGGTAAAACACCTTTAAGTATACCTACATAATATACATATCTATTTATTTAAATGTACAAATAACATCATAAAGATAAAATATAAATATATTTATACACCTAAAAATAATTGATAAATACATAAAATAAAAGAATAAAATAATAAAATAAAATATACAAAATAAAAATGTACAAAACATAGATGAATATACCTATAAATACACTATTAGAAATTAACTACTAATAAATAATGCCAAAAAATAAATAAAAATCATAATAAAAAACTAAATAAATCATAAACATTTTTTATTTTATACTCAAAAATAATAAAATCATTTATTATTTTTAATTAATTATTCTTTAATAAGCCATCTATTTTGTCCTGTGGCGACCTGATGTAGACCAACCATGTCAGGTTGCGAGTTGACCGCCAGTCATCTGCCCCCCTACTTCTTGAGTTGACGCGCCCGTCTTCTCCCTGTTTTTTCCTGGCTAATCCGTCCATCTATCAACGTCGATTCCTTCACAAGAAATGACCCTTGATCATTGTACATACACGCCGTGATCCTGGAACTGTTGTACACAACGTTGATTCATTAATATTGGGGATGCCATCTTGTTTATGAATAACAAGCCTCTTTTCCTCCTTGATTTTTTGATCAGCTTCTGATCCCTACTACCCCCGCCTCCGGCCTAGCGTGAGCCCTTATGACAGGAGGGAGCCCTTGGAGGGTCCGAGCGGGTGGAAGGAAGAGGAGGTTGCACCCAAGCCTCCGTCACCGACGACCTCTTCTCCTTGTCCCTTGGCTAGGTATGAGCTGCGTATTTTCGTTTCTTTAGCTTAGGATTAGTTGTAGGTTTCATTTCCAATATTTATTTCGCATGTTAGTTAGCTAATTAGGTTAGATTAGGCTTGTTCGTAGTTCGTCAGAGCTCTGCTCCAGGGAACCCTCCGTCATGCCTCTCTTGTTTCTCCGACCCCCATTCCGTCCTAGGCACCCTCACTCACCCAGATCCATGGTGGATCTGGAGATCAGCTCTTCTCCACTGCCACCTTTGTCGGAGACCTCCACCCGACTCCACCTTCCATCTCTCTCCACCAAATAAGCCCCAGACTCTTCTTTTTCTTGCACTTAATGTTTTTGCAGGTCTGGAGGGCCAAAGGACTTCAAACAGAGTCGATTTTTGCAGAAGCGAGACACCTGGGGAGCGTGAGCTTCATCGACCTTGCGGAGGAGCTCCGACTAACGCTAGTGCAATTTTTCGCCCCCAACACGAAGAGGACCCCTGAAGGAAATTTTTGGGACATCTCGGAGCTTCAATGGACGTAGGCGACACGAAGGAGAGGAGATCAAAACTCGCCCCGACGAGTTCTTTCTTGATGCTTCTCTGCCGTCAGATCAGGCGCAGATGCCTGGTTGATTGCCCATTGTTGGATTGAGCCATGCCTTCATCGTCAGATCGGCCCAGCTAATCTAATCCAGGCCGTCCAAGCATGAACTGGTAGCAACCATTCGGATGCCACCACATGGATAAGTGGAATCTATCACACCGTCTGATCACGCGCCACTTTAGGGTAATTTACATTTCCACCCCATATTTTTATATATTTATTAAATAGTTTTGTAAATAAAGTATAACAATGTAAATAATTGGGATTTTTGCATGTGACCCCGGTAGTTATTGCAAATTACATTTTGGTCCATTCCACATCACCTCACGTGACGTCCCATGTGAGGTGGTAAAATTGTAGGGACACCCCTACGACTTTTTTGTATTTTTATTTAGTCCTATAAAATGAGAACCACATTATATATTTTTGTAAAAATTGTTGGAAAGACCTTGTACTTTTATTGATTTACATTTTGGTCCTTTATAGATAGAATTACGTATAGTCCCACGGGATGGGTCATTTTGCACATTTAACCCTGGTGTATTTGTAAATTGTTTATTAGTCCAATAAAATGAATTAACATGGTCTATTTTTGGCAAAATTGCATCTATGCCCCCTTATGTTTATTTTATTTATGATTAAGCCCCTATTGGGACATATATTTTTATGCTTTTCCTCCATTTATTTAATATAACTAATGTGCTGCTAAAAATCCCCAAAATAGGATTAAAGCCTTAATGCCATGTATATTCCCTCCATTATTTTTATTTAGCATTTTGAGTCATTTATTCCTTTATTAAAAATCAAATAGTGCACATATTCCATGTTTAACTTAGAAAATACCATAAAATATAAAACATCCCTAAAAATTCCAAAAAAATATAAATAGTATATTTTATCATAATTTATTTACAGCCAAAAATCACTAAAAGTAAAAACCAAAAAGCCTAAAAATAAAAAATCCCCAAAATCTTTCATAAAAATCTAAAAAATTATTTTAAAAATCGAAAAATATGTTTTTTATTTTATAATTTTATGTATATAAATATTTATATATAAAAATTTATTTGGATAATTTTGGAACTTATTTGATATTTCTAATATTCAATTGAATTTAAGATAATTAATCAATCCCTTATGTGGGATATTTTTGACCTTAAAAGTACATAAAAATTAGCAAAAATCCTAGAAAAATAACAAAAAATTAGAAAATATAAAAAACACAAAAATAGTGTATTTACTATATTTTAACTATTTTTACATATATATAGTATATATACCTTGTATTGTATTTATTCATATAGATATATACATATATATTATATTTATATGAAAGATAAATATAAAAATTGGAAAATTTAAAAGAAAATACAAAAATATAAAACCAAAATAAAAAAATTAAAATTTAAACTCACAAAATAATAACATGGGCAAGAGATAAAAGACAATTTTTTGAGCATTCTTTGTGCCTCCTTTTACCGCTTGCTCCCTATGTTCGACCTCTACACATGCTTGCACGCTATACACATTTGTTGTGGAGTTATAATAAATTTTAACTCCACATTTTTTATACATAATTGCTTTATTCCTGTTGTGGGTTAATTGTTGATTAAAATAGGGTTTTCTCAAGCGGTCACATCAACGATGCTAATTGAGTTTGATTAGCAAACCCTTCAAAAATTCCTCTTTTATCAGAACCTTAATGGGAAATGGATTCAAAACCCAACAACCTCAAAGTTCCACAAGACTCCTATTTAGATCACCTCAACAGTCAGGTCAAAACAAGTCTACATACACAAATTATTATGATGTGAATAATTAGTACGGTGTAAGTGAAATATAGATCCCCATCTCAAAAGTAACAAAGAAACAACCGCTCTCAACAAGGTAACTCTTGTCCCCCAGTCTAGCAACTCTTTCCTCGAGGAGCGAGTATATTCCCTTCTAAGTTCATGTACAACCAGCTTAAGAAGAGGAGATTGAGAAAAGAATGGATGGTGACCAGTGTAGCTACCTTTCCTTGGATGCATGACCAGTGTAGCCAAGTCATTTGTTGCAAGCTTTTAAAAATTTGACTTTGATGCTCTTATTAATGTTATTTTCACTTGTATATACAATCCAGCAAGCATTTTACTTTTCAATCAGGCATGTCCACTTTTGGAGATTCTGCATTTTTTTCTTTTTTTTGAAAATATACACAAGGTACATCATGTACATAAGGAGTTTTTCCTCTTGAGGTAGTAGACTATCCCTCTTTTAAAGCATTATTGCAACCCCACAACATCCTGTCTTTAGACCTCAATGCTACTAGATCAGGTTGAGATGTACTATATATATATATATTCCCACTAGTTGTTACATACCCATGTGCTACCCCATGGCAAAAGATTCTACCTTCTCACTACCTCCTCCATGAAGAGCTACGTGTAAAGTGCTTGTCCAAGATAATCCATGGTCTAGAAGAATCATGCGTGTGTTGCTAAATATTCTACTTACACTACTAAAGACAACATGTTAATATAGTCTTATGATCTCAAAGAATTAAGTCACTAGGACCTGAACAAGTCTTAACTCTAGTTCTTATAAGGTTCCTCTAAAATTAAGTGGATTAAGGTCCAACTAAGCTCCATTCTTCAATTTTATTCCAGATTTAGTTTAAGTGTTAATATTATACAGAAAAATGCACATGCAAATGCAAGAAAATATGTACAATGCAAAGAAAAGAAAGTGAAATCTTTTTGTGAAACAGTTTTCTAATTTTGAATTTTTTTATGGATTTTTGAAAAAAAGATGCACTTGCAAAAAGAGATTTTTTGAAATTTTAATTATGTAAATTTCTATAGACTTTTAGTTTTGTAGTTTTTAGGATTTTTAAAGGGAAAAAGGATTAGTAAAATATACACAAGTATATACATGGATTATACAATCTTTTTTTCTATAAGAGGCACTTTTTTTTGTTTTTTTGTTCTGTTTTGTTTTTGTTTTGTTTTTGTTTTGTTTTGTTTTTTGTTTTGTTTTTATTGTATTTTTTTGTTTGTTATTTTTGTTTTTTGTGTTTTTGTTTTTAAGATGAAAGGTAACCAAAATCTTTACACATACACACATGTGGATTTCATGCATTTATATACATATACTAGTAATATACAAAAAAATAATTACATTTAAAAGAACAATTTATGTCTAAAGTATATATATAATATATATGACACCCCCTATACTTAGCTCAAACTATGTCCTCATAATGATCAGAGAGAGGTAAAGGAAGACATAACTCATGCTAAGTATGGAAAAGTGAAAAGACTCCTATGCTACAACGACTCAACGAAAAGATGAAAAGAGTAGAAGTCAACTTGCCCCCTATACTTAAGGTAGAATAGCCCTAATTATAGAATGTCAACAAGTTGGGGGACAAGTGAGATATCAGAAGAAAAAACACAAAAAAGACGATTTGAACAACATCACTCCCCCTATACTTAGGGAAGAGTATCCCTAAGTATAAGCAACACCAAGAGTGATGAACATGACTAATATGAACAACACAAATCATTCACCCCCTATACTTAGGATAAAGTACATCCTAAGTATAACATATATACCCACATGGAAAGGTGTGAATGATAAAATGGAATAAGAAAGAATGAAATGAAAGGATATATAAGAGGAGTGGATGCATAAAGGTCAAGAAGGTCGAAAGTGAACCTTCTTACGAGATCGCTGAGGAATGGACCTGACAAGGTGTTGGTCGATATCAGGGTCAAGATACAAATCGATCAGTATCGACCATGAATGTATCCTCTACGGTCTCATAATGTGCAGACACAAACCGATCAGTGGGTGTACTGTGGTCATGTCCGGCCTGGGAGTCTCACAGATATCAAAGTAAAAAGGCTCGAACTCATTATTGAAAAAAGTAAGGTCAATCCCAGCCTTGCGAGTCTCACCTAGATCATTATCCTCATCAAAAGGCCTGAATTCCTTTATAAAAGCATTCAAATCAAATTCGATCTTATCAATCTCATCTAAATCAAGGTGAAAAGGAACAGATTCATCAGTGAAAGTAGCCAAATCGTGTCTATCCTGTCTAGTCTCAGAGTCTGCCTTCCGCTCTAGGGTGTCTATATGTAAATCCCACGGATGTTATCAATGCATCGCCACATATCAGAAGGGGGAAATCCAAGGTCCATGCTTTCCGAGTCTTCTTCCTTTAAGAGGAATTCTTGGGTCTCAGTATCATCCAACATACAATAAAAATCCCTAATAGTATCATCAAGGTCAAAGTACTTGGGGTTGAATAACACAGGCACACTCTCATGTGATGAGGTCTGTGATCAGTAATGGGTGTAGTGATCAACACATAACTCCCTAAATCAGAATGGAAGTGAACCTCTCCTGATCCATAATCAATAACGGCTCTCGCAGAGGTGAGGAAAGGCCATTCCAGGATGATTGGGGGGGGGGTGCTTCACAAGGGTAGAGGTATCCATGGGCAATACAACAAAATCAGAAGTGAAGTTCATGCCATGAATAAGAATGTCAATGTTTTCTATAATACCCTTCGACATCTTGATAGATCCATTAGGAAATTGAACTATCATCCTAGTTTTCTTAAGAGGCCTAAGATGAAGAGACTATACCATAGAGAAGGGTATTATATTGATTGAAGCATCGCCATCAAGGAGAGTGTTGTCACAAGAATAGTCAGAGATGGAGCAACTCACAAGAGGTGTGACAGTGTTCCCTTTCTTAGAATGTGGACAGTGAGAGATGGCATGGGCAGTGGTCATGGTCAAGATGTGATGCTCAGATCTACTCCTCCACTTTATCTTCTTGTGTTGAGGAGTAGATAAATGGGTCATAGCCTGGTGAAGTGGGGCCTTAATATCTCATGAATGGTGGCCACTACCTCCGGTTCAGTCAATATTTTTTGAATTTTTGGATCTCCACCATACAAGGGAGGAGATTGGAATCAACATCTACATGAGGATTACCAAGACAAGTCTGTATAGCGACATCCTTGGGGTCAAAGGTGGGACATGTGGTGAATGAATGTATGGGAAAATAGTCTAGTTTGGATGCCCTATCCTCACAAGATGAATAAACAATGTGTCTCCCAAATTCATTTTGGATTTTTGAGTTTTTCTCATTTTTTGTATTTTGGGCGATTGCAAGCTCCCATGATCATCCTCAAGTGAATCCATATCCTCAAATAGTGGAGCATAATTCTGCCTCTTATTTATGCTAAATATATTTTTAATACTCAAATTCATATGCTCCATCATCTGGTTCAGGGTCTCAAGTGTGGACGTCATGAAAGGTGACTCCAAAATCCTAGGATCAAGTGAGTGGAATGGGTGAAAATCAATGTCCGATTCTTGAAATAAAGGTTTCGACGGATATACAAAAATCACAAGGTAAGTCATCCTGAAAAAAGGAAGGTGGACCGACTGGAGGGTTCAAGGGATCCACAAAAGTTGGGCAAAAATCACCCCAGTCGACCATCTCTAAAACAAGAGAAAATGATCGAGAGAGCACTATAGTGAAGTCAAAAGATGTGAAGAAAAAGGTGCAAATGCGCAGAAGGATCTAGTATGCACACAATCAATCACAAACAATATACACAAAGCAAAGCACACCCCTCAATTCACCTACTCAACTTGGTGAAGACCGTGAAAGCTCAGTCTCTTAATCTTGTATGTTTTGGAGTTAGGTGAGAATCACCGAAATTGTACAAACACTTAGGTTGACTTATGGGATTTGGGCACTAACCTTAGTGTGTATGCAAGCCATTTAAAATGAATACAATGAGGGTATTACTCACCCCAAGATAAATAATTTTCTTTTTAATATATTTTAGGGTCAAGTAAGTTAGCAGTGCTAAATTTTAGGCAGTTGTCACTTGGTTTGAATATTTTCAATGAGTTACCTACCGAGTGTCCAATTTCCTTTTTAACTTATGTGAGTGAAAACAAGGAAGGGGATCAGAAATACCAATGCATGATTAAATACAATGATGGTGCATGGGTTAAGAGATGAGTACCTTGTCACCTGCACTCTACATGGAAAATGATCCGTACAGAATTTAAAGACAGAAAAAAATAAACAAACCTATATGATGCAAGTGAACCGTTGATGAACCTCGGTTTCATCATGTTAATATTCCCATATTAAACCCCTAGCTTAAATTGATGTTAATAAAAACCAGATTAAATGTTGTATATATCTGGGTCAAGGAATAAATTAAAAATACAAAAAATGACAAAAGCAAAATTGTAGTGTTTTTATACCCTTAAAAACACACACAAAATTATTTCTCCCTTAGTTTGATTTCTTTTGGGTTTTTGGTCAGCATAAAACTTGTAGATCTCATCAAGATCTACAAGTTTCATGTTTGAGTTTTTTTAATTTTGGCCTTTCTTCTTCTTCTTCTTTTTCGAGTTTTTCTTCTGAATAACCTGATTGGGCCACGTGGTTCTTTCTGGTTGAGCCACGTGGCCCGCTTCTGCGCACCACGTGCCCTCGCTTCCATTTGCTCGATCACCTTTGGGTGCCTCAATCCCAACCGCTGGTTCCCACTCCATCCTCCACCATCCGATTCGTTTCTGATCTTCAATCTCCACCGTACGGTCGTGCTGCGCTTCCAGCTCTCTGATCTCCAACTATGCGCCTCCATCTCAGTTGTTCTTTTCCACTTTGAGTTCTGCCCTCCGATTGCTCTCCAGATGGCATCTGGACCATTCATTTCTGCCCACTTCCCTTCTCACCACACGTCACACCCATAGCCATCGATTGCGCCCTGATCTATTATATTAGGGCTGCATCTTAGCACCCTCATCATGCCCGTTGGATCGCACGTTCTAATGGCTAAGAGATCAACTTCCACCTCCAGCCTCCCCTTCTCCTCCACGTTGCAACATCATGCATGCCGCCCCCTTTCTATTTTCCTGGTATCGATAACCACCCTCATTACTCGTTGACCATGCTTATTCAAATCCTTTCATCCTTCTTCCTTGTGGACTCCATAACTCCCCACGATCCCATCTCTCTCATCCCACGTTCCGCTTGCAACCCATAACGTCCACCATCTTCTACTCAAAGCTCCACCTTCAAATAATCCATGGACACCCTAATTTTTCGCTATCTACTTGTACGTGGGAATGGGCCTAGCTTCTCTCTGCCTCCCCATGATAGGGGGAGGCCGGATCAACAGCACAAAGATGACCCATTCTCCGGTGAGACCCCTTGCCATGGTAGGCCTTGCCCTGGTGCCCTAGAACACCATCGAGCTGCTCCTCTTGTCCGTGGGAGTTCAACGAAGACCCGAGCTCTGTCTAGAAGCTCAATCCCAAGCCCAACATCTGTCGAAGCTCTAGGTGAGTTCTCTTGATATTCCTTCCTTTTTATTCTAGTTTCTAGTAATTTATTAGGCTTGCACACACTCTCGTTATCCCTCCATTGATCATCTCTTTAGCTTTACGGCACATCACTGATGAGGTCAAAAAAAGAATCGAGTTTCGCGGCTTTCTTTTATTTGATGAAGAAAGTGGTCGATGTAGCAGAAGCCGCGAAACAAGTTTTGATTCTTTAAAACCTATCAAACAAATTACGGTTCTCTGTCGAAAAACCGTTCACTAATATTTAACCAGGCAAGTGTTCCTGGGTCGAACTCAAGGAGGCAGAATAAATTCCCTAGATTTCTCTTCTCGTAATTTTATTTTAATTCTTCTCTAAGTCAAAACGCTTTTTCTGGTGATTTTTATTTTATTATTTTTATTTGATTTTATTCTTTTCAAATTTTTATTTAATTTTCAAAAAGGGATAATTTTCAAAAGATTTATTTATTATATAGTAGGTGGATAGAATATAGGTGATATTATATAGTATAGGTGAACGAGGTCCGAGCCGCGTACTCGAACTACACAAGAAAACAAAACAAAACGAAGCGGTTTTCGAGAAAATCAAAACACGTCAAAAACTCGTCGAAAAGCCGCGAAAACTTTATATGAGGTAGCTGGGGTAGTTGTGTAACTACCCTCAAAGAATCGTCGAAATTCGAGGTCACAAGAACAAGAAACAACCCCTACAGCCCAGGGGTATAAGCGTAAGAAAACTAATTAAAAATGTTTGCAATCGGGTCCTTGAGGACTGTTCTGAAAGAAAACTAAACAAAATCTTACATTTAGGTCCCTGTAGAGGGACCTAAATGTAAATATACAAAACTCTGGAAGCGGAATGCACTTCTGGAAACTTGGCTGGACTTATGAAGCAATTTTTCCACCTTTTCAACTTTAACGGCCGAGATTAGAACTGAAGGCGCGGATCGGACGTCCCAGACACTGCCACGTGTTACAAGCCTGTGCGACTAATGTTCTTGGGCGGTTCAGGTAGCTGGTAGCGGTGCCTTCTTCTCCGAATTATGGCGGACGATCAGCTAAAGCTCTGACGCTCCGGCGGGGCCAGAGGGGTGGCTCCTCCACCCCTCGAGCTCGCCCGCAGTAGGGTGGATGGCGGCGACGCTCCGAGCGACGGCGGCAAGGCGATGAAGATGATGGCCTCGGCACTTGAAGCTTGTTGCAGTTCTGGAGGCTCCTCTTCGAAGTGGATTTAGATGATGATCAAAGCTTTTTGCTGATGAAGCAAGAGCTCGCGAAATACCTGGTTCAGCAATGAATCAAGATATATGCTCGATTCTTGTCGAATCGGCCAAAATATTACGAATCACAAGCTCCAAAGTTTGAAGGAAATCATATAATTCCAGCCAAATCACAGAACGCATGAAGAAGATGATGGTTTTATGATTGATTTGAATCGAATCGAAAGTGAATCGAAAAGGTGTATCGAATGTGCGTCGAAGATGGGTGATTAAGCTATCTAAAGACGTGATTAGCCACGCTAATCATGGCACGATGATCGAGAAATAAGATCGCAAAATGTGAAGGAGGTGACCTGGGGACTGGAGATGTATGACCTCCTGATAGTAGCTCGACGAGCGGTCTTCTCGGAGCTGCACGCAGCACGAGGCGGTGATTCAAGGCGTTGCTCCGCCTTGGAACTCTTCTCCGACGATCCTTCTTCCCCGCGAGCTCCTTCCTTGGCGCTGTCACCGCTCGAGTTGATTGGAACGAGGCTTGGAAGTTAGGTAGTTGGTACAACCTGGAGCTGAGCTCTGGAAGGTTGGAAAGTTAATGGTGGTTGGCGAACTTGGGACCCTTATATAGGGAGCTTGCTTGGGCCCCAAGGTGAGATCAATGGCTGGCGAGGTAGAGGGTTGTTAGGAGGAGGGAATCGACGGTTTAGGATGGCTAGAAGCTTCGATATTGGCGCAGGAAAAATGAGGGAATGTGGCCAGTTGGAACAGATTCTGTTCAACCTGCTTCTTGAGGAAGATGATCCAGGTGCTGACAAGTGTCAGCACCTGGTTGGCCAGACAAGTAATGATTGTTGTAAATTCAATATTAAATAGCAAATAAAGTTATTTTAATTAGGTATAAATACAAGAAATGTAAATACATTAATTATCTAATTTATGAAATAATTACTTTTTATAAATAATAATGATTATTTAAAATATAAATATTATATTAATAAATATGTATTTATAAATAGGTTTTGAATTTTTAATTTAATAAATAATTAAGTAAAAATTAATTTTATATTTTCTTAATTATTAGGGTATTAAATAAAGATTGTACGAATTTTTATGGATTTTTATGAATTAATTTACATATTTTAATAAATAGAGTAAGTAGCTATATAGGTCAATTATACCTATATTTCAGGGTGTTTGATTTTATAAAAATAATAAATAGTCTCCAAAAATTATGAAATAATTTATGGTGAAAGTACAAAGTCATGAAATAATTTAAAAATTATAAAATTAAGAAAATAATAAATAGTGTGTGTTACATAAAATAAATAGCCCAGAAACCCCTTTGTCTTTTGGTCCCAAAACCGACTTTTTGCAAACGGACTCCGAATTCAATGAAACCACCTTTATTAATTAGAGAATATTATTTTAATGAACTTTGAAGGTGAGTAGAGTGAAATTGGAGTTCGTATGAGGGAGTTATGATGTTCGGAAGTTGAGATTTTGACAATTTGTAAGCTGGATTTCTTGGCATATTTACAGGGTAGTATTTTTAACTTATTTTTATATTTTTATTTACATTTTTATGAATAATTAGGAGAAAGATTTGGTGAAAAATATGTTAAGATGAAATAATTAAAATTCTTTGAAGTTTTGTATTTTATTTTATAAATAGTGAAAGGTGTATATACATGAGATAGATTATTTTTATTTGGTTTTCTTTCCTTATCTCCCCCTACTTATTGGTTTGTCGACCAATCCATGCTGACTTGGTCTCGGGGGTTGGGCTATAAATATATCTGTCAGTTATATTTATAGTTTAAGTCATATTACATATATATACATATATTCCATATGCCTTTATCTTCCTTTTTTTCTGATTCTTTATTTATTTACATGAATTTAGTGGTTAAAAGTGAATATTTACACATGAAAGGGGTTTTGTTAAAGTATGAGAATTAGTGAGTTTTTACATGTATTTGTTAAGGGTTTTAAGACAAAATGCAACAGAAAAGTTAATGACTCATGGATTCATCAACCCCCTATACTTAAACTTTGCTAGTCCCTTAGCAAACAATTATTTTGAAAAAGTAAGTGAAAAAGAAAGAAAGTTAGAATGAATTTGTTTTCCTAAACCAATTCATGAGGATTCTGAAACAAGCATTTTGTTGGAACCGTAACTAGGATTAGGATTTTATCCTCAACAGTCTTCAAGTTCCATAATCCTTACTCAAGATCACTTCATTGGCTAGTTCAGACTCACTTATTCATATCGCAAACTCTATCATCCTTGAAGTCAACTTGTACAGTGTGTGAATTGATTTAGCTCTTCCTGCTTAGAGAACCGTAGAAACCGTCCATCCCGGCTATACACTCCTATGGCTTCCTCATCTTGCTACTCTTTCCTCGGGGAGGGAGGTATTCCCTTCTGAGTTCAGTTCTACTATGTCCACAATCGAATATAGGGAGAAGTTAGAAGAATGAGAAAAGAAGTGGAGTGCGACTAGTGTATACGCATCTCCTTGTGAAGCCCAACCGGTGTAGCTGAGTCTCCACTAAGATGTGCAGGCATTTTTGGTGGAAGCTTGGACCATTGTGGTCATTTTTGGTGGAAGCTTGGACCATTGTGGTCTTATTTGGTGGCTTCTGCTTTGCTTTGACTTTGTAATTTGCTTGCACTGCATTCATCTTTTTGTGCCTCGACTGATATAGCATCTTTTTAGTCCGTCCCTTTTTTGAGGTCTTAGAAAAATTGTGTCAGCAGATCCTTCCCTCATCCGAAGCAACTATCACAACCCCAATCTCTCCCGTCTTTAGACGTCAATGCCGCAAAGATAAGGATAGAAACGCATTACCAAGGTGTACTGCCCTTCGGAACTCCATGCAAATCGAGCTAAGTGCATAGTGCATGTGTTCAAGATTGGTTCACTGGTGTAGAGTTGTACGGATGACTCCAAATGGTCTACTTAAGCTCAGATGACTTGATTTCCCGAATATGGTCTTACGGAACCCAAAGATTTAAGTCAAAGACCTGAAGAGTCTAAATTCCAGTTCCTAATCAGGCACTTTACAATGAACGTTAAAGGCCGTAATCAAGCTCCATCCTTTAGACTAGACTCAGTCCTTAGTTCCAAAAATCAAACTTATTCTGAAAAATGCGAATGCAAATGCAACCATGTTTTTGTGAAGTGTATTTTCTGAATTTTACTCATTTTTATGGTTTTTACGAATTTTGTAATTTTTCTGAATTTTAGGACTTTGTATTTTTTATGGATTTTATGATTTTTATAAACAAAATTTTATTCATAAATTTTACAAGATATATTTTATTTGAGTTAAATATCTAATGTATTTTACAAATTTTATCTACAAAGTATTTTACAAGGCTTGAATGGTTTTTACACATGTTTTAATAAATAGGGTTTTAAATAAGTAAATTTTAAGTACAAATTTTAAATACATATTTTAATTACAAGTTTTAAATACAAATTTTAATCATATTTTACTTATTTACAAGGATTTTATAAATAAAAGAGTGGATTTTAATTTAACCCGTACCCACTTTTTATGGATTTTATAGATATAGAAAATACATAAAAGTACGAGTTATGGCCGAAAGTATATATATAATATATACGCACCCCCCTATACTTAGCTTGTGCTATGTCCTCATAGCGTCAAAAGAGAAAAAGGAGGACATAACTCGTGCTAAGTAAAAGTGGGTGAAAAAGGATATCGAGTACAAGTCAGTCAACCCCCCTATACTTACGATCAGGTCATCGTAAGTATCACGGGAGAGAAAAAATGGGATGACTGAATAAAAAGGATACATAACGAAAGTTCAAAAGGAAAAGAATACAAAATCATTGGAATCACTCGGTCCCCCCTATACTTAGGATAAGGCATCCTAAGTATATCAAAGAATGTAGCCAAAAATTGGGAACCAGTGATTCGTGAGAAAGACTGGCTATACAAAAGAATCAGTACAAAAAATAAAACGTAAATCAGCGGGCAATCGGTCCCCCCTATACTTAGGATCTGGTATCCTAAGTATAAAAGACGAGCAAAAACGGGGATGATTGTGGTATACGAAGAATGTACAAGAGTTGTGAATCTCTAGAATGGCTCAAAAGAATTTGTACAGGAAGAAATGAAGGAATGATTATGATTCCTGTACAAAATAGAACACTTCAGTACGGGCCAGATGATCAGTAGTCTCTACGAAGTGCTTCAGCATCTGCCCGTTAACCACGAACGGTTTTGCACCAGGTGACACATCTGATATCGCAATACTGCCATTGTCGTGTACCGTTCTGACTATGTACGGTCCTTCCCACTTGCTTTTCAATTTGCCGGGAAAAATTCTCAACCTTGCATTGAACAACCAAACTTTATGCCCAGGGACAAAGCTCTTGTGTCGAATATGTCTGTCATGCCATTTCTTCACTTTGTCCTTATAGATGAGTGTGTTCTCGTATGCTTGATTTCGAATTTCTACCAGCTCATTCAGATATATCTTTCTCTTGGCTCCTGCTTTCTGTTCATTCATCAGTATCTCTCGAATTGCCTACTCAGATTTGTGCATGATCTCTACGGGCAAGTGGCACGGCTTTCCATAAACTAGCCTGAATGGTGAAGTACCTAAGGGAGTCTTATAAGCAGTACGATAAGCCCAAAGAACCTGATCAAGAAGAAGTGACCAGTTCTTCCTATCCGGTCGTACTAGTTTCTGGAGAATTGATTTCACCTCCCTATTCGAGACTTCAGCCATGCCATTCGTCTGCGGGTGGTAAGGAGAAGCTACTCTGTGATCGATGCTGTATTGTTTCACTAGCTTTTTCACCTCCTTATTAATAAAATGGCTACCCCCATCAGAGATAAGAATATGAGGGATCCCGAACCGCGAAATGATGTGTTCCCTTAGGAACTTGCAAACGGTTTTGATGTCTGCGGTTCGTGCGGGTATAGCCTCCACCCATCTGCTAACATAGTCTACAGCAAGAAGAATGTACTCAAAGCCGCTGCTAGAAGGGAACGGTCCCATAAAATCTATACCCCATGCGTCAAAGATCTCGCAGATAATAACAGGTCGCATTGGCATTGCATCTCTGGCACTGACTGTCCCTACAGCTCTCTGACAATCTGGACAACTCTTCACGAATGTGCAAGCATCTCTGGTAAGAGTCGGCCACCATAATCCGCTCTGTAGTACCTTCTGCGCTGTCCTCTTCCCTGAATGATGTCCTCCTGATTCTAGAGAATGACACAAAGTGAGGACACTATTATATTCCTCCTGAGGAATACATCGCCTGTAAACACAATCCAGTCCTTCACGAAAAAGAAGCGGATCCTCCCAATGATAGTATCGTGCCTCGGAAACTAGTTTCTCAACTCTGTTCTTCGGCCAACCCTGAGGACTTTCCTGTGTGACCAGAAAGTTCACTATGTCTGCATACCACGGAAGTTCTGTAACCGCAAAGATGCTTTCGTCAGGAAATCTCTCTGCGATCTCTGGCGTGTACTCATCTGAAGGATGATCTGACTGTAATCGGGAGAGGTGATCAGCTACCACATTCTTTACTCCAGGTTTATCCTTGATATCCATATCAAATTCCTGAAGTAAAAGAATCCATCTAAGAAGGCGTGCCTTGGCATCCTTCTTTTCCATTAAAAATCTGATAGCTGAATGATCGGTGTATACGGTGATTTTCGAGCCAAGCAGATATGATCGAAACTTGTCTAGTGCAAACACTACTGCCAACATCTCCTTTTTTGTCACTGTGCAGTTTCTTTGAGCATCATCTAAGGTTTTGCTGGCATAGTGAATAGCTACGGGAAGTCCATTCCTCCTCTGCCCTAATACAGCCCCGATCGCGAAATCTGATGCATCCGTCATGATCTCGAAGGGTAGAGACCAATCAGGCGGCTGTAGGATAGGAGCACTGATTATTTTCTCTTTCAATGTGAGGAAGGCATTGAGACATTTATCATTTAAGACAAACTCGATGTCTTTGCCTAACAATTCAGTTAACGGTCGGGCAATCTTGGAGAAGTCTTGGATAAACCGTCGGTAAAAGCCGACATGCCCCAGAAATGACCGTAACTGTTTGATGTTGGATGGTGGCTCGAGTTTCTTTATGACATCCACCTTGGCAGGGTCATCCTCCATGCCTCGCTGGGAGATGACGTGCCCCAACACGATCCCGTGAGTAACCATGAAATGGCTTTTTTCCCAGGACAGAACGAGATCTACCTCACAACACTTTTTCAAAACCTGGTCTAGGTGTGCTAAACAATCGTCAAAGGACTCACCATAGACCGAAAAATCATCCATAAAAACCTCTAGAAAATCACCGACCATGTCCGCAAAAGTAGCAAGTATGCACCTCTGGAATGTCGCAGGAGCGTTACACAATCCAAAGGGCATCCGTCTAAAGGCATACGTGCCGAACGGACAATGAAAGGTGGTTTTCTCCTGGTCTTCAGGAGCAATTGATACCTGGTTGTATCCGGAGTAACCGTCAAGGAAACAGAAGTACCCCTTCCCTGCCAACCGTTCTATAACTTGGTCTATAGAAGGCAAAGGGAAATGGTCCTTCTTCGTCGCGGTGTTCAGCTTTCTGTAATCAACACATACTCGCCACGACGTGGTTACTCTCTTTGGAATCTCCTCTCCACTCTCGTTTTTCACCATCTGAATTCCCGACTTCTTCGGGACAACATGTAATGGGCTAACCCATTCGGAGTTGGAGATGGGATAAATGAACCCTGCATCGCACCATTTCGTAATCTCTTTCTTGACAACTTCTCGTAAAACCGGATTCAGCCTACGCTGAGACTCTCTGGAGGGTTTGCTGCCATGATCGAGGTAGATATGATGTGAACACAAAGTAGGATTAATCCCACGGAGATCGGATACAGTCCACCCAATGGCCTTGCGGTTTCTTTCTAGAATCTCCATCAGACG
The DNA here is from genome assembly GCA_037367405.1 of Ottelia alismoides. Classification (NCBI taxonomy): domain Eukaryota; kingdom Viridiplantae; phylum Streptophyta; class Magnoliopsida; order Alismatales; family Hydrocharitaceae; genus Ottelia; species Ottelia alismoides. The sequence goes on from JAZKJV010009703.1 coordinate 452,287, forward strand.
AGATTCTTGATCATCGGTCAAAGTTGAGCTGATAATGACCGGAAACCGTTGATGTGGATCCGTAAGGAAGGCATATTTCATGTTTGGTGGCAAAGTTTTAAGTTCTGATAAGGTAGTATCTGTATCTGCCGAAACATCATCTGTAATTGTATGGGGATCTCTGTCGGTTGTGGATTTGTCGTCATTCTGATTATCCACCATCTTTATATGCTCTAGAGTCGGACTACAGAAGATGTTCAAGACATCATCTGACTCCTCAGAATGATCAGAAGAAAATAAGTCCGCAAGATAAAATTCTGATTCATCTGAGATGGAGGAATTGTGTAGAGTCTTTGAATCTGAAAGATATGCATTAATTTCATCAAAAGTCTGATCCCTTTGCTCATCATCATCCAAACTGAAATATAAAGTCCCATCGGAAGAATTACCTCCTGAGGTCTCGGACCCGTCTTCTGTCAAACATTCTTGGGTCTCTACCTGATATCTTTCGAGGTCATCAAGCCGAACCTCATCCATGTAATCACAGGAGGCTAAAGAACTCAGAAAATCCGAAGATGCATCACTGAAGGTGTTTGATTCTCTCGCCATCTCTATATGTACCTTTTCGCCTTCGGCGCGAAAAGATACCTTCCCTATATCATAATCGAAGAGAGCCTTTGCGGTCTCTAGAAAAGGTCTCCCGAGAATGATCGGGGTAAGGTGTAACTGTGCAGGGCAATTCATATCTAGGACCATAAAGTCCACGAGAAATTGCAGACCCTGCACGGTTACGATAACGTTCCTAAGTATACCCTTAGGTCTCTTTACAGATCTATCAGCAAACTGAAGGATCGCGCGGGATTTGTAAAGAGGACCTAACTCGAGCTTCTCGAGTAAGGAAGCGGGTATCAGATTGATCGAGGAACCGTTATCTAATAGAGTGCGATCGAACTCGGCTTTTGCGATCTCGCATCTGACATAATGTGCACCTGAGTCTTTCTTCTTCTTTGGAAGCTTATTCTGTATCGCACAGGATGTAGCCTTAGTCAAGACATGCTTTTCTGTTCGAGATCTCTTTTTCCTACGCGTGGTGCATCTGTTCTTCAATTGATTCTTGAGCGTAGAAAATTGATCTAAGGCATCATGAAGAGGGATCTTCAGAAATATGTGATCTTTGAGTAACTTTTCGATCTGTGGAGATTCAGGATTATTTTTGATCTTTTTCTTTCCTTTTCCGAATAAAGCATCGGGAAAAGGAATAAAGTCAGGATTCAGAAAATCAGAAGTTTTGTTCAACTCAGAATCAGCATTTACATCGAGAGTCTCAAAATTATCTACAAAACTCTCTAAAACAGGGGAAGAAATGTTTTTGTCCGGGCTCTCTGCCTGATCTGGCGTGATATCATCGTCTGAGTCGCCAGTATCCATATCTGATGAGTTGGCATTGCTCCCGTCTCTCGATTCTGCATATTGATCCTCATCCTTTTGCGGTTTCTCCTCCTCGGCTTTTGGATCATGCTCGTGCTCCTTTGGTGCCCTCTCCTCTTCTCCAGCAGGTGTTTGCGGTGATCTACCGCTCCTGAGATGAATGAAGTTAGATAAAAATTCAGGAAACGAGATCTTACCTGTAGTATCTACCTGGTCTGGATGCCTCCTCTTGTTATTCGGGTTCATCTGAGGCTGGGCTGGGAGAGTAGTCTTCGGCACGGTTAACTCGTCCAGACGACGATTAACCTGCTCCATCTCTGTCTTGTGCGCGATCTGGAGCGTACTCAACATATCCATGATCTGGTTGAGCGCCTGGGCCTGTGAAGACATCTCCGGTTTGGTGTGATGGCCCTGGCTTGCTCCTCTCTCCTGCCTTGGCGTGAAATGCTGAGAGGTGGAAGGCTGGGAGTAGCGCTGAGGTGTGGAGGAAGACTGCTGCGGCTGCTGAAAAGAATAATTCTGTGAAAACTGAGCAGGGTGCTGATATGAATGTTGCGGTCTCTGATGGTAGACATTTGGATGAGACTGTTGCGGTGTGAAGCTCTGGCGGTGCTGAAATTGCGGACATCCATGCTGCAGATGACCATACGGCTGCTGCTGCTGATGATTCGGTATACTCGGCTGCTGAACTGGAGTATACGAAATCCCATTGATCTCGAAAGTGGCTTGCGGCTCCACCTCCATCTCTGAAGTGCTGATGATCTGGCCGGCATTGGCATGAGACTGATCCTCATGCCAATCAATCTGCGGAATCTCGGGCTCGCTCTGAACGTAGTGTATCTGACGGGTGGGTGGAGCGGGTGCAATCCTCCGTGCTGGCTGTGAAGAAGTCTGGCTCTGCTGGTACTGGAGCTGAAGATCAGAGACCTTCTTCGAAAGATCACTCAGCTGCTGAGGTAGAGATGAGAGTTTCTCCAACTCTCGCAGCGGCTGTAGGTCTTGGACCTGCTTGTGAATCACGTCCACCAACGTCAACTTCTCTCTAATAAAGCCCATGTTAGTGTTGGATTCAGAATCTGATATATTCGCCACCTTGTGATGCTCTCGGTGATGTGGTGGCTGCGGGGCTTTCTGAAATGCCCGAGTAGAGTCTACAACTCTCGAGTTCTCGGCCATCCCTTCGAAGATGGCCCAGACTGACTCGGCATCCTTGTTCAAGTAACTGTCGCCACATGCGGCACTCACGAGCCCCTGAACTTCCGGCTGGAGTCCTCCGAAATAATTTTGCACTAGCACCTTCATTGGTATCTCGTGATGCGGACATCTCTCTGTCAGGTCCTTGAATCGATCCCATGCCTCATGGAATGATTCGTGCGGCAGTTGTGTAAAGTTGGAGATCTGGCTCCTCATCATGTTCGTCCTTCCTAGAGGAAAATATTTGCGCAGGAAGGTGGACTTCAGGTCGTCCTACGTGGAGATTTCTCTTCCCAGATGGCTCAGCCAATAAAGGGCCTTATCGGCTAATGCAAAAGGGAAGGCTTTGAGGCGCACGGCTTCCTGCGTTACTCCTGGATAGCAAGCCGTTCCGCAGATCATCTCAAACTGTTGTAAAAACGTGAACGGCTCCTCTGCGGCATTCCCATAGTACTTGGGAAGCAAAGATATGAAGGACGGTTGGAGTTCGTATGTCCCTTGATTCGGCGGTAGCTGAATCCAATGGTGGAGCGTTCTTGCGCCCGGGTCATACTCGTCCCGTAAAGTTGCGAGAACCGCAGGCGGTAACTGGTTCCCGGCCCCTGCTCGCAGCGCGGCTATTTGCCCTTGTAATTCCGTCTGAACTCGGAATTGTTCTCGAATTTGTAGATTCATCTGCTGAAGTGTATCGAGAATCCCAGTAGTAACATCTGCAGCTTCTGATCTTCCGTCATCTTGCTCCTCGGCTGCTGCCCTCTCTTCTGCTGCTGGTGCTTTACCGCGAGCCATCGGCTTCGAGTCGTCTGGAAAAGAAAAGCTCTCGTAAGCACTCAGTGATAGTTCAGCTGGAGATGATTTATTGAGACGAGAGTCTATCTCAATTTTCTGGCCAGGAGGTGAGGGAGTCTGGGTCTGACTCGCCTCGAGATCTAAGAGGACCGGCTTGGAAAGAGAGTCATCCCGAGCCTGTGAAGACATACGTTCGACGGTGGACTGTTGAAGGCTCACAGAGTCTGAGCTAAAAAGCCGTCGAGACGTCATCTTCGATGTCAAGAGAAAAGTCGAGAGAGCACGTGTACGATTCAAGAGAGAGAGAAATGCGAAAGCCGTGGAAACTCACGCCCCGCAAGCAAACACAAAGCAAACCCCGTTTTCACCAACTCAACCCTGATGAAGACCGTAAGAGTTCGGTCTTTTATCTTTTCGGTTTTAGGGTTGTAATTAGCAAACAAATTATTGCGTTTTATCGTGCGCTGTGCGAGCTAATAGGTGCCCGATGTATCTCCCGCTATACTGTCCCGAGTCCTTACAAAGAACCACTTGCTCTCAACCAGTATGGTGTCAAGTACACGAGCCGATTCCGAACCGCGTTACTTGAGGACGGAGCCTTACGCAGTGTCCTCTAAATCCCCCACTCTGCTAAGTAAACTCGGACCGTTGCCGGCTACCCGAGCATACCCACTGAAAAGCAGTGATTCGGTGTATGAACTAAGTAGTATTTTGAAAGATTTCGGGATATTTATTAAGTGTCGTCTCTCGCTCGCGTACTCTGAAAATTGTGCGGGGGTTACTCTCCCCAAATCAACTGAATCGATTTACGGTTTTTGATCAGATATTTTTAGCAGTCCCAATTTTAGTTTTGCAATTTTTATGGTATTTTCAAACAACGTCTATTTTTTTTGTCTTTTTGTTTAAAAACCCTAAAGCAAGCACTTAGGTTGCAAGTCCTAAAACTAGCTACGTGGCACAAGCAGATAGAGTAAAAACCTAAACAATCATCTAGAAAACCGCGGAAAACCGATAAACGATGAAAAAGCCACGGTGGGTGCCCTGATCCACCGGATACACGGTATCCGATGAATCAAGCCCCTAAAAAATGAATGTTTTATTAAGTACAACTCTCTCCCTTTCTCTCTCTTTTACAAATAAAAGGATACTAGATCTTCGCTCCTCTGCAGTCAACTCGTGAAGAAGAAGCCGACCTCTGCCCTTTCAACTGGCTCGGCCTCCGAAGAAGCCGGTTGATCCTGCAGGCCCTGCAAAGATGATTAGCACAAAAGAATTGATCGAGAAAGCCGAGAAAGCCGTAAAGAAACCAAAAAGAAACTCAGAAAATAAAGCACGAAAAAGCCGTACGAGAAACCGTACGAAAAACAAAACATAGAGAAGAGAAAGAATAAAATCACGAAAAACGAAAAATCCAAGGAATCTAACGCCTCCCCGGCAACGGCGCCATTTTGATGAGGTCAAAAAAAGAATCGCGTTTCGCGGCTTTCTTTTATTTGATGAAGAAAGTGGTCGATGTAGCAGAAGCCACGAAACAAGTTTTGATTCTTTAAAACCTATCAAACAAATTACGGTTCTCTGTCGAAAAACCGTTCACTAATATTTAACCAGGCAAGTGTTCCTGGGTCGAACTCAAGGAGGCAGAATAAATTCCCTAGATTTCTCTTCTCGTAATTTTATTTTAATTCTTCTCTAAGTCAAAACGCTTTTTCTGGTGATTTTTATTTTATTATTTTTATTTGATTTTATTCTTTTCAAATTTTTATTTAATTTTCAAAAAGGAATAATTTTCAAAAGATTTATTTATTATATAGTAGGTGGAAAGAATATAGGTGATATTATATAGTATAGGTGAACGAGGTTCAAGCCGCGTACTCGAACTACACAAGAAAACAAAACAAAATGAAGCGGTTTTCGAGAAAATCAAAACACGTCAAAAACTCGTTGAAAAGCCGCGAAAACTTTATACTAGGTAGCTGGGGTAGTTGTGTAACTACCCTCAAAGAATCGTCGAAATTCGAGGTCACAAGAACAAGAAACAACCCCTACAGCCCAGTGGTATAAGCGTAAGAAAACTAATTAAAAATGTTTGCAATCGGGTCCTTGAGGACTGTTCTGAAAGAAAACTAAACAAAATCTTACATTTAGGTCCCTGCGGAGGGACCTAAATGTAAATATACAAAACTCTGGAAGCGGAATGCACTTCTGGAAACTTGGCTGGACTTATGAAGCAATTTTTCCACCTTTTCAACTTTAACGGCCGAGATTAGAACTGAAGGCGCGGATCGGACGTCCCAGACACTGCCACGTGTCACAAGCCTGTGCGACTAATGTTCTTGGGCGGTTCAGGTAGCTGGTAGCGGCGCCTTCTTCTCCGAATTATGGCGGACGATCAGCTAAAGCTCTGACGCTCCGGTGGGGCCAGAGGGGTGGCTCCTCCACCCCTCGAGCTCGCCCGCAGTAGGGTGGATGGCGGCGACGCTCTGAGCGACGGCGGCAAGACGATGAAGATGACGGCCTCGACACTTGAAGCTTGTTGCAGTTCTGGAGGCTCCTCTTCGAAGTGGATTTAGATGATGATCAAAGCTTTTTGCTGATGAAGCAAGAGCTCGCGAAATACCTGGTTCTGCAATGAATCAAGATATATGCTCGATTCTTGTCGAATCGGCCAAAATATTACGAATCACAAGCTCCAAAGTTTGAAGGAAATCATATAATTCCAGCCAAATCACAGAACACATGAAGAAGATGATGGTTTTATGATTGATTTGAATCGAATCGAAAGTGAATCGAAAAGGTGTATCGAATGTGCGTCGAAGATGGGTGATTAAGCTAACTAAAGACGTGATTAGCCACGCTAATCGTGACACTATGATCGAGAAATAAAATCGCAAAATGTGAAGGAGGTGACCTGGGGACTGGAGGTGTATGACCTCCTGATAGTAGCTCGACGAGCGGTCTTCTCGGAGCTGCACGCAGCACGAGGCGGCGATTCAAGGCGTTGCTCCGCCTTGGAACTCTTCTCCGACGATCCTTCTTCCCCGCGAGCTCCTTCCTTGGCGCTGTCACCGCTCGAGTTGATTGGAACGAGGCTTGGAAGTTAGGTAGTCGGTACAACCTGGAGCTGAGCTCTGGAAGGTCGGAAAGTTAATGGTGGTTGGCGAACTTGGGACCCTTATATAGGGAGCTTGCTTGGGCCCCAAGGTGAGATCAATGGCTGGCGAGGTAGAGGGTTGTTAGGAGGATGGAATCGACGGTTTAGGATGGCTAGAAGCTTCGATATTGGTGCGGGAAAAATGAGGGAATGTGGCCAGTTGGAACAGATTCTGTTCAACCTGCTTCTTGAGGAAGATGATCCAGGTGCTGACAAGTGTCAGCACCTGGTTGGCCAGACAAGTAATGATTGTTGTAAATTCAATATTAAATAGCAAATAAAGTTATTTTAATTAGGCTATAAATACAAGAAATGTAAATACATTAATTATCTAATTTATGAAATAATTACCTTTTATAAATAATAATGATTATTTAAAATATAAATATTATATTAATAAATATGTATTTATAAATAGGTTTTGAATTTTTAATTTAATAAATAATTAAGTAAAAATTAATTTTATATTTTATTAATTATTAGGGTATTAAATAAAGATTGTACGAATTTTTATGAATTAATTTACATATTTTAATAAATAGAGTAAGTAGCTATATAGGTCAATTATACCTATATTTCAGGGTGTTTGATTTTATAAAAATAATAAATAGTCTCCAAAAATTATGAAATAATTTATGGTGAAAGTACAAGATCATGAAATAATTTAAAAATTATAAAATTAAGAAAATAATAAATAGTGTGTGTTACATAAAATAAATAGCCCAGAAACCCCTTTGTCTTTTGGTCCCAAAACCGACTTTTTGCAAACGGACTCCGAATTCAATGAAACCACCTTTATTAATTAGAGAATATTATTTTAATGAACTTTAAAGGTGAGTAGAGTGAAATTGGAGTTCGTATGAGGGAGTTATGATGTTCGGAAGTTGAGATTTTGACAATTTGTAAGCTGGATTTCTTGGCATATTTACAGGGTAGTATTTTTAACTTATTTTTATATTTTTATTTACATTTTTATGAATAATTAGGAGAAAGATTTGATGAAAAATATGTTAAGATGAAATAATTAAAATTCTTTGAAGTTTTGCATTTTATTTTATAAATAGTGAAAGGTGTATATACATGAGATAGATTATTTTTATTTGGTTTTCTTTCCTTATCTCCCCCTACTTATTGGTTTGTCGACCAATCCATGCTGACTTGGTCTCGGGGGTTGGGCTATAAATATATCTTACAGTTATATTTATAGTTTAAGTCATATTACATATATATACATATATTCCATATGCCTTTATCTTCCTTTTTTTATGATTCTTTATTTATTTACATGAATTTAGTGGTTAAAAGTGAATATTTACACATGAATGGGGTTTTGTTAAAGTATGAGAATTAGTGAGTTTTTACATGTATTTGTTAAGGGTTTTAAGACAAAATGCAACAGAAAAGTTAATGAATCATGGATTCATCAATCACCCATCGTCGCACATGCCTTCACTCGCCTTCTCCCCTTCTCCAGTGCCTGAAGCCTCTGACCCAACCTCTCTCGAGTTTGCCGGAGAGGGAGCTCCGGTCTCCCATCCCTCCACTTGCAAGAGACCTCACTTCACTCACTTCACCTCGCACAAGTACGCTTTGGCTATTGGACTAACGAACACATGTATTACTTGAATGGTCGAAGCTCTCACCGGGGCATATTTTGAGCTCTTAATCTATGGTAATCTCATGTCCCCACCACTATCCAGACCAGCCCAGATGTTCACGGATGCCAGAGATTCATTGCCAACACCTCAGGATTCTTCACCAAGCTTCTGATGTCCTACCACGGACGAGCAGAGCTCCTAGAGCCTTGTCGGAGTCCTGTTATTGTCACCACCCCTTGGAGGAAGAAGGAGCTCTAGATGACATAGTGGCCGTTGGATGGAACCCTCATGGTGCTCATCCAACAACTGACATTCGACCACGTCGACTCCCATATCACTTACAATCACCGTCCGATCTCCGTGATCGGATGATCTACAGAGCGACATGTATCTTCACCGAGCTTCCATCCCAAGCTTCTAGGTTCGGAGCATTCGAGCCAAGCCTGGGCTTTACCAGACGATGCGTGGCCTGAGTCAACTCTGATCCTTGATCTGAGCCTCCGTCGACAACTGAACCTAGCCTCACGTGGCTGGTCATGTGAGCGCTGGGTAATTTGTATGGAGGCCCCACCAGCTTCTTCCAATTACAAATAGGTCCTCTGAGCACGTGCATACCACATGCTCATGATTTTAATTGCACCCTACCCCCTCCGAGTTTCAATAATTGCAATTTAGCCCCCGTGCGTATGGGAAAATTACGGGGAAGGCTTCACAACTTTTCATATTTATATTTAGGTCCTTTCATGGACCTCTTTGTAGTATTTTATGTAGTTATTTTCATGGTTTCTTTGACTTTGTGCCCTTGGACTCTTTTGTTAATATCTTGACTATCTGAGCTCCGTTTTAGTTGATTTTAGTCTCATTTCGAAGCTTTTTTCATTGTCTTTCTAATGGCATGAATTTCTCTCTGATTTGACACTTTAGATTTTGATGAATAACATTAGTAATGCAGTGTTTGTTATATAATGATTTTTATGCCTTGTATTAATATATCAATTGATTTTGCTTTATCATTAGATCCTGAAGTTGACTACATTTTCTTGGCTCAAATATTTGATCGAGAGAGGGCATATTTGCTTCCATTTACACTTGCATTTCATGACATTATAAAAATCAAACAAAAAGAGTCTCCAAGTGTCTGTATCATATTTTTATATGTATTGATCACTTAGTTTTTAATTCACCACTTAATCTGAATATTAATGAGAGTATAAATAGATACTTAAGAGGCTCTCCCCTGATATCAACCTTGGGCTTGCCCAAGTAAACTAAATTGAATCACTTGCATTTTATATATAAACTAATCCGAATGGTTTTTGATGGATCCAATTCTTTCCGACTGCAATGAATATCTGAGTGTTAATTCCACATTATTAAAGGGACGAATTTTGGGATTGTTAAATGATACCGTTGTTGAGGACACGACTCATCTTTTGTTTTATTCATATTTTATTATTTGATTATGTGATAGTTTCTAACTTGTAAGTCAATTCGTTCATGTCTCATGCATGGTTTTGATAATTCTTTGATATATATCTAGTGCTTCTTTTTGTGGCAAGGGTTCCTTAGTGATCAAGGAGGCAAGGAGAAGGAGCTCCCGTTGCGAGGAGCCGTAGAAGCAAACATTGGAGAAAATTGAAGAAAGAAAAAATTTGTTCTCTTGCTGGCTTGTAAATAATCATCTTTACAATGGTCTTCGTTTGAAGACTCGCAATTGTAAACGAACGATTGTTTTTGTGGTTGTGTGGGGCTTGCCCCACTTGAGTGTTGCCCTAGGATCAGGCACACGACTCTCTGAGCTATTTCACCTTCTTATCTTATGTGTTTGATCTTAGGTAGGATACACATTTATTTGAGACGCACGTAGACATCGCTTCACTTAGCCACAAAATTAAATATGTTCTTCCCCGCTAATAGAAGCATGTTAGGAGTGATTTTCATCGACTTGCATACATTAAGTATTCGGTTTTTAATTCAGTCTTGTTTTTCCTGAGTATAGCTAAAGGCACTACAAGTTTTCCTCTTTATCATAGATCATGATCTTATCGAATGCAATGGCTTTTCTCGACATCCCTTCCTGGCTTGATCACCTAGGATTAAAGTAAATTAGGATGAGTGATAGATGATATTTGATTGATTTATGTTCTCATTAAATCAGTGATAACCTTAAAGCTAAAAATTGGGACTGATAATGCAAGTTCACCAATATAATGGAGTAAAATCAAATTTTTAGGAGAGCAACACCCTTGTTTACATAGGTAATTTTTAATTTGACATAAAATTATTCCTTACGTAAATTAGAATGATTTTATCACCAATAAAAAGGATAAGATATACAACTAACATTTGTTGGTTTCACGTGTGAGTTGGTGAATCAAAGGTATTGATTGAGCCTTGATTTTTTTCAGCACTCTCCCATTAAACATAGGTGATCCATTCATCTTCGTAGATTCATTCCCTCACGTGTACATTCATCCTAACCTCTTCGTTCCCCTCAGGTCTCCCCAACTTCACTTATCCATCTCTTTACTTAGGCTATTCTTAGCCTAAGTATAGGGGGTGCCTGAGTCACCGCAAATTCCTTACTCATATATCCTTCTCTCTAATACTTAGGTTATTTCTAACCTAAGTATAGGGGGTGTCCTCCTCAGTTCCTTTATTCTTTCTTATATCATAACTTGAGCTGTCGTTTTTCTCGCTTAGTGCTATGAGACATAGAAAAAGTTTAGTATAGGGGGTATACCGTTTATACAGTATATATACTGTTGCCATTGCTCTATTTTGGAAAATTTTAAATTTTTTTGGGATAGAGTATAAATCTTATGAACTAAGCTGGATAAAATATTTTCAAAGATTGAAAATTTTCTATACTATATTACATTATTTTGAAGAATTTTTTTGGTGATGATTTGAAAAATGAGTTTTACTTGTTTTGGAAAATCGTTTGAAAAATATTTGAACTTTTTTATATGTGATAATGTTTTGAAAATATTTTTAAATTTCTTTTTCAAAAATAAGGTTTGAATGAGTTTAACTTGAGTATATAAATATTATCTTTAAAAAATATGATAAAAATGGATAAAGGAGTTGGTTTAGTCCCTGACACTTTCACATTCACACAGGATTAGTGATGTTCAAGAACACTTGGTTTAAGTGGTCTTGAGATTTTAAGTTAACTAGCCTTAGTCATCAGGGTCTTTGACTTAATTATCCATATTTCCCTGGTTTGACAGATTTGCATTCTCTATTGCGTGCTTAGTCTCTAACCTTAAGAATATGATCATATCTTCACATACACGACTACAGTTATGATGAAAGGAGTTGAAATTTCACTTGAGGGACTTGAATAAGGGATTCAAGTTTGGACTCGATTTAATGATGCTCGTGGATGGGATAAAATCATCGAAGGCTTCATGAAACTTGAGTGTAAGAATTTTTAACCAGTATAAGAACATGGTTCTTGTACTATCTCTTGACATTTACCCAAGTAACATGGTGTGATAAAATAAAGATGTTTATCAGTGTACGTCAACTCTTGGCAAAAGCAATGGAGATAACCAAAAAAAAATGAAATGAAATCTCAATGTTGAAAAAAGCTCTCATCCTACAAAGTCAAAAATCAAAGATCTTCCACCAAAGGCGAGCGCTCCCAACCATTTCAAAGTGTCCACTTGGACCACCGCTATTAGGACCAGGAGTCGGGCTTGTACCGAAAAAGGGCCTGCATCGTAAATGCTACAAGTCTGGGTATAGAAGGTATCTTAGATACTAAAAAAAGGCACACCCCGATGTACTCCCAGGAAAACAAGTGCATACGACTCCAACTTCTCTTGAGTGAATAAGGCACTCGAGACAATCCTTGTTCCAATGAGAGGGAGAGAAGAAATGACACAATCTTATGCCCTCCATCCACTGGCCTTCATTCACCATTTTTAAGTCTGACAACTAAAGAGACGGTGGATTGATTGCAATATTTGATTTATTCCCTAATGTTGAGGATTGGGTCCTTAGGAGAATTTCTTAGACCAGGACCTTGGGTGAAGTTGTGACTCTACTCTTGTGACCATAGTCAATACTTAATGTCATATCCTTATTTTATACGTATACAGAGAGAGTCTAAAAAATTAGAGAATTGGATACCTCTTGATTAAGGCTAGGACGAGCTTTGAAATTTTAGATCTCTAAAATTGGGAGTTCATGAATGGATAAGATCTTGTACTCTCACACACAATCAGGGGTTAGTCCAACTCATTCATACTTGAGATGCTCGAGGACGAGCACAGTATAAGTAATGGGGGATGATGAAACTCGGTTTCATCATGTTAATTTTCCCATATTAAACCCCAAGCTTAAATTGATGCAAATAAAAACAAGATTAAATGTTGTATATATCTGGGTCTTGGAAAAAAATAAAAATACAAAAATGACAAAAGCAAAATTGTAGTGTTTTTATACCCTTAAAACACTCACAAAATTATTTCTTACTTAGTTTGACATCTTTTGCGTTTTTGGTCAACATGAAACTTGTAGATCTCATCAAGATCTACATTCATTTTTTGAGTTATTTTCAATTTAGGCTTTTTTCTTCTTATTTTTTGAGTTTTTCTTCTAAATAACCTAATAGGGCCACATGGCTCTTTCTGGTTGAGCCATGTGGCTCTCTTCTCTGCACACCACGTGCCCTTGCTTCCAGCCACTTGATCACCTTTCGGCGCCACAATCCCAACCGTTGGTTTCTACTCCATCATCCACCATCCGATTCGCTTCTCATCTTTAATCTCCACCGCACGGCGGCGCTGCACTTCCAACCGTCCAATCTCCATCTACACACTTTTATCTCAATTGTTCATTCTCGCTTCGATTTCTTCCCTTCGACCGCTCTCTAGATGGACCCTTCATTTCGACCCACTTCCCATCTCACCATGTGTCACGCCCATCGGCATCGATTGCGCCTTGCGCCCTCACCACGCCTGTTGGATTGCACAATCCAATGGCTAAGAGATCATCTCCCACCTCCAGCCTCCCCTTCTCCTTCACGTTTGCCACATCGTGCACGCCGCCCCCTTTATATTTTCATGGCATCGATATCCACCCCCATCAGTCGCTGATCACGCCCATTTAAAGCACTTTCATCCTTCTTCCTCCCAGACTCCATAACTCCTCACGATCCCATCTCTCTTGTCCCACATTCCCCTCATAACCTACAACCTCCACCATCTTCTACTCAAAGCTCTACCTTCAAATAAGCCATGGCCGTCCCAATTTTTCGTTGTCCAATTTTACGCAAGAATATGCCCAGCTTCTCTCCTCCTCCCCGTGATAGGGGGAGGCTGGATCGACGGTGCAAAAATGACCCAATCTTTGGTGAGACCCTGGCCATGGTTGGCCTTGCTCTGGTGCTCTAGAGCACCATCGAGTTGCTCCTCTTGATCGTGGGAGTTCAGTGAAGACCTAAGCTCTGTTTAGGAGCTCAAGTTCAGGCCCAGCATTCGCCGAAGCTCTAGGTGGGTTCTCTCGATCTTCCTTCCTTTTTATTCTAATTTCTTGTAATTTATTAGGCTTGCACACACTCGTTATCCCTCCATTGATCATCTCTTTAGCTTCACCATGCATCACCCATCCTCGCACACGCCTTCACTCGCCTTCTCCCCTTTTTCAGTGCCTGAATGCCTCCGACCCAACCCCTCTCCAGTTTGCCGGAAAGGGAGCTCCGATCTCCCACCCCTCCACTCACAAGAGACCTCATTTCACTCACTTCTCCTCGCACAAGCATGCTTCGGTTATTGGACTAACGAACACAAGTATTACTTGAATGGTCAAAGCTCTCGTCGAGGCAGATTTTAAGCTCCTCATCTCCGACGATCTCATGTCTCCACCACTATCCGGATGACCCCAGGTGTTCATGGATGTCGGAGCTTCATTGCCGACACTCAGGATTCTTTACCGAGCTTCCGGCGTCCTGCCACGACCGAGCAGAGCTCCTAGAGAATCATCGGAGTCCTATTTGCTGCCAGCCCTTGGAGGAAAAAGGAGCTCCAGATGACATAGGGACCGTTGGATGGCACCCTCCCGGTACTCATCCAGCAGCTGACATTCAACCACGTCGACTCCCATATCACTTACAGTCACTGTCTGATCTCCATGATCGGATAGTCTACAGAGCGACATGTGCTTTCACTGAGCCTCCATCCCAAGCTTCCAGACTCGGAGCACTCGAGCCAAGCTAGGGCTTCACCAGACGACGTGTGGCCTGAGACATCTTCGTGCCTCGATCCGAGCCTCCATCAACCACCAAGCCTAACCTCACAGGTAATTTCCAAGGCGGCACCGCCAGCTTCTCCAATTACAAATAGATCCTCTGAGCACGTGCATACCACATACGCTTGGGGTTAATTGCACCCTACCCTCTCTGGGTTTCAATAATTGCAATTTATCCCTCCCAGTGTATGGGTAAATTACAAGGAAGGCCTCATGACTTTTCATATTTACATTTAGGTACTTCCCGAGACCTGTTTGTAGTATTTTATCTAGTTATTTTCATGTTTTCTTTGCATTTATGCCTCTGAACTCTTTTGTTAATATCTTGAACATCCGAGCTCCGTTTTAGTCGATTTTGGTCTCATTTTGAAGCTTGTTTCATCGTCTTTCTGATGACATGACTTTCTCTCTAATTTTACTCTTTAGATTTTGATGATTTATATGAGTAATGCAATGTATGTTATGTAATGATTTTTATGCCTTATATTAATATATCGATGGAATTTGCTTCATCATTGGATCCTGAAGTTGACACAGTTTCTTTGCTCAAATATTTGATCTAGAGAGGGCATATTTGCTTCCATTTACACTTGCATTTCATGACATTATAAAAATCAAACAAAAAGAGTCTTCAAATGTCTACATAATGTCTTTGTGTGTATTGGCCTCTTAGTTTTTAATTCATCACATAATGTGAATACTAATGAGAGTAAATAGATACTTAAGAGGCTCGTGTCCCTGAGATCGATCTTGAGCTTGCCCAAGTAAAATAAATCCAAGCACTTGCATTTAATATATAAATTAATCTGAGTGGTTTTTGATGGATCCAATTTGGCCAAACTGCAACTAATATCTGAATGTTAATTCCACATTATTAAAGGGCCGAATTTGGGGATTGTCAAATGGCGCAGTTGCCGGGGACACGACTCATCTTTTGTTTTATCTAGATATTTTTTATTTGATTAAGTTTTAGTTTCTAACTTGTAGGTCAATTTGTTCATTCCTCATGCATGGTTTTGATAATATATATATATATATATACATATACATGTACATATACATATATATATATATATATCTAATGCATGCTTTTTGTGGCAGGGTCCCTTGGTCCTCAAGGAGGCAAGGAGCATGAGCTCCCGTTGCGAAGAGCTGCAGAAGCAAATATTGGAGAAATTTGAAGAAAGATTTTTTTCTCTTGCAGGAATGTAAATAATCGTCTTTACAATGGTCTTCATTTAAAGACTCATAATTGTAAATGAACGATGGTTTTTGTGGTTGTCTGGGGCTAGCCCCACTTGATTATCGACTTAGGATAAGGCACGTGGCTCTTTGAGCTATTTCTCAAGCCAAACTACCCTCATCATGCCTCGTTGTTTTTGTTGAGAGGAGTTTTTGGGTTTTTATTTTTGGAAATAAAAACGTGTCGATATGTCTTTGCAACCCAAAGAATCCCGCAACAAAAATTTTATTATTTCTCAAACTAAATTAATTATAAAAATGTGTACTAAGAGATTTTTTTGCTATTTAATTTACCTGTATAGCTAACATGATCGAACTCAAGGAGGCTACAAACCTTGGGGGTTATTTAAGGAAATCAACTATTTGCATATACTATATACATATGGTACATTATATACATAGTTAAATAAGGAAATTAGCTTATTTTATGTTTTTAAAATTTTATTTTATTTTTAGTTTAAAAAAATATTTACAATTATTTATAAATATAATATTTCTAAAAATAAATATATACGATAAATATGTGGTAAAATTACAAAAACCACGTAGAAAACTGTCTTTCAAACCGTGACTCCAAAAATTATGAAACCACTACCATTTTAAAGATAATTTAATTTAGAATACAATGGAAGTGACTTTGATTCAATTTGAGTTCATATGAAGTTAGAATTGGTCTTTCAATTATCGGTTTATGGCTTCTTCTGGATGTGGTTACTTTATTCTGTAGTGATTTTATTTTGCAACTATTTTTATTATTTAGAAAACATTTATATTGACGAAATTTATGTTGAAAATTATTTAATTTGAGGTTTTTTATGTTCAAATAAAATAGTGTAAGTATTATACAAATATACACTAAAAAGTATTTACAAAGTATCATTTTTTGGATTTTCTGATTAAAGACCCTATCTCCCCCTACTTTATTCCCGGTCGATTAGGTCAAGTCTTGACCTTCTCTTGGGGTTCAGGTCATCCAGTATCTATTACATATACACAATATTTTTATTTTCTTTGTTTTTCCTTTATTTATTTATTTATTTATTTCAGGTTAAAGTAATAATATATGTACAATATTTACATACATATGCAAGTTAGTAAGAATGTGGATTTATCAATATATACAAGTGTTTTGAAAGGGTTTTTAAGCTAAAATTAATGAATAAGGATGATGAAATGCAAATTCATCAATCATCAACTTGGATTGTGAGAGGCAACATTTCATCAACGCGCTCGCAAGCATCTCCTTTGTTGGATTGGACTTGAGACAGGAGGTCTCTTACTTTAGAGACTCGATCACAACCATGCTTCAAGAGTTAAACTTATTACCCTTTTGTGGTTTAGATGAAATGATCTGAGAAGTGTTCTGGAATCATTTGGTTTCATCACTTTAAAATTTTTTAAATTCTGTTGCCTCGAGCAACTAGTATAACTAGGCGCTCCCGATCGCATATGATGTGATCTTCACGCTTCCGTGATGCCCTTAAAATTTTATAATAACCTTCGAGTGGTTTTAGAGCCATAGATCATATGTTTCAGATATGATCCATGAACCTAAGATGTCATGGGCATTTTTGGTTTTTTTAGATCGTAATCAATAGATAACCACGATTTTAAAATTCCTAAAAATATGTGTCTATCACTTGGATTCTGTTGCAAATCACATTGGAAAACCAAGGAAGTTTATTTTGCATGATTTGGAGTTTTTTTTGCTCAAGATTTAGTAAACAAGTGTCACTGTTGGAAACTTAATAAATTTGAACAAGAACCTTGTGATTACCATTCAGTTCATGGAAATGATCAAATCACATTATCCTGACCTGAGGTAGATATGGTGTCTTGTCAGGGATCATTGGGGTAGTAGGTTACTCCGTGAGCGTTTTGTCCCATATCTTGTGTACTAGCTATGAAAAAGGGTAAGGAAAGGATAATGCTTGAAATGATCACAATGTATTTTTCTAATTATTAAAAATTTAATAATACATATTTTGAGATTATACCATCCTTTAAGTAACAATCAAGATTGTTTGTTGGTTGTTTGAATTGGATTGATAATTGATGTAATATGATTAAATAAATTATACCCAATTAAACACTATTATTAATAGAGTAGTATTTTCCATGGAAGAACTAATATGTGAATATGATTCACTTTAACTAATTATAATTTAAACATAATATGGAGGATCACATAAGTGACATCCATGGTCTCCCGTCAAGGAAAAGGGTTCCGTCGCCATGGATTCTATGTAGGAAACACTTGTCTGAACTGACAGCTCGTGCAGATAAGCACACATAGATGTGGCATAAGATCAAAGGATCAATTTTTGATGGGGTTGGATTGTTACAACCTCCAAAAATTGAAAAAAGCTAATTGATTTGATAAAACAAAGAATGGAATGCTCTAGGTTGTCTCAAAACCTAATAGATAAGTTAGCGCATGATGGTGATCATTTTTTCAAGAAAATTTTGTGCAAATTCCAAATTTTTTAAAAAATGACTTTTCCTAGATTGATCAGTCAGTGTTTCATAAATGATCGACCATACACAAATCCCAAATTTCAAATAGTCCTAATGGTTGATCCGAATGATCGAACATGCTAATCATGATGATCGATCATAGATGCCCTAATTGAGTTCTTTTTTATTAATTGAATATTCAACAAATATCATTCAATTTGTAGAACTCTAACTATCTTCTAATCTTTTCAAAATGTGACGCAACTTAAGGTTTAGTCAATATGTCAGTTATTTACTTGTTTGTTGGAATTTGTTCCAAGCAAATTTCACCTTTCAGGACATTTTCTCTATGGAAATAATGTCTACATCAATGTTTTTTGTCCTAGCATGACCAATAAGCAAGGTTGATAGAACCAGTGTTGTCACAGAGAATTTGCTAAAGGTTGAACCAAAGTTTGAAAGAGTATTTTTCGTCCACAAAAGTTGAGAACATGCTAATGATGTGGCTATATACTCTATTTAGGGTTTGCTTTTTCGGAGAACTAATGAATATTTTATTTATCACTCTATTTAGATGAAACTATATCTTCATCCAAAGTAATAATGGGCATTTAGGTGTTTATATTCATAATTACCTTTCACATACTTGTAAAAAATTGCATAAATTATCATTTTCATTCTGCATTCATATAATCACTTGTAAAATAGCTAAACTTCACTCATTTTAATTAATTCATACTAATTCAAAATGACATATAATGGGATCCACCATGAACACATAATTCATATTTACCAATGAAAATCCTAAAAAATATTGACCTGTATATATGTGAAATAAACTGAAACCTTAGTTTTAGACTGAAAAGCCATAAAGTTAGATATCTCTTAAGTACAATCTCCAATGAATCCAAAATCACTTTTGAATTAACATGCATTTAATTATATACAAATTAAGATCAAACTCTGGAATCAAAGTTCATATATGAAAACTGGATTTTGGGACCAGATTGCATATTGCACACATTTACTGATTTTTAATGTCTTATTTTATGTGCATATGTAACTCTGTTTATTTATTTATTTTCTTTATTTCATCCCATAATCTAACTAATTACATAACAATAAAAATATAAAAGTACCAAAACAACCGTAAAAAAGAAAGATTCTGATTTGTGCATTTTGACCTATTCATCTGTAAATATTCATCTTCTATATTTTATTCTTGATCATTCTTAACCATAAAAAATTAAAAAATTAGGTTAATGTTTCATACAACATAGAGCATCACATTTAATTTTTGCATGCATTGTTCATCTAAAGAAAACCCCATAAAAATAGAAAACCCAAAAAAATTTATATTTTATATTCATAAAATATTAATAAAAAATTCATAACTTGTATACATGGGTCCATTTGCACTTTCCGCTTGGGTCCTTCATGAACATTGTAGAATGCATTTAAATTGACATTTTTGTATTTTTGGGTATTTTGGCATTTGATGTCATTTTCTCAAAATTTTATTTATTTTTCTTTTATTTTTCGTGCATGGTCAAAAGGTCAAAAGCCACATGACGTTTCCTCATTGGATGCACCCACTCAACATGCAATACACACCACACTCTCACTCTCTCCAGTCAGGCACGTCCACTCGTTGACCCAGCATCCAACACCCCCACCCATTTTCCCCTCATTTCTAATAGAAGCCTTATCCCAGTCCTCGAATTTCTTCTTCCCTATGACTCTAACCATTCTCATCTTGTCTCTCTATTTGCACTGTCGTGTTCCTCTCCATCCCCTCCCAAACTAATACTTCTCACACCTCTAAACTCCAATACCTAATCTGAAACAAAACCTAACCCAATAACCCAAGCCCTTCAATCTAAGACTCTTTCTACCCCTCTGTGATCTCCTCATATACATTTATAAACCAACCAATACAGTACTTTATTTCCAAGAGACCACCATCCCCCTCCCACAAGACATGGTTGAATAACTCAACCCAATCATAATCCCTTCATCCCTAATGGATGAATCATATGTCCTATACTCTTATCCTCCTCTAACGACATGAAACAAAGCGAAACTGACCTTATCGTCTTCATGGAAAACACTACAAGAAACTGCTAGAATCCATTCCCCTGACATCTCTCCCCATTCCCCTCCTATATAAACCCCTTTCCCCTCTGTTACAACATCATACTCCATCAATCGAGAAAGAGATAGAACCGAGGGGGCTACTGACAACAACACCTCGGTCTCTGACGATGACCCACCATGGTAAGATCCATGAGGTAAACGCAATATGCTGATGCTTCTTCTAGGAGGCCGCACATGTCCTCCGACCACCTCAAAATCGAGCAAAAATTGGAGTAGGCCACCTCTTCTACTACAACTTTAGGCGTACACGTATACTTTCTATCTTTCTTCCTCCTCGCCTTTGATTATTCTTCTTCTTCCTCCTCATGTACTCTATCGATCCGCTAAATAAACATCTAACACATCCTTCATCCATCTTAAATCTCCACCTTGATAACCCTTCTTCCTTCACCTTCTATCTCACACAATCTCCTCACCTCCATCGCTCCGTAGCCCCCACACAATACCAAAGCTCTGCCTCACCCCATATTCCATCTCCTTCGAGCCTTTTAGGAAAGGCCGAGGTTTGACTCGAGTCAGGATCTTTACTTACGAGTTGCGGAGGAGCTGACAACGCTCGTAGACATATGACCAAAGCTCATTACCATACTTCCCCTGTGGCACACGAACACCTGTGAGGAGGAGTACGAGAGGTAACAACATCGACTTGAGGAGTACTAAGAAAGATCCCTTACTGCAGTTTCTTGTTGATTCATGATTTATGGGAGATCAGAACCATTCAACATTCCTTAAATGAGAGCCATCATATCTTACGAAAGCCTCCATCACAATCGTCAGAGGAACCGAAATCCTACCCATTCGATATGTAAGCATCCATTGGTCCTCACAGATCCATGTGGAGAGAATCTCGCCACTAGATCAATCGCATCTAAAGCAGCACCCAACCATCCAGATCCTCCACCTTGGTCACATGTAGATCACATGATTTAGGGAAATTTATGAGGGAACCCTCAATCCTCCCCCAATTCATGTATGTACCCCACACTAGTCAAATTACAGAGAATACCCAACCTCCTTCTAAAAATTGTAAAAAGATCCATGGAAGATTTGTTGTGAGTCATTTTCTTATATATCTTTATTTCAGTTAGGCCTTTGGATTACTTTAATGATATCTTTCGCATATGTGGTCCAATTTTTGTGTTCTTTATATCGTTTTGAAGCTTATGACAGACTCTATCATATAAAAATTGAATTATTTATTTTGAAATAGTTATGAACATCATTTAAATTGAGTATGTTATTCATTCATCTCTAAGTCCTATATTCCCTGAAATTAATTTTCTTGCTCAGAAAATTATGGAAAGTTAGGGGTATTTCTTGGGAATTGATCTAATATTTTTGAACAATTATTTTCTATAATTAATTTACTCCAGGGCTTGGGGATAAACTAAATTACACATTGTTGTCCTGCTCATTTTCTTTTCCTTTCACATTCGTCTTCATTCGAAAATTCTAAAAAAATACATTATTTTCTCTGATATTTTTGCATAGTTTTCTTCTTACATAAAATTCTAGAAAAAATCGCTCATCTCATATTTTTATTGTCTACTTAAATTATGCGCATCTCTCTTTTTAAAATCCGTAAAAATTTTTAAAAGTCAAAAAATTTGAAAGTACCTGTTTGAAAACCTTAATTCCGAGTTATTGAAAAAGTGAGATTAAACCCTCACATTACTTCTATGAGTTCAACCTTGACATTTACCTAAATAAAATAAATAATTGACACGTTGCATTTTAAATTATTTTCTTATGGTTTTGACCAATCACTAATTTCGACGCTACAAATGACAATGTTAACTTAGAATTATTGGTGATCCATCAAATGGAACCGTTGCTAGAGGTATATGATTTATGATTGAATTTATACAACTTAGTCCATAGGGTTTTCCATCACTTTGGTAGTTTGATCCCCAATTTTTCTTCTGAATATTCTTTGTTTATTTCTTAGTATTTTTATTATTTTATTTTCTTTATATGTTGTTGTATC
Organism: Ottelia alismoides; assembly: GCA_037367405.1. Taxonomy (NCBI): domain Eukaryota; kingdom Viridiplantae; phylum Streptophyta; class Magnoliopsida; order Alismatales; family Hydrocharitaceae; genus Ottelia; species Ottelia alismoides. Next base: position 474,527 of record JAZKJV010009703.1, read on the forward strand.
TCTTCTTAATATATTTATTTATCTCTTGTATGAGGGACTCGATGGCCTTGAAGTAGCTTTTTCTGGTGCTGACACAACTCGAAGTGACATGAGGGGAGCGATTCTCTACGTCGAGCTCATTTAGGAGGTACCAAAGAAGAAAATTTTATTTTAGAGAGAGAGTGTGTGCATTTAGTTTAGGATTTTATCTTCTTTCTTTATTTTTATTAACAATAAATAATTATTTATTGCTAACTTCCACCAATTCTCATTCTGGTTCATTTCATATATAAAAGGACACTCAGAATGTTTGGGCCGTCCTAACCCCAACGGTGTGGACGGGGCCCAATGGTTGAATTTTGGTTCTTGACATAGATTGAGGACTACACTACGACTATTAGTGCTACTAGGGTTATTTGTTGCATTCATAGTCATAGTATCACACATTCACTTAAAAGAGGCATTAGATTCTACATGTAAGAAAGTAAAATTGTTCTTCACTTGCTAGTAGAACTATCTATTTAGGAGCGCCAAAACTGACGCTCAATGTATACGAGGCCAGGGAATGGATTCACCACTGTATGACTGACCGACGGTCACTAACGATTCCGGCTTCATGCAGACGAGTTGCAACCCACAATCCGAACTGAGGATGGGTTTTTAGATTTAGCTCACCCTTAGGGGATCACGATGCTTTGTCTCATCCATTGTAGCTCTGATAAGTCTTAGATTTATCTAACTTATTTATTCATTATTATCTCTCTTACTTAATGATGAATCTCATATTCATCATGCTAAAATTGGTTAATTAAGCTCTTTTTCCTAGATTTCATGTGCATTTAATCATCGATAGAACATCATTGACATACATACATGTATAAATAATACTTGCATTTCATCGTGCATAATTGCATTAAAAATCCCAAGTGTAAATGGACCCAAAAAGCAACTAACTTCTCATTTTTTTAGTTATTTCACCATAACTCCAATTGACCTGAAACCATCTCCATTGTATAGATATTACTAACAAGAATAAAAAATACAAACAAATTACTAATTCAAATAAGTGTCAAATAATCCCAAAATCAAATTTCACATATGACAGACTAAAATATGCATATCTCTCTCATACAATGTCCGATTTTGGTCTACTCACTTTTAAAGTAATCCATTTTAAAATACATATAAAACAAGAACAATTTCGTAAAATTCGGAGCTCATATGTGAAAGTTGGGTTTTGGGTCCCTTTTGCGCATTTTAAAATTTTTGCTATTTTTGACCGAAGTTTTTATGTACATAATTAACCTTTTAATTTTATTTCTTCTTAATTCATGTTCTTTGATGAAATTTTTAATAAGAGACATAAAAATTTAAATTTATATCAAGAGTGAAATCAAAGACACTGATTGAGTCCAAGTGTCCATTGTAAGATTGTTTTCGTTCTTCTATTTTATTTCCCTAGTTTATTATTTATTAAATATACAAAATTATATTAGTGTGTACGTAATTTTCTCGTATTTTTTCTAGAATTTTTATCCTCTTTAAATCCACCAAAAAAATTAAAAAATCCTCAAAAGCCGGTTTTCTATACACATGAAGAACCACCAAAAATATAACTTTGTACATATGACCTCTTTTGCTCCTGGATTATTCATGAAAGTTGTAGATATCGTCGAGATGAACAAATTTTGTGAAGAATTTTTTTGATCTGAGGTCTCCTTCTATTTCTTTTCTAATTTTGTTTTTATTTATTTTTGATTTTTTTGGGGTGACACGTTGCATCCCCTATGCGTTCCATGTGGCATCCCATCTCACCCCTAAACCCTCTCCTCTCTCTCTCCTAGGTCACGTGTAGTGCACGCGACGCTCCTCCACCTAGGTCATGTGCGAGGCACGTGACCCGCACCCTTTCCTTCCCTTCCCGTTACGCCTTCTACGTAAGGCCATCGCCGCCTCGCTCCCAAGCGATTGAGGCCCCCAACCTCGATCTGATAACTGCTGCCTCTTCCCCCGACCATCAATCCTCCCTTCCATCCATTACGTGCATCCTCCTATAAAGCCCAACATTCGTCAGCCGTTTCGATCATCCACCATTTCCAAGAACAAAGGCCCGCAACTCCTCCAGTCAGCTGGTGACAATGGCAATTTGGAGTCTCAAGCGACGATGGCCATCGACGTGATCTGAAGGAGCGTACCCTTCATTGCAGTGATCCCTCGACTGCAGCAGAGCTCTGAAGGTACCGCCACCTTCACTAAGAGAGAACTCAAAGCTTTTCCCCAGGCAAACTCCACCTCTCCTCCTCCGATGAATAACCCACTCGAGGTATCTCCTTTCCATCTACCGCTACCTCTGCCATCCCTCGATCCACGCCATCACATGCGTTCCTTCATAGACCCTTTCATCTCTGGTCTTGCACATGCCGGAGCCCAGACAAGATACTCATCTCCAACAACTCCTTCCACGTTCCTCGCATCCGACGAACACCCCCCTTGTTCCCCCTTCGCTTACAACCACCCTCGCATCACTATCTCCACCCGACCACGCTCGACCTCTCGATCACCACCGAGCACTTCTGCTCTTGCCCCCCTTCTCCCTCCTACTTCTAACCTTGTAGGTACAACAACTCGCCTTCTCCGTCTCACAGGTCGACCACATCGCCCTCGATGACGCAGCCTCATGCCCGACCTCCACTGTGGAAACCCACCATGGCCCGCCACCGCTCGACCATGTGTCGACCGAGCACCGCTGTGCGTCTTCGCCCCTTCTTTTGTCGGTCAAGGCTGCAACTCCAGCTGCCTCGACGATCAGTAATCGTTGGATCGAGGGTGAGGCCTTGAACCAATGGTATGCTCACCACGCCTCCCCTTGCTGAGCCTCGCCCAGCCTTGAGGCTCGAAGCCTTTGAGACTTTCCAACTTGCCACCTAGGCTCAGGTCGATCGAGCCTCTGCCCCGCCAATCGAACCACAACCCCACTCCCGAGACTCTGCCCCATCATCCGAGCCTCCAAACGCACGTGCAAGGCACGTGCGAAGGGGTAAGTTAGGTTGACACCCTCGGAAGTTCCATATATTACAGAAAGACCCCTGCCACCCCAAGTCATGTACTGCTCACGTGGCAACTTGAAAGATTTGCATAAAGGCCAAGCAATTTTACGTTATTGCAGATAATTCCTCCAGGGACCGAATTGAGAAGAAAACATATGATTTTTGTTTCATTTTAGTCCCTGCAAATTCATTTGATCATATTTTGCTCATTTGAACTCCGATTTTCACGTATAATAAGTCGATTTGAAGCTATTTCCATGCTGTTTCATATTACATATATTGTGAACAGATATGAGGATATTTATAGCAATTTATCCATTGAGGATCTTTATTTATGTATACAAGTTAATAATTGACATATTTGTGCTTATTTTAGCGAATAACAATAATATGTTTAGCATGGATTTTATTAACAATTTTAATTCCTCTTTGATTATTGTGAATCACTTTTTGAAGATGTAATCTATGTAGAGGATTCAATTGAGCTGAAATGAATTCAATTACAATATTTTATATGATTAAAACTCAATTTACTTGTGAAATAAATTAGAGAAAAATTTGGAGATGAAATCATTGTGTGATTTCACTTATTGCAGGATATCTCATAAAATTATTTAGACTCTTGTCTACATTGGAATCAATTTGATTTGTGTTATTGATCATCGTAGTTTGGATTAAAATTATATAAAATATAGACCCTATGCCGAATCATTTTCTCTGTTTATATTTGCAGTAGGCATTGAAGTTAGTTAACAAATAATTAATACTTTAATCTAATTTAATACCACGCAACTAAAAAGCACCGTTCCCTGTGTTCGACTTTGGTACACTTTCGAAGTTAAAAATACTCAACAACATTCAAGGATTGTGGTTTTTGATCGACCAATTTCGCCTCCTATACTACAATTATTGATTATTAAAAAGGCGATTTTCGCGTTCATCAAATGGCACCGTGCCGGGGAATGACGAAATTTTTAAGGTTTTCACTTATTTTCTATAATTATTTATTTTGTGAAAATTAATTCTGTGCCATTTTCTTTCTTTTTTCCTGCATTTCATTTTGCACTTCTGATACTAACCACATCGTCTCTCTTTGCAGATAGCTCAGAGTAATTTTGGGATATTATTAAAGGATATGCGAGAAGACTGAATTTTAAATTTTTTGTGTGAGAGAGCTTAGTCTAGAATTAATTTCTTGCATTATTCTCAGGGTCCCTCTCTTTAAACCCTTGTAATAATTGACGAGTATGATATCACCCTCGTTAATTTTGCGGATTAATTATCGAGCGTTAAAAAATGTTGTTTCATTGTAGGCGGGCAAACGACATCGATCAAGAAATAACCACAAGAAATTTTATTAATTTTAGTCAATGTGGTTTTATGTTTATTTAACTTGGGCAAGTCCCAAGGTCGAACTCAAGGAGGCAAAGGAAAAACCTAGAAATTTGTCTGTCAAAGTTCATGCACGGTTTTCAAGGTAGTCGTTTTTTGTATTTTTAACACAATTTTGGGATGCAATATGCAAGTGTGGCCAATTTTAGGGAGTAAAAGGTAAAGGTCAATCAATTATCTGAAAATACGAAACTCGGCCAAGATGTTAATTACGATGAAATGAATGCACTATAATTTTTTTGGAATTTTTGGATGCAAGATAAATATTTTATGAATTTATGAATGTAAACACAATGAATTTCAAGAATTAATTATATTAAATATTAATCCTAATTATTTTCAAGATATAAAATTATCCAAGATCTATCACTAGGTGAAGATTTAATAGCTATTAAAAATTAAATAGTGGAATATGAAAAATGATTTTTATAAGGAAAATCATGCATGCAAAGGCAAATCTTTTTGACACGATTTAACAAACAACTAATTCTACAATCCATGAAGTTTTGATAATTTTTAGAGCAATAATTATTGGTTATGAATTTCTAAGAATAAAGTAGGTAAAATATGCATTTTTCTAGAAAACATTTAATCATTCATTGACCATAGATCAGAAAAATATCGAACATATGCCAAGATGTAGAGAATTAGTTGAAGAACAAAGCGCTATTTTTATAAAAATAAAATGATGCGAAAATGTTGATACAAATAAGAGGGGAATATAGGGGTCTAACTGCAATTATATTAATTAAAAAAATAAATAAAATGTAGTGCAAACTGAATAGTAATTATCAGAACCTAGGGAGTACTTCTGTAAAATTCCGAGTGATCACGTGCATCGCACGCAACCCTGGAGTGGGTGGGCTTAAATTGTGAAATAGCGATTATCTAGTGAGTTTAGCGTTAATAACCCCCCTGCACACGTGAGAATCACGTGGATGGGCCATTATGCAATATGGGAGTCTTTGAGGGGGCTTTACACAAAAGACCCAAGCGATCATGTGCCGTTCACGTTACCCTTGGTTGCTGAGGATGACTGTAGAGCTGTGTGAAGGCAGAGCCCTCCTGTCCGACACATGAATGGAGGAAGGCCAACATTGACGTATTCCGTGCAGTCGTGGATAGTCGTGGGTCACGCCAGTTGGTGATGCCTTGAAGACGGAGGGGCGGCTAGAGAAACTTGAATCTGACGGTGAGGCTTGGAGGAATTGGTGAGGGTTGAGCAGATGACCGATTGATGAGCTGCTGTGCATGACGATGGGCGATGGAGATCGATGAAGGGCTTTGGAGTTGTCGGTGGCGTAGTGGTGTTACAGTGGACTTGGAGAGCGGCTGCTTCATGGGGGCACAACAGTCGGAGGTCGACGAGGTGGTAGGCTCCCCTTGCTTCTGGTCGTTGAACGTTGATGAAGCACTATAGGAGATGGTTGGCGATGCCTACTTAAAGAGCTTGAAGGCAGTCAGAGCAAGTGAGACGGAGGTGATAACTGGTAGATGTTCGTTGGGGGGTATCCGTGGGGGGTAGATATGGTCACAGAGATGGAACGGGGGAGGAAATGATGCAGGTGGATATAGTGGAAGGGAACTGGGTTCAACAACTGAGGTCGGAGCGGGCATCGACTCAAGGAGGAGCTCGACTATGCTGCGGCGGCCGTTGGGGAGGCCGGATCTCGCTGGAGATGCGGAAGAGAAGGTGTTGTCTCCACCGCGCGCCCTTATCTTTAGTGCAATTGGTGGATAATGGAGATGAGGGCAGCGCTCGGAGTTAAATACGAGGTGAAGGAGGTGGGTCTTCTGCTAGTGATGGAAGGTTTTATTGACTGGGGAGGTGAATCACGACGATCGAAGGTGTAATTAGAGATGGATTGGCGACAACGAGATTCGCGGAGGTGAAAGAGATCGGTGAAGGAGAGGAGGCCGCGAGATTCACGGAGGACGGTGGCAGCACCCCAAAGGGGAAAGGTGACGGTGGGAATTGGGGGAAGGAGCAGCAACTGTCGGATTGGCCGAGATCGGACGATCGAGATGTTGCCACGTGGTAGTGAGTGGAAAGGGAGATGAAGTATGTGGACCGTCCGATCGACTGAGATCGGACGGTCCACATAATGACATGTGGAGACCGTTTATTATTATTTTTTATTTTTTATTTTTAGAAAAAAACTAATATATATAAATCCCAAAAATGGGTCACATATGGCGGCTCCAGAAGTGCCACGTGTCAGCCCCACAAAAATCGAAAAAAATAAATACATTAATAAATACGTAAAAAATAGTAAATATCCTCCTATCAAAAAATTTTCTTCACGAAAGTTACTCGTCTCGATGAGATCTACAACTTGTATGAAGAAACTAAAACCAAAATCGATCATTTGTGCAAAGTGACTTTTTTGGGGTATCCCATGTACATAAAATACCTTTATTTTTGGGTTTTATAATTTTTTTTTATCATTTTTAAGCCAAATAAAAATCCGAAAAATATGATACAATAAACGATAAATATTTACATATTAATCTATTTTTTGGATTTTCATTGATTAGGAAAATTGGAAAATAAAATAAAGTACATGAAGACCATTTTTGTACATACTATTTCAGATTCAATTAATTTCTTTGATTTCAAGCTCATTTTGGATTTGGATTTTTGTGCATTTTAATAAAACTTTTATCAAAGAAAATAAATGAGAAAAAAAATAAAATATAAGGGGTCAAATATGTACATAAATTAGTTGGTTAAAAAGCGCTGAAATACACAATGTATAGAAAGGGCCCAAAACCCAACTTTCACATATGAGCTTTGATTCACTTGGACCTAGCCTTGTTTTGAAGGTATCTGAATGTACATTAGTTCAAATGTGAGTAGGATCAAAATGGATACTGGATGAGGAAGATATCATAGTTTTAGTCCGAAAATCCTAGAACTAGGGTTTGGGTTTTTGGTCCACTTATTTAGGTTAATGGTTTTTTTATTTTTTATTTATTCTCCTTAGTAATATGTACACAATGGGGTTAGTTTCAGGTCAATTGGAGTTAGCATGAAATAGTTAGAAATCAAGGAATTTAGGCTATTTACAAGTCATTGGATTGTGATTTTTGGCTTCTTATTTTGTGCAAAAATAAGTGATAAAATGCTATTCTTATCAAAACATACATGAATGCTAATTATAAAGAATAAATGAAGAAATGCCAATGATTTTTAGGTATTAGAGCTTAATTCATCATTTTTAGAGTGATGAATATGAGATCCATCATCCGCCTATACTTAAACCATGCTCGTCCTTGAGTATCTAAAGAAATGCAATGAGATGAAATGAGATTGGGTTCCATACCAAGACCATGAGCAGAAGGTGAAAATGGAACTAGACCTAACCTTTGGATTATTAGTGTGGCAGAGCTTTTGTGAGACTTTGGGTTTTAAAATCAACATCCTTTAAGTTCTACATATCATTGTCACAGTTTTGGCTCAGAAGTCATCTTAGATCAATCCTCCTCCCAAAGCATACCCATGAACATTGAATAATCGATTCATGTGTGTGAAAGGTTTTAGCTCTTCCCATATAGAATGTTGGACTACCATGCAAACCTCCTCTCTAACAACTCTTCCTCGGGGAGACAGGTATTTCCTTCTAAGGTCTGTCACGCTGTGTTCACAATCGAATATAGATAGAAGTTAGAAGAAGGAGAAAAGAATTGGAGGATGGCTAGTGTAGTCACCCCTCCTTGTGAAGCTGGTCAGTGCAGCCGAGTCTCCACCAAGATCTGCAAGTTTTCTTGAAGCTAGGGCCTTTTTGGTCAAATATTTATTTGGTTGTAGGCTTCTTTGTATTTGGATTTTTGGTAGCTCTGCTTGAATATTGTAATGCCCCTATGGATATAGAATATTTTTTTCCGTACATGTTTTAGAGTCTTAGAAAAATATCGTCCAGCAGTCCATCCCTTTTCCGAAGCTTTATTTCAACCAGTACTCCGGTCTTTAGATTTCCACGCTACCAGAAAAGAAACTCACACAGTCTTCCAGCACCCCATCTGAGTTGAGCTAAGTGCATAGTGCGAGAGTACAAATTAATTACCTATTCCAGAGTCGTACCCAGAATGAAGAGACCAGGTTAGACACTAAGAGTCAAACGCTGCACATTGTCATGCGAAACTCGAAGAATTAAGTCATACACCTGGAGCTACTAAAGTCCTATTTCTCAGCAAAGTTCCTCTGAAAATTAGGTGAATTAAGGTCAAGTCCATACCACTCTCAGTTTCTGCTCTTAACTCGGTCCAGAACCCAAGGAATTTTCACAAATGCAAATGCATGTAATGTTGGATGAAGTGTAGGTGTGTGAAATGCAGACACATTTTTTTGATTTTTTCCTTTTCTTTTTTTTTTGAGAGAGAAAATTTTTTATGCAAGGATTTTTTTGTTGTTTTTATGCAAAAATGAATAAGCGCAATTTTTTCTCAAAAACACAGTCAGTGTTAGTAGCAATTTTCTTTTTGTTTTATTTTTAAAGTTAGTTACCCACACCGTAAATACATATCGACTTACAGGAAAGTACGAGCTATGGGTAAAATATATACACAATATACATACACACCCCCCTATACTTAGAGAGTGTCGTGTCCTCAGAGCACAAGAAGCGTGGAGAAGACATAGCTCGGGCTAAGCATAAGAGAACGAAAAAGAAATAAAAAGATAGATTGTCCCGCCCCCTATACTTAGGCTGAGAACAGTCTAAGTATAGAAGAAGAGCAAAAATAAGGTGGTCGGAGATGTGAAAGAGGAGAGTATATACAGATGAGCATCGGTTCCCCCTATACTTAGGCTCTGGTTAGCCTAAGTATGGAAGAAGGGTGGAAATGAAGCGATCAAGAGATGGAAAGAATGGTATGTACATATGGCATCGGTCTTTCCCTATACTTATGCTTTGGCCTAAGTAGAGGAAGAAGATGTATACGGAGACTGATGTTGTCGGGAGGGAGGGTGGGTAGCCGATGATTAAGGCAATTTTCGACCAATCTTTTTGTGAGCCTGTGGTGGGAGATCGTAATGATAAGGAGGATATGAAGCATATGATTTCCAACCATTATCAATGTTATCTTTAGAGAAATCATGCTGGATAGTAGAGAGGCATATGAGTCAGATGAAAGATAACCATCATCATAGGTATCCTCAGAGGAATAGTATTTGAAAGTGGAGGCACTCCAGACCTTCTTGGTCTTCTGTTTCTTCAGTTGTTTTCTCAAAATTCGTTCCTTCTCAGAATCAAGCAATTTGTCCTCATATGATGAATACTCTGAAGCATCAGTCTCAATCAGCTCATAAGAAATCATTTTAGTATATTTAATGAGACCAGAAGAATCAACTTTTGATGAATAATAGTGAGGAACAAGATCTGTCCAACGAGAATTGAAATTTGGATACTTGTGAAGATAGGGCATTAAAACTGCTGAACATACCTCTCTCATGTAGATTACCCTTTCCGGGTGGTCAAAGGTGACTTTCTTTTTAGATGAAGGAGGAGTCATTTTGTTTCATGAAGTTGTTGGTCCTGGGAGTGTGGTGTTGACACTTGAGTCTCCAAATGAATAACCATTAAAATTTTTTTCCTTGGTCGGTGTTCGTCCCGCATGTTTGTTCTTAGTTTTCTTGATGTTGATGCACTCTTGAGTTGGATTGATTTGTTTAAGGTAGTCAAAGAAGGTTGACTCAGGGTGAGCCCATGCATATGTCTCAGGATCATATAAGAATTTTTTTCTATGGTGAGAGCAACGTGAAATGGAACAGTGGGGAGAGTTTCTGCATGTTTGTTCTCAATTAATTTAATGTTGGAGTATTCCGAAGTTGGATTGATTTGATCAATGTGGTTAGAGGAGATCTCGACTGACTCGGGATGCGCCCATGCATAAGTCTCAAGATCATAATCGGAGTCATTTCCCATGGTAAAAGAAGGAGGAATTGGAATAGTGGGGAGAGTCTCTAAACCAATAGTCTTATCAACACCCCTTATCTCAGGTGTAGCAACGGGCTAGGGCTCTTCTACCGCTTGGTTATGGCTATCGAGGGCTTCGTGGGTAGCCTCAGAAAATTGTGGTTCCTCAAAGATTTGTTGAGATCAAAGTGCTCCTAGTGCTATAAAATTGATTTCTCGATCTCGCACTCAATAATTGCCTTAGCCAAAGCGAAAAATGGCTTTTAGAGAATGATCAGAGACTGGGTGAATTCTCCTTGATGCTCAATATCAATGATTGTGAAGTCCACTTTGAGCAAAGCACCTTGGAATGTAATTATGATTGAAAGGATTCCTCTCGACCGCTTTATCGATCGACCAAATAGTTGAACGATCTCTCTCATATTCCTGATTGGTTCGAGTTTGAGTTTGTCGAATACAGAAGTTGGGAGGATATTGATTGGTGAGTCGTCATCAATTTGAGCTTGGGAAAATATGGTGTCTTTGATTCCACAGTCAAATCTGAGCAACCTCTTCACTATACGACTCTTAGTTTTTCTCCTTAACACCAAGGAGGTGGCCATTGACAAGATATGTCTTTCAGTCTTTGTTCTTATCTTGCCCGACTTTTTCACCATCAATTTGTTCACTACAATTCCTTTAAGGTCGGGGAAGTGTTCAATGGTCTGTATCAAGGGAAGTTCAAAAATCAGTCTCTTCTCAAGTGCTTTCCATAAAGCCAGATCCAAATTCTTCAGATCTTCTTCAGATTCAATTTTTATGTATTTTTCTGGATTTTCATTTTTTGGGTGCTTTTGAATATTTCAATTTTTTGGTATATTCTGTGTGGTGTGTGGATGTGGTATCTATAGATGATGAGGGATCTTGATTTGCCAAGTGAGAGTCATAATTAGAGTCATCCCTAGGGGAGTAATATGTAGAAGTATCATTGTTAGAGTCATCCCTAGAAAGATCATATTCTTTAGGTTTCTGAATATCCTCATAATTTTCAACATGAGATCCAATCTTTTAATCATCTATTTTTATATCCGAGCTACCAGAGAGCGAAATTAATCAGTCGACAAACTTTCTAAATTTATCCTCCATTAAATCGAATCTCTTATTTATCCTCGAAATATTATCCTCGAAAATCTTTTCATGATCAATCATGGGAGCAGTCAGTGTGTGTTCTTATATTTCATCTTCCATTTTCCTGTATGAGCTGAGAGGAGATTCTCTTGGATTATCCAATATATGATTTTTATTTCTTGAGAATTTCTCGTCAAAAATTATGAAAGGAGTCTGCTCAGTGGAAGGATTTTGTGGAAATCTGTAGGGCTCATACTCAGCATGCCATGACTCGGGCATGGAATGCTGATTTGAGTAAAGTCTACTTCCATGGTCATGATCGATCGTATCCCCAAACAATGGAATTGTACATGGTTCATAAGTGTCGATATCATCAGGGTTGTACTCTATATGTGTAGGCTGATGGAAGGAGTGGTGTTCGGGTCAGTCAATAGGCATTCGGTCATTAAGGTCAATCCAACCTCGTTGATCATTAGGTGCTTACCACTTCTTATGGTTTGATCGAGTCATCATATTATTCCTTATGGTCCAGTTTGAATGCATTTCCGTGAATTGTGGACCTGTCCCAACAAGATTGTGAGGAGAGAATGAAGGTGGTTGGGTTTGGTTTCTCGTCCAATCACAAGTCTCGATATTTTGCTCTTCAAATGGTTCTTGGGTTGTAGAAAGAAATCTGGCATAAGTCGAGTCATCCCAATATGGTAGTGCATTCACAAGTGGTGGACGGGGAGAATATGATGTTGTGGTGACTTTGATCGGATGATTCGAGTAGCTTGGAATTAAATGAGAGGGCTGGATTCATCCGAGAGTGAAAGTCTCCCGAAATTGTTGGAGGATGCTGGGAAGAAGAGAGTTTAGATGATTTGGTCCTGACCGAGACAAATTTGTTTTCATAATATAAATATGGAGGGGTCGTGGACAAAATTTCCATAATTTTCGAAGGGGGTTTATTGGTTGCCATAATGGATCTTGGATAATGCGGTTCAAGTGCTTAAGATATTCAACAAAAGAAACCTTAACTCTTTCTGAATCAAGAAAGGAGAGTGATGGCACAAATGTGCTATTTTTTATTTTTGAGATCGGTTCACACATACCAATACAAACACACATCAAACCCCAAGTTCACCAACTCACACAATGAAGCCGCAAGAGTTCGTCAACTATCTTTTCAGTTTTAATTGGTGATAAATCAATCTTGGAAAAAATTTAGTGAGCTATTAGGTGCTAAAAATTTTCTTAAAGATTGGCCTAAATCTTACTACTAGTTACACCTACTTTCAGCCAGTATAGGTGTAAGTACGGAATGTAAAACAACTACCCATGTTACTTAAGGACGGAGCCTTATGCGGTGTCCTTTAATCCACCTACTCTGCTAAGGAAATCCGGACCGTTTACCGGCTACCCGTATTCCTCACTGAGAAGTAGCTAATCATTTTTATAGACTCAGTAGTCAATATTAAAATTCAGAGTTGAGCTCTAGCCTTAAGTGTCACCTCTTGCTCACTCAGAAAAATAAATGCATCCAAGGTCGTGGTTGCTCTCCCGTAAAAATTTTTGATTTTATGAGTTATTTAGAATTGGCTATATTTAGCAGTCCCAATTTTAATTAGGAAATCTCTGAAAATTTAAGGTGAGCATAAATACACATCAATCATCCAGTCCCAATTTCCTTTAAAAATTATGTGACAAAATAGGACGGAGAAATTCAGGAAAAGATGATGCATGTGAAACAATGATGTATTCTCAGATAGAAGACTTACAATGATTCCTCACAATCTCCATTTGGGATGAAATAAAATAATTGAAACTTTATTCTATATGAATGCAAGATGATGAAAACCACACCTAGCAAAAGGTTCTATTAGTTGGGAAGAATTGATTTTGAATCTTTCAGTGAGATGAACGATCTAAGGTGTGTCTCGATTAAAGTGAAGTGCGGTCCTAAGCTATATGAGCACAATAAAAATTTAAAAGCTCTAATAGTTGTATATGCAGGTCTACCCTAAGCGCCACTCAAGTCGGCCCCACACTCACCGGAGAATGAAACATGCCATGACAAACCACAGAAAAAAGTTCAAGGTCTTGTTACACACGTAAGAGTCCAAACGAACACCGCTATAAACGAGTAAATAATTACAAAAATTAAAATTGTAGAAAAATTAATCCTAGACTCTACGTTCTCTCACGATTCAGCTCGATCTTAATTTTAGTACGGTTTGGCGATCGGTGAAGATGTGTCGATTTCAAGAGAACCGCTTCACGGGCATTGGGTATCTTACATGAAAAATAAGAGAGAATGTATAAGAGAGTGACAAAAAAATTTAGTAAAAAATAAAGACAGAAGATAAATGCTAAAAAATAAATGGAAAACGTACAATGGCGTGTTCGGGGGTCGGACTTCCCAAATGTGTGGAAAATATAGCACGAATTTCTAAACAAAAATCTAAACCATTTGCCTCCCCAGCAACGACCCCATCCGACGAGTCCGAAATCACCTTTGTTAATTTTGCGGATTAAATATTGAACATTTAAAAATATCGTTTCATTGTAGGCGGGCAATTGGAATCGGTCAAAAATAACCACAAGAAATTTTATTAATTTTAATAAATGAGGTTTTATGTTTATTTTACTTGGGCAAGTCCCCAGGTCGAACTCAAGGAGGCAAAGGAACAACCTAGAAATTTGTCTATCAAAGTTCATGCATGGTTTTTAAGGTGGTCTTTTTTTTGTATTTTAATGCAATTTTGGGGTGCAATATGCAAATATGGCCAATTTTAGGGACTGAAGTGTAAAGATAATTCAAACGATGTCCAAAAAATACAAAACTCGGTCGAGATGTTAATTATGATTAAGTGAATGCACTTTAAGTTTTTTGGAATTTTTGGATGCAAGATAAATATTTTATGAATTTATGAATGCAAACACAACAAATTTCAATAATTAATTATAATAAATATTAAATTTGGTGGAGAATTTATAAATGCAAACACAACGAATTTCAATAAATATTAATTATAATTATGAATAATGCGACTGGAGAAGCCTGAATCCGGCGGCGGGGCTTGGAGGCGTTAGTGAGAGCAGAGTAGACGACCGATTGAGGAGTTGTTGTGCATGGCTATGGGCAATGGAGATCGATGAAGGGCCTCAGAGTTGTCGGTGGCGTAGAGGTGCTATAGTGGACTTGTAGAGTGGTTGCTTCACGGGGGCACAACAGTCGGAGGTCGACAAGGTGGTAGGCTCCCCTTGCTTCTAGTCGTTGAACGTTGATGAAGTGCCACAGGCGACGGTTGGCGATGCCTGCTCAAAGAGCTTGAAGGCGGTCGGAGCAGGTGAGGCAGAGGTGATAACTGGTGGATATTCGTTGGGGGTATCGGCGTGGGTAGAGATGGTCACAGAGATGGAACAGAGGAGAAAGGATGCAGGTGGATAGAGCGAAAGGGAACTGGGCTCAACGTCCGAGGTCGGAGCGGGCAACAACTCGAGGAGGAGCATGGCTATGCTATGACGACCGCTGGGGAGGCCGGATCTCTCCGGAGATGCGGGCAAGCAGGTGGTATTACCACTGCGCGCCCTTATCTTTAGTGCAATCGACAGATAATGGAGACGAGGGCTGCACTCAAAGTTAAATAGGAGGTAAAGGCGGTGGGTGTTCCGCTAGTGATGGAAGGTTTGATTGATTGGGGAGGAGAATCACGATGATCGGAGGGGTGATTGGAGACGGATTGGCGACCGTGTGATTCGTGGAGGTGAAGGAGATCTGTGAAGGAGCGGAGGCCGCAAGATTTGCTGAGGACGGTGGCGGTGCCCCCAAAGGGGAAAGGCAATAGAGGAAATTGGGGGAAGGAGAAGGTGCAACAGCTGTCCGATCGGCTGAGATCAGACGGCCGAGATGCTGCCACGTGGTAGTTAGTAGAAAGGGAGATGAAGTACGTGGACCGTCCGATCTGCTGAGATTGGATGGTCCGTAGAATGACATGTGGTGATCGTTTATTATTTTTTATTTTTTTTATATAAACTAATATATAAATCCCCAAAATGGGTGACAAGTGGCAGCTCCAGGATCTGCCACGTGTCAGCCCCACAAAAATCGAAAAATAAATACATTAATAAATACATAAAAAATAGTAAATTACCTCCGATCGAAAAATTTTCTTCACGAAGGTTGCTTGTCTAGATGAGATCCACAACTTTCATGAAGAGACCAAAATCAAAATCGATAATTTGTGCAAAGTGACATTTTTGGGGTATCCCATGTACATAGAATACCTTGATTTTTGGGTTTTATAAAATTTTTGTCATTTTTATCCAGATAAAAATCCGAAAAAATATGATAAAATCAAAGATAAATATTCACACATTAATATATTTTTTTGTATTTTTATTGATTAGAAAAATTGAAAAATAAAATAAAGAACCATGAAGGCCATTTTTGTACAAACTGTTAGTGAACACTCAGACTCAATTAATTTCTTTGATTTCAAGCTCATTTTGGATTTGGATTTTTGTGAATTTTAATAAAACTTTTAATAAAGAAAATAAATGAGAAAGAAATAAAATACATGGGGTTAAACATGTACATAAAATAATAGGTCAAAAACCGCTAAAATACATAATGTATAGAAGGGGCCCAAAACCCAACATTCACATATGAGCTCTGATTCACTTGAACTTAGCCTTGTTTTGAAGGTATTTGAATGTACATTAGTTCAAAAGTGAGTAGGTTCAAATCAGACACTAGATGAGGAAGATATCAATGTCTTAGTCTGAAAATCCTAGAAATAAGGTTTAGGTTTTTAGTCCACTTATTTAGGTTAGTGTTTTTTTAAAATATTTTTTTATTTATTCTCATTAGAAATTTGTAATGGGAGTAGTTTCAGTTCAATTGGAGTTAGCCTGAAATAATTAAAAATCGGGGAAGTTAGGCTATTTACATGTCAATTGGATTGTGATTTTTGGTTTCTTATTTTATGTAAAATAAGTGATAAAATGCAATTCTCATCAAAACATGGATGAATGATAATTATGCAGAATAAATGAAGAAATGCCAATGATTTTTAGGGATTAGATCTTAATTCATCATTTTTAGAGTGATGAATTTGAGATTCATCATCCCCCTATACTTAATGGGTTCTCCATACCAAGATCATGAGCAGAAGGTGAAAATGGAACTAGACCTAACCTTTGGATTATTAGTGTGGTGGAACTTCTGTGAGACTTAGGGTTTTTAAAATCAACAGCCTTCAAGTTCTACATATCATTGTCACAGTTTTGGCTCAGAAGTCATCTTAGATCAATCCTCCTCCCAAAACATACTCCGTGAACATTGAACAATAGATTCACGTGTGTGGAAGGTTTTAGCTCTTCCCATCTAGAATGCCAGACTACCATGCAAACCTCCTCTCCAAACTCGTCTTTGGGTAGACAAGTATTCCCTTCTAAGGTCTGTCGCATTGTGTTCACAATCAAATATAGGGAGAAGTTAGAAGAAGGAGAAAAGAACTGGAGGGTGGCCAGTGTAGTCATCTCTCCTTGTGAAGCTGGCTAGTGTAGCCGAGTCTCCACCAAGATCTGTAGGTTTTCTTGAAGCTTGGAACTTTTTGATCAAATATTTATTTGGTAGTAGGCTTCTTTGTATTTGGATTTTTGGTAGCTCTGCTTGAATCTTATTGTGTCCCTATGGGTATAGAATCTTTTCTTTCGTACATGTTTTGGGGTCTTAGAAAAAATTGTGCCCAGCCGTCCATCCATTTTCCGAAGCTTTATTTCAACCCGTACTCCGGTCTTTAGATTTCCACACTACCAGAAAAGAAACTCACACAGTCTTCGAACATCCTGTCTGAGTTGATCTAAGTGCATAGTGTGAGAGTACGAATTAATTCCCTCTTCCGGAGTTGTACCCAGAATGAAGAGACCAGGTTAGACACTAAGAGTCAAATGCTACAGATTGTCATGTGGAACTCGAACAATTATGTCATAAACCTGAAGCTTCTAAAATCCTATTTCTCGATGAAGTTCCTCTTAAAATTAGGTGAATTAAGGTCAAGTCCAGACCACTCTCGGTTTCTGCTCATAAATCGGTTCAAAACCCAAGGACTTCTCACAAATGCAAATGCATGTAATGTTGGATGAAATGCAGGTGTGTGAAATGCATACACACTTTTTTTGATTTTTTTCTTTTCTTTTTTTTGAGAGAGGAAATTTTTTTTATGCAAGGATTTTTTTGTTGTTTTTTATGCAAAAATGAATAAGAAGCCATTTTTTTCAAAAACTTTTTGGTTCGACACAGTCAGTGTTAGTAGCAATGTTCTTTTTGTTTTTGTTTTTTGTGTTTTTTTAAGTTGGTTACTCACCCTGTAAGTACATATAGACTTACACGAAAGTAGGAGCTATGGGTAAAATATATACACAATATATATACACCCTCCATACTTAGCAAGTGCAGTGCCCTCAGCGCACAAGAAGCGTGGAGAAGACATAGCTTGGGCTAAGCGTAAGAGAGTGAAAAAGAAAGGAAAATATAGATTGGTCCGCCCCCCCGATACTTTGGCTGAGAACAGTCTAAGTATATAAAAAGAGCGAAAATGATGTGGTCGGAGATGTGAATGAGGAGAGTATATATATATGAGCATCGGTTCCCCTTATACATAGGCTCTGGTCAGCCTTAGTATGGAAGAAGGGTGGAAATGAAGCGATCGAGAGATGGGGAGAATGGTATGTACATATGGCATCGGTCTCCCCCTATACTAAGGCTTTGGCCTAAGTAGAGGAAGAAGATGTATAAGGAGACTGATGTGGTCGGGAGGGGAGGCTGGGTAGCCGTTGATTAAGGTGGTTTTCGGCCGATCTTTTGTGAGCATGTGGTGGGAGATCGTAATTATAAGTAGGAGATGAAGCATATGATTCCCAACCATTATCAGTGTTATCTTTAGAGAAATCATGCTGGATAGTAGATGAGACGTATGAGTCAGATGAAAGATAACCATCATTGAAGTTATCCTCAGAGGAATAGTATTTGAAAGTGGAGGCACTCCATACCTTCTTGGTCTTCTGTTTCTATAGTCGTTTTCTCAGAATTTGTTCCTTCTTAGGATCAAGTAATTTGTCCTCATATGGTGAATACTATCAGTCTCAGTCAGCTCATAAGAAATTATTCCAGTATATTTAATGAGACCTGGAGAATCGACTTTTGATGAATAATAGTGAGGAACCAGATCTGTCCAACGAGAATTGAAATTTGGATCCTTACGAAGATAGGGATTTAAAACTACGAAACATACCTCACTCATGTAGATTATCCTTTCCGAACCTGATGAGGGATTATCAGACGATTCCTCTTCTGGAAGGTCAAAGGCGACTTTCTTTTTAGATGAATGAGCAGTCATTTTGTTTCGTGAAGGTGTTGGTCCTGGGCGTGAGGTTTTGACACTTGAGTATCCAAATGAATAACCATTAAAAATTTTCTCCTTGGTCGGTGTTCGTCCAGCATGTTTGTTCGTAGTTTTCTTGATGTTTATGCACTCCTGAGTTGGATTGATTTGTTCAAGGTAGTCAAAGAAGGTTGACTCAGGGTGAGCCCATGCATATGTCTCAAGATCATATAAGAAACATTTTTCTATGGTGAGAGCAGCGGGAAATGGAACAGTGGGGAGAGTCTCTGTATGTTTATTCTCAACTAACTTAATATTGGAGTATTCCAGTGTGGATTGATTTAATCAATGTGGTCAGACGAGATCTCGATTGACTCGGGATGTTCCCATGCATGTCTCAGGATCATAATCGATGTCATTTTCATGGTGAGAGAAGTAGGAAATGGAACAGTGGGGAGAGACTCTAAACCAATAGTCTCATCAGTAGCCGTTATCTCAGGTGAAGCAATTGGGTAGGTCTCTTCTATCGCATGGTTATGGCTGTCGAGGGCTTCATGAGTTGCCTCAGAAAATTGTAGTTCCTCAAAGATTTATTGAGATCGAAGTGATCCTAGTGCTATAAAATTGATTTCTCGAGTCTCGCACTCAATAATTGCCTTAGCCAATTCCAAAAATGGCTTTTCGAGAATGATCAGAGATTGGGTGAATTCTCCTTGATGCTCAATATCAATGATCGTGAAGTTCACTTTGAGCGGAGCACCTTGGAATGTAATGATGAATGAAAGGGTTCCTCTCGGATGCTTTATCGATCGA